>LDDX01000218.1:181871-291980 GCA_012184315.1 Arthrobotrys entomopaga
GTGGATAAAAAGCACGACGGTTGAAAAATAAAACATATCCCCATCGTTCCCTCCTGCCTGTATATGAACGCTGGCTAAGGCTTCCGCTGGCTGAAGTCACCACAGGCAGGGTCGTGCAAATAATACACAATTATAACGATACGTATGGGGTATACAAAGCAAAACGTTTAAAACCACAAATTCAAAAACCCAAACAATAATCAGAAAAAAGAATTCCCAAACGATGATTAATTCCCAAAACCCCCCCAAAAAACACCCAGTAATGTATGCACTAACCGTACAAAAAAACCCAACCAATAATTAATGCATCAATCATATCGACTACACCACGTACGCGTACGGTAAGTCAACGGAAACAACATCAAAGCGATATCACCAACCCAAGCAACCAAAACGGTGCGCTGGCTCAAGGTCCTAAACGCCATCCTATCGCTATACTTCTTTCCGTTGAGGGTAATGGACGATTCGAAAACGCCACTACACCAACCGTGGTAACTTACAAGCCTCCGACCTCTCACAATCATCATCATCATCTTCATCCCTCTCAAACTTCCTCTTCTTCTTTCCCTCTCCCTCTTCCGCCGTCGCCTCCTCTTCCTCCTCTTCTTCTTTTACCTCACAAACCCCCTCCTCACCTTCCTTCCCATCATCATCATCACCATCATCCTTCTCATCATCTTCACTATTGTTATTTCCATCATCCGGTTCAATCCCCAAAGCCTCAAAGTCCTGCCAACCATTATCGCTATTACTCCCACTATAATCCTCCTTCACCTCAACCAACGGCGCGTTCCTGATATCCTCAAGCGTAACCTCCACCCCCGCCAACTGTATACTAACACTCAAATCGAGCGCATCACCCTCCTGTTCCCCATCAGGCTCACCAGGGAGCGCGAGGGCAGGATTACCAATACTCAGATCCGAAACCGGAGCAGGGACGATAGGTGGTAGTGTTGGTGGTTGAACAGGGGGAGGTGGAGGTGGAGGTGGAAGTGAAACACCGTACCGTCTATTCACCAACGCTTGGAGTTCCCCATCGCGAATGTCAGGTTGTCGCGGGGAATCGGGGAGACGTGGGTCTAGGTACCATGATCTCAAGAACGGGTTTCGTGTTATGGCAGTTAATTGTGGGATTCTGGGGTCTACCGTTCTGTTTTGAGATAGGTATGAAGATGGTGGGAGAGCTGCGGGGTTACCGTTACCGTTAATGTAGTATAGTTGATTGTGGGCAGGGAGAGGTTGGTGCGGGAATGGTGGGGGTTGGTAAGCAGAAGCAGCAGCAGCAGCAGCGCTGGTGGTAGTGGTTGTAGTGTGATGGTGGTGGTATTGGGGATGCCAGGTTGGTGCGAAAAAGTCAAAGTTTGATAACCCGTTGGGTTGAAAGCTTGGGGTGTGGGTTATAGCTGGATTTGAGGCTAGGGTTATAGGCGGATTGTTGACGGTGGGGGCATGCGAGGGTGGGTTACCGTTTGGGAGTTGGTTGGAGGTGGGCCGTGATGATGAATTACGGTTCGGTCGTCGGTGGCGTCGTCGGGGGCGACTTAGTTCGTAATCCTCCAGGGCTTGGATTTCCTCAGGGGTTATTGAATCGCCTGCCCTTGCGAAAGAGAATGCGAGAAGATCGGTTGCGAGTCGGGGAGGGGGATATCGATCAGTCGGACGAGCGTTTGGTCGTCGCTGTCGGACCCGTTCTTGCTGATTGTTATGTTCGCTGGAGGAAGATGATGAAGATGCTTGGGGTTCGATATCATTATTTAGATCTTGTACGGTCGCTATATTTCCATTCGAAGGCGGGATGGTGACCGTTGGAACTTGAGTTGATTGGCCAGGTTCACCACCGTCTTCAAATCTTACCCGTCTGTTTTCTCTCGTGATTGACGGAGCGGGAGCTTGCGGTGGTGCTTGAGCTGTAGCTTGTTCTCCAGTGGTAGGTTCAACTTGTTGTACTTGAGTGGCAGGTTCGACTTGATCATCGAAATGTATTATATGAGCAGAGAGCTGGCTAAGGTACCTTGGACCAGCGGTACGAAGTCCCGTATCTCCCATATCGCTGACTGGTGAAGATTGAACTGTCGGAGGTGGAGGAATGATACCTGAGTTTGAATCCCGCTCGTCGTCTGTCGTGGCTGCTGCGGTATATATACTCATAGTTATATATCTAAGTGGGTGTATACCTCTGGTATTATGCAATTATATTTTTCTGAATTTATAAGATTTCGAGATCTGTTTTAAAAAACGAAGATTATCCGAAGATTAAATTATAAATAGTCCGAGGAGAGTTGTGGGTTGGCCAGATAAATATATATATATTTATTTCAGGAATCTGAGGGAAGAAAAACCGAAATTCCACATAAAGATATTTATATATATACGCACACGCTCAATATTTTGTGTGTGATAAGCGTAAGAGGGGACGTTGGTTTCTGGTATGGTAGTATATTCATTTTGATAAACCAGATTGCCGACAGGCTAGCTTATCCATGTCCGAGGAGTAAATATAAGCTAAGCATGTATAGTATAAGAATGAAAGGGACGTTTCATTGTGATCTCAGACGCGATCTTCAATGATGAGATTCCCCCCTGTCGCTACCCATTACCTATCCCAGTGATTTGAATCAGTCATACGTACTGCTTATAGTAGTAGTGTTGAAATTGTTGCATTTTTAGTATCCCACACAGAAGCCTATGAAAAGGAAACGCCCACCAGCCAATCTAGCTTTTGCCGAGGCTTAAAGGACAAAATGGTATATACACCTCCTCGATGATCCAAAATATTTACATAGAAGATTGCCGTCCGATGCCCCAAAGATATAAAGTACGACCCATAAACTCCAGCTAATCCCCCCCCCCCCATAAAACATGCCAATCCAAAATAAAAACAAAAAAATGTTTGATACACCAAAGAGTAACCGTAAAAAAGGGGCTCAAGACAGAATATCATCATCACCAAGGATAGCACACTTTCGGTCCTTCCCACCGCACCAAAACGCCTCGGGACCAAAAATACCCTTCCCGGTGCTTCTACAACCCTGGCAGATCCATCCGTAACAGCCACGACAGCAGTTGCCCCCGCGCCATCGACAGTTGCCACAAGTATTCGTCCACCCAGCCCATTTACATCCCGCCAAAACACACTTCTCCCACCGTTTCTCGCAAACACCCCATAACCTCCTCGTCCGCCCGTTCAAGCTCGCGTGCGCCTCTTCATTCTTGCAAAACCCAACGTCGAGCTGCACACCCAACTTTTTCGCTAATCGCATAGCTCTGATGAGTTTAGCGCCATTATATTCATCCCAAGTATTAACCGGCGCGGTAAGAAACGCCTCCTTGTAACTTTTATAATACCCTCCGTTTCCCTCCCCGTCTTGCTCGACTCTATCAACGGGGATGCTCAGAAAAGAGGGAACGTTGACAGGAAGGGCAATCGTATGCGTCGGCTCGGGTGACTCCTTTCCAGCGAACAAACCGGGTCCGGCGAACCTGAGAACTTCCAAATTCCATCCTCTCTTCTTCTTCCACGTTTCCGTCGGGATAACCTTCCCCGTGCGATCGATGACCTGTACTTCTTCCTCCTCCTCTTCCTCTTCTTCGTTGTCGTTTGAGGGATCGGTGAATTTCCAACCTAGACTTCTAAATTCACCACGAATACCAATCTCCCGGTCGCGAAGGTAAGCTGTAATGTTTGCGATATCCAGATCCCAGAAACCGCGGATGGACAGCAGTTTTAGGTTTTCCACAAGACAGGGGTTTTCAAAAATGAGAGCGAGCATGTCGTTAATGTAATTTTTGTAAGAGTATCGAAAGTTATAGTTATCCAGGATTAAAACTCGGATGTGATAGAATGGCGAGATGGGCGTGTTTGCTAGATGATTGTTTGCGATTTTGGAAAGGTATGGTAGTAAACTTGTCGGATTGCAGGTGGCATCCGAGTGATTGCAGCGGTATGGTGTACTTTTCTGTATCGCCAAGCGGGGATTGGAGAGGTTGACGGTTCGCCATAATGTTCTTTCGCGATCGAGGATGCGACGGAGTGCGGTGGATGTTTGTCGGAGCGCGATGAGGTCGCGGGTCGTAAGATGTTGGAGAAGGATGGATTGGGTAATGTAGTTTCCTGTGAGGAGGTGGGCGAGGTTGCATTCCGCTTGACTTAGAGGTGGCGGTGGTGGCTGTTGCTGCTGTTGGCGATGTGGCTTTAGAACGGATCGAGAGTTGGTTGTGGAAACAAAGTGAGAGGAAAAGGAGCGGGGGGTAGTGTTTAAACCACCGACACCTTGCAGTCGACCAGCTTTGAGAGAACCGAGGATGGCGATTCGAGTGCACGCGAGAGTGGCATTTCGAGAGCGCTGGGAGGGAGAGTCCAGGGTGAGATAGGGGAAGGCGGTCTCGAGGGGATGGGTATTGAGATAAGGAATCTTGTCGAATAAATCCGCCATCGTTTTTGATATTCTACCAGATTGGACCTCTAGATTGATAACAAAGGAATAAAGGTAAAGATTGAATGAGAGTAAAGATGACAAGATGACAGAAAAGGCGATGTTTTTAATACCGATCTCTTAAAATACTCAGAATTATCGTCATGTCATCATCTCCTCTCGTCGTGAGAATAAACGTGAAGGAAGCCGTGGATTCTGCCCCAGCCAGCCCAGGCGCATTTACCATTCAAAGAGGCCAAAATGATTACAATTGAATGAAAAGGTAAATCCGGCCACAACCCCCTCCATTCAAGTGCTGCTTCGCTTGTCCGTGCCCCTCCTCGCGATGCACTTATCCCTCCTTTTGCATTCAAATTCGCCCAATTCGATCAGTCATTCATGCATGATCCTAATCCATTTACCAGCCGACCGACGAAAAGGGGTCTTTCCTGACGCCCCCCCGCCAATCGGATAAAGAGAGTATTGTGACTCAGCCCCACGTGTTGCGATGAGGGTGGAGGGTGTTTGACACAACACAGCCGCACGCCAAGACATGTCGTCCAAATGGGTCACACAGAGACAAACAAACAACCACAAACACACAAGGTTCAAGGGTCAAGGGCTCAAAGAGGAAGAATTCTAGAACCCTTTTCCATCAAAGAACCTCAAGCTA
Organism: Arthrobotrys entomopaga; assembly: GCA_012184315.1. Taxonomy (NCBI): domain Eukaryota; kingdom Fungi; phylum Ascomycota; class Orbiliomycetes; order Orbiliales; family Orbiliaceae; genus Arthrobotrys; species Arthrobotrys entomopaga. The sequence continues at coordinate 186,957 of LDDX01000218.1, forward strand.
TTGCTCTCCAGACTAGGGTATTGCATATATTGCCGCGCTTCCTGAGACAACAGTAAAAGGAAAGCAGCCAAAAGTGAAGGCTTTTTTAGACATCCAAGCTACGTCACGGGTAACAGGGTACATTAACCCTTGTAGCCTGATTGATAGCATTCGCAGCAATTGATTCCCCCAGCACGCCTAAAGCCGACTATTATCACGAATTTGTATTGCATTATCACATATTCACGATTACACATATCGAATCCTTCACTGTAAGCCATCAAGTGACTCTATTTTCCCTCTTGAGATGTCTCAGATCAAAACTCGTCATTGTCGTCGTCCTTTGAACAATACCACATTTTCAACACATATTGACAATACGCTATTCATTACACTAAGTTCGTTTATATCAATTCCTTGTCTCGTATACCAAACGCTCAACGCGAAAAATCCTTTTACTTGAAAATATTTTCGGCAATGATGATGAAGTATAGGTGGATCATTTTATTTTAAGTATAGATCTATGAAAATTCACAGGGTCAGAGAGGCTATCGCTGTATTATGTATAGGAGAAGTACAATTCTTGTGTTGTATAGTACATGTATACAACGGTAAATTCCGGGTGTTAGAAGTATTCGATATTCCGTACCCATTTAATTAAACTTTACTGAAACAGCAGTTATCGGTTACACTCGTAAAGACGGACACGAGGAACAGTGGTATAATCCGGAACAGTTATTGATATTGAATTGTACACTTCACGCTGATTTCGTAAATTAACGTAAATCTTGCATGCGATGTCCCTAATTTCTAGCCCCATTGGTATAGCCTCAAATTCTCCATGTTGAATCGTTCCGTGGAATCTTTAAGGGAAAGCACAAGATCTCTCCCTCTCGTAAGTACACGGGTTCTTCTGCAAAATTCAGACATAGCGAGCGGCAGCCGCGATGCAATTATGGTTCCATAAGCACATGAAAGCGGCAAGAATATTCATCTTTTGAGTACTGCCTACAACGGAATACTTATGACACCTTAAAATGCCCTCGTTTTTGATAAATGGAGCTCAGTCAATTTTCGTCTCTAAGCGTATGCAGTCTCTCCGTCACGAACCTGAGTCCCTAGTGTTTTTCATCAATAATTACCTCTGCGACTCTAACGCAATCCCAAAAGATGACAAAGTTTGTGTGGAGGGGAATTGGCTTACCGGCCTCCGTATCTCCTAACAGCTTTACAGAATGTGTTTGAAGTTCTGATTCCTATCCCTTCAGACTTCTCCCTTGACTGACAGCAGGTATAAGTCCCTTTGATTCGAAGTTTGGCAACGGGTTCATTTGAACCATGGGAGTTCCCGTACCGATACCTCTCGAGCGAGACCATATAGGCTATTCTTCTGAGCAACAGATCTTTAACGGCCCCCTCCGGATTACCAAACGCGATACTCTGCGAATAGAAATACTCGTGTTTCCCTTTGTATGTACGTGCTGGAAGAATACAAAGCTCTGTCTTCTAGATATCTGGGAATCTTCCACTGCTCTTCTGCTTTATGTTGTAGTATTCTAGAATACTCGATAGCCAGGTTGCTGAATACACTCCTGAGGGGATCGAGAAACCCATTGGGTGGGAATACCGCGAGTTGTCTTCAATTCGGTTTCAATGGCCATTAAATTTGAGCAACATGGATCAATGATTTGAGTCTTCCGGATACATTCTTTCGCAATCATCCCAATTTCCCCTCTCCAACTCATTTTCATTTCTTTCTATGAGGCCACACTCCTTTTAATTTCAGCAACCAACCGGCTGCATCCTCTGATCGCATATTGATTGCATTCACTTCATCCCCTCCTTACCAATCATGGCGTCTGAGAAGAAGGAAGGCAAGAAGAACCTCTTCGGTCTCGTCCGCTCCAGAAGAAACTCTCAATCAAACCAATCCGCAAAGAGCAGCGGTATCTTTAGCATCTTCAGCGGCAACAAGTCAACCGTCTCTCATGAACCGGTCATTTCGAGTCCCGTAGCTCTCCAATCGGAGGATTTTATCCTCTCCCATCCTCGAGCCGCCTCTGCTAATCCAGAAGCGGAGCCTCGACGAAGTTTTGAGCCTCCTCAACGTCCCTTGACGGCTCAAGGAGATAGCTCCTCTTTCATCAAGAGAAAGAAGATGACTGTCATCCCTGAAGTTTCTCATCCCAACCTCCTCGAGAAAGCCCTTGCGGATGCAAAAGCCGCCGAGAAGAAAGCTTCCGCAAATCTAGAAGTTCCAAATGCCAATACCGAAGGCATTCCCGGTATCCCTCCAGGATCGTATTCATGTGATCACCATAACCTGTATGAGAAACCCTACTAGCTCAAACCACAAAGACCTCAAGAAATCGATCACCCCACGCTGATATCTACTACTTAGTCCATTTCCAATCGTCCCATTGGATACACCACATCCACCCAACACCGCAGAAATAATCTGTCGCACGCACATGCACAAACACATCGTCCCAATCCCCGCTTTCACTCCAGATGATATCAAAATCACTATAGATATCACACAAGAACCAATCAAGCTCAAACGAACCGACATCATCGGTCGTTCCCGCGTCCTCGACGAAATGATCTCAAAGTTACCATACGGCCATCCTCTCGACCTGTCACACTACAACACTTTTATCTCCACCCGTCTCGTTCAATGGCTCACCTACGCGCAGTTCCAATATACAGACCTGGACACCCGCGCCATTAACAACCCAACGTTTGATTTCATCCACGTTGTTGCGAGTCTACAGCTATTCGATCTTTGGAAACGCATGAAACATGATCTTGCGGCATCGTTGGCAGTTCAAGGTGTTGTCGGCAAGTTTGACTGTTCGCAGTTTTTCGAGGTATTGACTCGAATGTACGCCTGTGTGAACAAAATCGAACCAAAGGATCGCAGAGAGTTGGACGGGATGGTCGATAAAGCACTCGCGCGCTTTCCGTTTATTGAGATTTGTCGTGTTATTTCCAAGTTGTCAACCGACCGCGCCGGATTGGTAAATTTGTTCCAAACTCTAATTTTGCAAAAGGGGAAAAAAGATCATTTGAAAGAGGAGAAAGAGGAGGCGGATGCGAAAGCCCGAGAACTAGAGAACCGAGAACCGTCATTCGCAAAGGATATCAGGACCGTGGTTGATGCTACGACTGAGATGTCTGCCCAGATGAGGAATATTTTAACCGCACAGATCGCCGGACAGCAGAATAAACCGAATCAACAGACGTCGCAGGGACGCCGTAGTCTTGATAGGACCCCGGATCGTGCACCCCGTCATACGTCGAGAATGGGAGGGGATCCATGGGCCGATAGTGGGTCGCTGGAGGGGAAGCAACAAGGATCTACACCCGACTGTGCGAAAAAGGTAGAGAGGGAGAGGGACAGAAACCGGGCCAAGGATAGAGAGAAACCTCGAAGTCGTGTGGTCTAATCTTATCATTACAGATGTTGCATTTGATTTTCTCATGTATATTCATGGTATTGTAGACATCTCTGGTTGCTTTGTTGGATTTCTCTCTGTAAAGGAAAGCTGCTGGAAATGTCTTTGAGGTACTGGATATATCCTTTGAAACCTACCTTCTGTCTGATAACTTTCACCATGTTTCTACCCCTCTGACTTGCATGTATTTACAGAAAAAAATATACATTTATGAATAAATTAAAATTTACTCTGGCATAAGCTACTCGACATCTTGGTCTCTCAGGCACTTACATAAACATACTTGAATCTCTATGGGTTCTTCTGTATCCATTAACCTCACATGCATATATATCATCTCTCTATATGTGCTCTCATATACCTCAAAGGAAATCTTCTACATCATAATTTTTTTTCATGGAAGATATATCTCAAGAAAAAAGATCAAAAATATCGGTCTATGTGTATTCTGCGTATGGTTACATACAAATATGATCAAAACCCTTCTCGGAGAGATACTCGTATCCGCATGAAGTGGGTAAATGGATCAAATTGGTAATCCAAGCCAGGAAGAGATAAGCAACAGGGCAAAGAAATCCAAAAAAAAAAAAAAAACCAGATTCACCTAGAATCACGATAAATCCAAGGAAATGAGTCTTGAAACAAAGAGAAAAAAAAAAGCAAGAGAAAAAAGAAACCAAACAATCCAGGAGCTGGCATAAAATGCAAGCACATGCGTCAATAATCCAATCGAAATTAGAAATGAACAGTCTTGTTGATTTTCTGTTTACAAACCGCACAATGGCGCTTGTTCATCTTACCCAACCTGCAATCCGGTCCACCACAGACGCACATAGTAAAAGCCAAGAAGGCCAACCCGGCGAGGCGTTGGTAGAAGGCCGCGTGGGGGTCGTCATCAACTCTAATAGCGGCGTACCACTGCAACGGCGTGAGTCTACCGATAGCCGTTTTCAAAACATCACAAATCATATTTTGATCATCAGTATTAGACTTGGCGAAAAAAAACTTCATGGTCGCGATCATATGGCTAGTCGAGGTGATACCGTCGCGCTTGATTTCTTTGCTCAGAGTGTCCATCATATCCTTGCGGATCTCGGGGAGTTTAAACAACTCCGACGCTGTCCAGATGTCATTGATCAAAGTTGATTTGATGTTTCCGGTTTCGGGGCAGACGAGGATGAGAGGTTCGAGGTACATCCATTTCAGGCAGATGTCAGCGACAGCTTCGTAGTTGAGGGTGGAGAACTCGAATTCGATTTTGCTCTTCTTGGAGACCAAGCGCATGCGTTTGATACCGTCGGCGAAGAACTTGAATTTCATGAGAACCGTTTCATGGACGGTGACTTTGTTGCGCTCAGGGCCGGCGTGGATGTCGATCAGTCTACTAGCCGTTCTATAATTAATTATAAAAAAGAGTAATCATTAGAACAGATGTCATTATGCTGGTCTTGATGGTGACATTATGGAACTTACGGAGTACGAGGACGACGTGGAGTAGGGTTTTGAGGAACAGGATTCTGGAGAGCAAGGTCCTGAGGAGCAGGGTCCTGAGGCGCGGGGTTCTGGGGAGCAGGGTTCTGGGGAGCAGGAAGTACAACGGTACGAGTATGGGATTGATATTGTTGGTGTTGTTCGATGAAGTATTGCTGAAATTGGTCTGGGACCTGCGGGGTTGGATCCTGCGGGGCTGGGCTTTGCCATTGCTGTTGGCTTTGAGTCTGCCATTCTTGACCCTGCCATTGTTGAGGCTGCCATTGTTGTAGAGGTGGATATTGACCATACGAATCTGTATTCATCTTGACCTGGTATAAGAGAAGGGCAAATTAGATTACTCGGGTCAACATCCATACGATGTAATTGACCTTACCTTTTGAAGTGAGTCCTTTGAAGATGGAATGGCTTTTTCAATTCTTGCAACAGATTAGCAGTTATAGATATTTTGGGGAAGAAGAAAGGATGTTGGTAGTTAGAGGCTCGTGGGGTTTAAATGATCAATAGTAGATGTGGACTAGTAGTCAATGACATCAGAGCAAAACGGAACTTTGCTTTAGTATTGTAGTCCTACCACTTGATCAAGCTGAACTTGTATTTTATACTGTTCATTCGCAAACTGTTAGCCTGGCGAATGTAAGAGCTGCGAAGATTGGCCCCAGGGCTTGAGCTACCGCATATTTCCGTTGCTATTGTGGATAAAAACTGGCTACGCGCTACCAGACTGGATAAAGATTTTGGTAACGGAAAAATTACTGTCAAGCATATATTTGACTATCGGATCAGGTATTATAACGAGACAGCCTTTTTGGCCTAATAATTACTAGTCTTGTTGTCAAGACGCTCAGCGACAGAATAATTACTACTATTATCTGAAAATTCCCTTTACGATGTAGCTATTGAGAACTATACGAACGAATAAAGAGTCAAAAGCTAAGCGAGTGAAGAAAGAGCTTAGTGCAAGGGCACTGAGAGGCTTCCAAGGTGAAAATATTTCTAGATATATTGATTAATTGATATACTCGCAGCTATCCTTTTGACTATTTTTTCAGATACTACCACACACATAGTACATTCGATCAAAGTGGGCCTTCCTTGATTGTTCCACGAAGCCGAACTTGGCCGCATTGAGCGAACAGTAGTGCTTTATTCGAAGGAGCTGCTACCCTCTGGTTCAATATCAGATTCTGATACATTGAACTCAAAGCCATCAACTTCGTAGCAGAATCTCTTTTGTCTTGGATTCGCTGAAGTTTCCAGAGCAAGCAGCTTTGAAAAATCCAGATTGAGTGGTGATAATCAACTCATGCAGTTCGAAAGGAAATCTTTGTTGGGACCAACGAAGACCGTAATATCTGACTTTTCACCGGTTTCTAGGAGTATACGCGCTCGCGAGACAATACGCGCTGTTAGGGTTTATTAGATCACAGCATATCTTTCTCCGTTTGGTGTGTTTTAAGATATAGAGTAAGTTACTAACTTGACAAACGATTTGGTTCCTCCGGTACAATCCTTGATGTTTTGATCTTTTCGAATATCGGGGATCTGATATTGTGTGTCGACGGATTGTGATATTTAAATGAGGTCGCTATAGGATGAAGTTCAAGATAAAAATGATGTCGTGCCGTCTTATGCTAGCGATACAGGCTTTTGAATAAAGAATGGATAAATCTAAAAAGCTGGGATGCATCGATGCTACGCATCTGTTCTAGGTTTTTCTGTAAACCTGTATAACAATAGAAGAGCGTAGAAATAGATACATAAATGTCTAGAAACCTAGAGAATGCTTCACTCAGGCTTATGTATGTATGTATCAATATCATGCCTAGGCAACGAGACCCCCTAGGCACGGATTTGAGGACATGATCTATTTACGCATTTCTGATATCAATAGTGAGTATTCATGTTTATGTATACAGCGCGAAGAGAGACTATAAGAGTGCCAGATGATCCCATAATTACTAAAATAAAGAAGATAAATTATATAAAACCAACAAACGTGAAGAAGAACCGCCATTCGTCTTGGCGATTATGTATTAAGAGATTCTTCGTTGACAGAGGTGAAGTAGATAAAATACAAAATAGGCTTTACGAAAAAGACTTGGGGTTCCAAATATTTGGTTTTCGACCGCCAATGGATTTCAGTCATCATATTTATGAGTACATGTTAAATTTTGCATTTTCCTAAACGACCGGACTATCTTGACTTGATCGCTGCTGAGTCTTTCGGATTTACAGTACATTATACCCTTATCTGGACTCCTCGCTCGATACTTCCACACGTGTTGATACGGATCTCCAAGGCCTGAATTTGTAGCTGTTACCGCCCAATTCTTGTTTCATAGCTTCGATCTGAGAGCCCTGTCTCGCGATAACTGCCTCCAAGGCTTCCACGAATAGAAATGCAAAGTTATCTGGATATTGACTCATCTCGGACTCCTTATGCGATTTGTCATTTTCTCGAGGCATACCAACCAGAAATCTGAACAAAGGTCGGAGGTATTTTGTTTCTGTACTCTGTGATAACAAGCAAAGCTCACAGAGAAATGCTTTCAAGGTGGTGAAATTTAGGATCTGGTGGGGACTAAGGACCGGTCTACGACGTACCGCGACATTGATATAGCAGAGTATAGAACGCTTCAATGCGGGGATGATCAGAAAGTCCGCAGCTCGATACAACGAGACGACCGCATCAGTATCTTCTAGACCATAGCTAGGTCTGATGTCCGAATCTCCTCCGTACATCCACTCCATCAATATCTTGAATGTTTCCGTATCGATATCCGGTAAGAAGATCTCTTTTGTTTTCGCTTCATTGAAATTTCCATAAAAGGCGGCTTCGAAAAACTTGGATTGCGTAGTGAGGATGAAGCTATGCAAGCTGAAAGCTTTCTTGTCAACCCCAACAGATACTGTGACATCAGATCTTTGGCCCGTCTCAAACATCCTATAGCTAGTCAGTATCTTGAATCGAGAAGTATGTTCCGTAGCGTTGGATTTCGTTATCAAAATGCGGATGCAACATTAGATACGAGCTACTCACTTCATAAATGACCTACTACCGCCAGTACAATCCATTTTGTAGGTTATTTCCTTAGATGTAGTACGCGCAAGATGCAGCGTTGTTTATGCCACTAGGCTGCAATGGTTGGACGTGATGGTTGAACGTGATGGCAGTAAGATTTGGGTTGAGTGGTGCTCAGTCGATTTACTGGGACCTTTGGGTGGGTTATCCGATTTCGCTGAGATGCTGAAGATAAGACAGGATAATCCACCTACACCAAGGAACAATTTCCGTAAAGACGTGCTTCTGAGAGAGATGATGATCCTGAGATGGTGGGTAATTGACTTTGGGTTGATATGAAGGTGTGGGTTCAAAATGATGTATGGGGATAAATTGGATCAGACCGAGTTAAGCCTGTCCGCCTGGTCTCGAGGCTAGAGTTAAGGAATTAGATACAAACTCGGCGGAGAACGCGAACGCACATCTCCGCCCAAATGGCGTTGAAAATGCTGCAACGCAGGGGATTTTGACAGCTGTGTATCTGGACTCCAGAACGGTTTGGTTACGAGACTGGACTCCAGACTGTTGTGCGCTTTCTTTGGTGATAAATTTGGCACTTAACGATGCTCCACTGCGTAGTCTTGCCTCTCGCCTGGCTCAATAGATAGAATTTAATTAAATCGATGTTTCCAAAACTTAATTCTGGAAGCTACTTGCGATAAATCTATCTTGTGAGTAAAATATCGCATACAATTGAAAAGATCTGACTATACTGTTGAGTTATGGGTTTTCTCGTCCTCTTTGCCGGAGAGAATTTACTGGGTGTGCTCACTTTTAGAAGCTTTTTATTATACGTATATGCAAGACTAGTATGGAAATTAGTCTTGTAAAGAAGGCCAGCGAAAGTATGGAAATATGCGGCAACATAAAACTCGTAGAGGTCAGGGAACAGAAATATTCTTATAAAGATAGAGGTGTCAATTTCTTGTTACTTAGAAGCAAAGATCCTAGCTAGATTGATAGCAAGAAGAGTGGTAATCGTAGAGAACCTAGTGAGCCAAGAGAAATACTCTTTGCTACTACTTTCTGTGTATCTAGATATCTGGTACCCGAAGAAGTCCACCAGGCTGGTTATAACTACTCTTCAACGAGCGATTCTATGGAACTGTTGCCCTGAACCGCTTTGATCAGTGATTCCAATTTCTCTATCTCCAAGTCTTTCTCTGCAATCGCTTCCCGTAGAGCTTCCATAAACAACGAAGCGAAGATGTCCGGAAGTTGTCTGTTTTGAAAGTATGCGTCCAATGTATTTCAAGACATCAAAGCTAAAACTTTGAACATCAGTCGAAGTTCATCTATATCTGAGCTCTGTGCATACCAACAAACCTCCAGCAAAAACTTCTGTATTCCCGGGTGCTCATACCACTCATCTTCTCCGTCGTATTTTCGTGCGAAACGGGAAACCTCGAGGAGTATTTCGTACTTAAGCATTGGTATATCAAGGTAGTAGGCAGCTTGATATACTAAACTATATGACTCTGGGGCATGTATGAGTTGGAATTCAAACTTGCCCCCATGCATCCATCCAACTAGCATACGAAAAATATCAGCTCTGATTTCCGGTAATGAGACTTCCTCCTTCGTAGCCTCGTTAAATCTTCTAGATCTGGGCAAAGCCACTTTGAAGAATCCAGATCGGCCGGTGATGACCAGTTGATGCAGTTTGAAGATTTTTTTTTCCTGTCCCCAATCCAACAGATACTGTAACGTCTGACCGCTCACCAGTTTTTAAGCGCCTAACACATTGATAGTGAGTCAAAGCTTTCAGATTCCGATTACTCGTGATCAGATATATAGATATACTAACCTCATCAGTGATTTCGTGGCACCAGTGTAATTGAGGACGTGGCTCTCTGTTTCGGGTTCCTCTTTTTTGCTTTGGCGATCCGACATTTTGTGTTCTGATCGAGAAGTTGCAACGGTTGACGGTTGAATTGCACAAAGGTAACCTACACCGGCCTGCGTCGAGTTTTTAGTTCGTATTGAAATTGATGCAATCTCAAGTTAGTTTAGGCAGCAAATGGCGACAGGGAAACGAAGTGATGATAGTAGAAGGGATCGTTGCGCAATTGCTTGAAGACTTTATTGTGAGGAATTCACAATTGGGAGAGACTAATTTATAGCTTGATATGTAGAAACAAGGTTGAATTAATACGTTAAGTCGAAAAAAATGAATATTAACATGTGCCTGTGAACCGGCTTACAGAGTCTAAGATTTAAAGAGAATAAAAAACAAGATATATCTAATATTAATATTCTCCCCCATTAGTGGCTGCCCTAAGCAGCTGAGGGGCGGAGAACCCTGGTCTCGCAGTGGAGAACCCCGATATCCCTTTTCTCTCATATGAAGACTCCAATATTAAAAGAGCAAAAATAACCTTCAGGCAGCACTTGCCATTCTGTTACCTTGGATGCATCTACAGCACAAGACAGGTATCGCTCGATCTTGGACGTCCATTGATTCGCCCATGGTATTCTCAGGGCACATGAGTCCACTTCTGAAAGCTCGTCCGCATTTATTGATCTGTACGAGACCCACGTGCCCACAGATCACAAAAAAGCCTAATACCTTTTCGCACATTATCAGGATCGGGATTCTGTTTAATCTACCTTCGGGTTGAGTGTTTCGTTTATGAGACACGTCTGGTATAAGCAGATTATGATCGGATGGCTCTGTTGAGAGGTCGTTGAAACCTTCGAGAAGCTCAGGTTCGAAGTAGATCTATAGAGAGAGGCTTGGAAACAAGATACTGGTGTTTGAATAGCTAAAAATGACCTGATCACCGATGACGACGAAGAGAAAAATTGTAAGAGATTCGTTTGTTTGATAAGTAATGTTTGATAACTGAGAGGATTCTGATCAAGCGAAAAGCGAATTGATGCTGCTGGTTAATTACAGGCTGTGTTACATCGGAGCGTAGTATACTCCAGGCTCATTAAATAGAGAGTTTTATCGAAGAATCTATCAAGTACCAGCCGCTGAAGCGCTAATATACGCATAAACCCATCCCGACAAATAATCTTTGCTATACCAGATGACAGAGCTGCAGAGCGATCCCTGAAAATAGAATACGCCGACGGTAGCAACTTCACAAGACGTGTTCGAAACTTCGAAATGTTTTAAGTTTTGCGAAACACTAAATGCCGTTGTGTACATAAATCCCCAACCGCTGATACTAGCGAAGGTCGTGGATTCAAGGCGCGGGAGCGGCACAGAATCAAGGTACTCAGTCGCTTCTTCCGAGTTATGGGCACCACTCCTGATTTCTGGCCACCGACTGTATCAACAGTTTATATCACCAATCGACTCTGCTATTTCCCAAACGATAATATTGTGTAAACATCTCGGGCTAGCTGGTGTCTATGCCTCGTTAGATTCTCGACCTGCTGATTAACCCTAGTGAGAGCGGATGTCGATACATTACATATCAGCAAGATAGACGAAGATGAGTCTCTTCCTACGTATATCAGTATGGGGCTGGAGACTAAATGTATAGTCTTTTCTCAAAATCCAGTTCTAGATATTTCTCGAGCACAATTTGAGAATCATATGTTACTGAATTAGAGATGCAATTTCTTTATAGAGATACAAGTGAATGAGAGTGTTCCGAAAGAGCGTTGGACTGTTACGGGGTGGTCTCGTGAAGGCGCCCCATACCATACCAAAATAGTTAGTTGAAGTAATAGCAAAATATTCAAGCACTCGAGGATCAATCAAGCCTAAAAGGTTGTAGATCCGATGATAAAAGTAGAAATTTTGAAAACAGGGTGACTTGTGGTCGAGTATCAAGTGACTGTCCACTAAAGTATTCAGTCAGTATTCTCTTTCCACCATGGATCTTCTAATATTCGATGCGCCAGACAATTTACTGAGTCACACGCTTTCTCTTCGGTGCGCTGCTATCAATCCCTTCTTCGAAAACTTCAATTCGTGAAGCCTGTTCTGCCACTGTCAAAGATAGATTTCTGTTTTCTGAACATACACCTTTAAGTTTTCTCTCCATAGGCTCGATCAACATTTTAGAGAAACTCTCAGGATACTGGCCAGATGCGAAGTTATTATTCCCATCTTCCAACAAAAGGGAAACAAGGACTTCGAATGCTGGTCTGAGACGAGATATATCCGAAGCACCAGCGATAAAACAAATGTCAGCGAGAATTCCTTTGAGTCCGTTGAAATCGAGGGCGATGCGAAGCTGGGATTTTGGGAAACGAATGTGGAGCGAAATCGCGTCTTGGATTTCAAATAACAGGCCGGGCATCATCAAAAAGTCGGCAGCAAGATATGCTGAGATAAGGATATTGGGATTGTCTAGCAAGCGTGTAGTCGATTTCCCGTCCCCATACATCCAGACAACCACGATCATGAACGACTCAACATCAATATCCGGCAACGTAATTTCGCGTGTCTTGGCTTCTTTGAAATTACCAGCACAAGCTCTCTCAAAGAATCTTGAATGGGTGGAGATAACCGCCTCACGCAAGCGAAAGCAAGCTCGATCGTGGCCAACGATGACTTTGACATCCGATTCATCGCTTGCCAACAAACGTCTAGGATTCATCAGTCTCATAACGAATATTATTCAAATCAGTTAAATGGATTGCGTGACATTAGCTACTAACTGCATGAATGATAAGCTGAGCATCTTGTAGCTCCTCTTTTGATCTCCGAACGCGTGAATGTGATATCTTTTGTTGCAACAGCGCGTGATAGTTGTATTATTCGAGACTAGATCACGCTAGGGCGGAGTGGCGGATGCGTGGCCTGCTAGTAATAAGATAAAATGTTATGTCATTAAAAATGTCTTCTGTGGAAAGAATCAATGTTGACAATAGGAAAGCGAGATGATGACGGTTGCCTCTGGATGTAATGGCAAACGAGCTCGATGGAAAATACGGGACTGGGTTGGTATTGAGATAGGAACTAGGAAGTTGGATGTGAATATGATATCTGTGGCACCCTGGGAGGGTTTAGTTTCGATACCGTACTCGGCCTCGGCAGAAAATTAAAACGTCTACCAAAATTTACTGCAAGGGATACCAACACTGAGAATATCGAGAGTTTCTCTCTATCCTGCTGAAGAGTCAATACAAGACTACTCTCTATCTAACATACGGCATGTATTAGAATAGCTATAAAACAGATTCTCTCTTTATGCTTGGTACCTTCCCAACCTTCAATCGAGCCTCGAGATCAACTAATCGACACAAACCAGGAATTCAAGTAATTTGAAGTGATCAGTACTTATGTCTGAGTTGGGCAGGTGCAGTACCGTAATACATCTGTAGATATACCCAGTTGTTATACAATCCAAGGGGTCTCAAGCTTAAGCGACCCAAACTACAACCTAGGTACAGAGCCTATAAGCACAAGGGAATAGTCATATTGGAGAAATTATCGTTAATAATAGGTAAAGTGTAAAATTTTTCATGTGATAATTACTAGTCTTGTTGTCATTGGTGTTTTGACCACAAGACTAGATAATTACATGATTCAATATAACGACACGGTGATAATATGTATTGACAAGTAAAGAGTAAAAGTGCCAATGCTTTCGCGGTATCCTATGCTCCTCCTTCATCCCCAACCACCCTAGATACCTCAATGGTTCGCGCAGATTTGCAACTGCAGCTCCTTTAGATTTTCGACTAAACTGGTCAGAGCCCAGATATATCATGATACGCAATTTCTGTTTGCGCATCATATCGTTTTGCTCATTAAACGTGAGTCCACACATCGCAGCTTCCATGCGATTTTCCGCTCTCTTAATTTCCCGAGCTTCCATCTCTCGCGCTTGTTTCGCGAGGTATAATTCTTGCTCGCCCACTGCAATCTTCTGTCCAATGCTTCCATGGATGGAGAGGTAAAAGTATTCGAATAGTATGTGCAAATGTCGACTGAAACCCCCGGGCCTTGAACGATGAGAATTTAAATTTCTCATGAATCCAAAAACTTTGATCTTGAATCAACCCTTGGAGAAATTCGAGAATGTTTTACTTAAGAACCAGGATGACTAGGTAGTCAGCGATATTGTATATATGAAATATCGTGTCGAGATCCTTCAAACATGGAGGACAGTACTGTCTCCGTATATCCAATGACAGTGAACAGTAAAGCCTTCCATTCCAATAGTGGGTAAACGGATGTCTTTTATTTTCGATTCAATTAAATGGCCAAAACAAGCAGCTTGGAAGAATTGGAGTGAGTGGTGATGATTAGCTCATGGAGCTGAAAAAGAATCTCAGTTTCTCCGACAAATATCTTTAGATCGGAGCTTGTACCAGATTCCAAGAGCCTATACATATTCCCATTTTGTTAAAATTACACGGATAAATTACAATGGCTGAGTATCAGCATAATATGGGAACGAACCTCGTGAATGATGCATTCAGACGTATTTCCCTGACCTTAAGCAGGTTGGATAATGTCGTGAAGTCGATGAGATTATGGGAAGACAGGTAACCTTCAATGGTAATTCGATACGAAGAGGGCATTACCACGGCTAAGCGTGTGACTAGGTACGAGTCGGTAATAGTCCCTTTCTCGATATTGCAATGATAATGCATTAACAAGTAAACTACTTTGACCTCCAGTAATACATTAGTGTTACTCTCTATTTCAACGAAGCAATAAATCAAGTTCAATTCGTACAAACCTACTATCACGAGGAATGCCTTAGTCTTGAAGTAAGAAACTCAGCGGGAATACCTCCACTATATGGACTCTGTGATGGTAAGATTTGTCATGATTTGAAATGCTTAGTTTTAATATAAGTTTTAATATAAATATGGGTATCGCTCGAGAGTGGAGATATTGCAACGATATAGCGTGCGAATGGAAAAAGGATGTGGTGGGAGGGTAGATGTGAGATTAGGAGATATACGTATCAAGATTTTTCATTTATAATTTAATAGTAAAGTGACAACAAGACTAGCCGAGTGTATAGTCTTGTGATTAAGAAGCTCAGCGAAAGCCGAGTATACTGTATACTGTACTATTGTTGGTGTTATATGGAGTCTTCTTCTATCGCCGCGGAGAATCCGCTCACAGCCATTTTCTACTTTTCAATTCATTCATCCGCTCAGCCTTGATTTAATAAACGTTGCAATATTTAAGCAACCAACCCTCCACAACGTTGCCTACTTAGGCTTCACTTCACCTTACCTTCTTCTCTCAAGGTCACAACGAGACTACTTTCAAGGTAATTTCTAATCGAACATGAAGTGGATATTATACTATATTTAAATATACGTATCTGACAAAATGAATGTAGATGCCTCGTGCTTCAAGACTGAAGAGGAGATACGCCTCTCGCTCTCCATCTCCAGCTTCAGATGCTGCACAAGGCGTCCAAGGATTCAGGACCGCCGCCGATGTCGATGATCTGGCCGAAGCCATGGTTCCACCAGCACAACCAAAAAAAAGGCGTCGGGGATGGAAAAGACCTCACTATATCCCACCAGAAACCGACTCGGACATGGCGAATCCATTAGCCGACTACGCTGTAATCAGGTCAGTATCATCCACCCATCAAAATTCCACAAAGTTGGCCTACTGATTTTTGGTATCTTGATATCCACACATATATATTATTTATATATATATAGGAACCGTTACCAGCTCGCCGGTAGCGACATCACAATCGTAGTAGGCCAAATACAGAAAAAATTCCATATCCACAGCGCCGTAATCTGCGACCACTCCATCTCCATCAAGAACGAATTCAACGCCCGTCTCGAACGCGGAAGATCATCAAAGGTCCTCCAACGTCCTCGCATCGACCCCGCGGTTTTCCAAGAGTTAGTGGAATGGATGTACGCCGGCGACATCCCCCTTTCCAAAGACCGAATGGACCGCGAACACCTCCAACGCTTCTTCGCCGTCATCTCCGACCTCAATATGCCTAAACTCGGAAAGGAATGGTTTGACAAAATGGGCCAGCTTCTCCGCGAAGAGGTAGATACCGATCGTAAATCCGAGGTTGCGTTCGATTACTGGTTCTTCCTTTGGGATGTATACAGTAACCGCTACTTGGCCGCCGGTCACGGGTACCTCCACGATCTCGTCTGGGATTTATCACCATATCTCAGACTCAGCGCTGAAACTGTGTTGAATGAAGAGAACCCTATTCCACAGATCTTGCGCAATTCTTGGATTATCGCCAGGGAGAAAATGATCAGTAGGATGTGTGATTCTTGTATCACAAAGTTGTATATCGATCGGGATGAGCAGAAGTGTTATACTTGCTCAGCCCCCATGATTGAGAACGAGAATGAGGAGCCAAACGGGGGTGCGGGTCCTTCTGGGAATCAAGTTGCTCACGAGTATGATGAGGGCAACTATCCACAGGTACCTTTGTATGGGGATCAGAATGCTGGGGAGCAAGAGTACAATGCCGGGGAGCAAGAGTTCAATGCCTTGGGAGAAGAGTTCAATTTCGACTTTGATACTAATCCTTTTGAGATAATTAACTTGGAGGATATGTAAGGTTTAACCGGTCATTGAGGGTCTTTTCTGAACTGGGGTATTTTGAAATGTGAGTCTTATCTTTTAATATGACGGATAGGATGAATTATTACGAGCGGTGTCTATGGTTTCTATTTTGTTTTTTTAAATCTTTGAACGGCTATAGCTTGGTTGCGGTTGTATGGTGCAAGTACCTTGTATGATAAAATACAGCAGTGCGAGTAACAAGCCGACTTTTACTCGAAGATTCTTCTATGCTGAAGAGCTTTTTATTGTATGTAGCAGAAGCAACTGAGATTTAAGTTACGGCCTCTAACAATGAACCGATATTTCTCTCTATATCAGACAATATTTGGAGTCTGTCTTTATAGTTAATAATTTATTTTATACATTAAAAACATGGCAATAGAACCTCCCCCCCTCAACACTCAGCAAAATCATCCTATGCAGATGTCTATATAACAAGGCTAGAAAAGTAATCAAGGGGAATTTAAAGTTCCTTTTTACACTTCAAGCAACGCAAATCTTCCTTCGCCTTTGAAACCTTGAGGATGCAATCCTGACACTCATCACACAACGTCATATCCAACTTTTCCTCCATCGACTCCATGATCAAAGCAGACATTATCTCCGGCTGGTCAACTTTATACAACATATCCTTCGCATCCAAGCGACAGCAAGCGACAGCCGCATCGATAGCAGGTCGCAAAATATCCCAATCGCCCCTTCCTGCGGTGACACAAATCTCTCGCATAATCTTCAAGGGATGGTTAAACTTCTTACCCTGATAATGGGGAGGAACCCCTTGCGATGGATCGAGCGATTGCCTGAAGACCTGAGCGGCGCGGATGAGGATATCACGGCGGTAATCCTTCATCATGAGGAATTCTGCGGCTTGGTAGGTGTGGACGATATCGTAGTCGTAACCGTTCAAGGCCGAGGTACCAGCTGCCGGACCGCCGTACATCCACCAAACGACGTTGTAGAACGTTTTGGGCTGGATCTCGGGGAGACAGACCTCGCAGGTGTATGATTCTTTGAAGGCGCGTGGTTTCAAGGCGGTTCTGAAAAAGAGAGTAGAGGCACAGATTATGGCTTTGTGCAAGTGGAAGGGGACACTGTCAATGCCGACAAAGACTGTGACATCGGAGAAGTCTCGGTCTTGGAGCATACTATTACAATCAATGTATGTGTTAGAATATACAGGCTACGGGTATATTGTATAATGAAAGCAATTAATGGATATATATATATATATACTTACTGCAAAAGAGAAGGTGGGCGATAGGCTGTTGCTGTCTGCTGCTGCTCTCAATATATTCAGGTTAGCAAAAGTTGCTAATATTTATGCCCCAAGACTAAATACTTAAGTACTTAAGTATTTATAAGACTTAATAATAGGTAAATGAGGTGCAGTCTTGTGTTCAGGAAGCTCAGCGATCGAAGGAATGGAGTGTACCGGTTGGCTTTGAGCGGAAGACATCTTGTGCGTTTATTCTCTGTCTGATGAGCCTGAGATACCCAGACGCTCACAGAGACTTCCCAAACTATTTGATTCAATGACGGACGTAGCAAATAGCTTGATTTATTTGAAGATTTTATTCGAGAGATGGTTAATTCACCGTTTATTGGCATCTCGAGAAATAGCTATAGAGGCAGTCTTGACTATAGAGGCTAGTCCCGAGATTGTATAGAGGCTCGTGGCCGGCTCGACAGGAAATGCAACTCACCATTTACTTGATGCCTCAGAGTTGGTCTTGTATTGACGCTCCAGCAGCAAGCCTAAGAGAATTTTCTTCCACCTTTTCATCACCTCTCAACCCACAAACTTCTTACTAGCGTCTTGATAACATACAAACATCATGGACGACCCAAAGACACCTCTCCTATCGCCACGTGGGGGACGAGCATCAGATGGAAGAGATTCAATCAGTCACACTCCAGCATCCAAGAGGAGTCCCAGGTTACCACCTCCACCGAAACCTGCTCTTCCTACCCCCAAGAAGACCGCCATCCCATCCGACTCTCTTCTCAAGTATACCTCGCCTCCCATACCAACCATAACCATTAACATGCGCTAAAACCACTCTACAATACATAGACTCTTAAAATCCCACGACTATTCCGACATCACCGTTGTAGTCGGGACCGGCTCCACCCTACGAATCTACAATCTCCACCGCAACATCCTCTGCACCAAATCAAAATACTTCGAACTAGCAATCCAATACCACGTCCAATCTGGCAGTAAACACCCACAAGTCCAACTCCCCGATATCATCCCGCCGATATTCGATATCCTCCTGGAATGGATATACGGCGACATTCTCATCCTGGAGGTTCACCAACCTCTCATACTCACACTCTACCGTGCTGCCAACTTTCTCCAGCTGCAGGGTATGCAAATTACAATAGCAAGACAGGTATCAAAGATGCTCAAGAAGAAGAGAAAGTTCGCACGGCCGGTTCAATTTGATGGGTTTGAGATCGTTAGGGGCATGTTTGAATATAGTCCTTCCTCCATGGTATCTTTTACCAGTTTGAGGAAATGTACGGATGAGCTGGCTTTGGGTGGGAATATCCCACGGGGGATGGTTGAAGGGGAGTTATCAAAAGTGAGCTCGGGGAATGAAGGGGATACGAGGTTCTGGATGGCGTTGGCGGTGAGTTATCAGAAGGCGTTGGAGAGTACTGTTTGTACGGAGTGTAGGAATATCGTGTCGACTAGGATGAGGTTGGATCGGATGTGCTGTCATTGCGATTCGGACGAAGAGCAGAGGAAGAAGGGTTAGATTATTAGATTGGATCTTTTATCAACGAGTTCCTACATGTACTGAACTCGAAACGCGGGGCTTTATCTATTAATTATGAAGATAGGAGCTCGAAGAATGTTTATTTTAAACTTACAATTGCTTGGTCGATCAATATCGGATCTTTCCTTTGAGCTGAGTATTCTACCCCTTATAAGTGCTCGCATTTACGATTCTCAAATAAAGCATATTTGTAATTCGTAGCGTCGACTCCAGCACCATACTAGGTTACGCAAGCACTGCCCGGGCGTAGACGTTCAGAAGCGTGCTATAACAACACTACACGTGGATATTCTTTCAACGCAGAATGGACCAGCACGATGCATGTCCAACACGACAGAGCGGCCTCGGGGGTTTGAAGTCGCGGTCAAGACAGAAAACAAGGAGGAGAGGCTGAGAGTATAGAGAAACGGGGGATATTTAATACGTCTGTTCTCAAGGAGGTACCCCGTGCACCGTACCGTCGGGCTGACATGTACACGTCACAAATGGCGTTCCTGTGCGCGCCGAAAAGACGCCGTGGCGTTTGGGCGGCGTTCGAGAGCGAATCCGAGCCAGCTAAAACCCCAAGCCCAGCACGCCGTTACAAATGGATATCCATATATCAGTGGCAAATGAGATTATCGCCTGTATAAAAGAACAGCAGGGCCCCCATCTGAAATCCATCCCGTCAACAACGGATGAAATCAGTTAAGGTAGTGACACTTCAAGACAAAGGTTGCGGTGCATAGTTTAAACCTTATCACCGTCTAGTAGAAGTAGGACCATATATATACCTCCGTACATTTCCTTCAAAATGGTCACTTCGGTGGTAACTCTCAAGGTAAAAGCAGACCATGTATCAAAATCTTCTTTTCATATCTGTCTTAACTGATCCATTATACTCCGGGCAGAGTGTCGAGTATGTCAACAATCCAGCAAAATACACCGACAACTACCAACTCCGCATCACCTTTGGAAGCACGGAGGCCTTAAAAAACGGTAATACGATATATATATCCCGGCTTTGTAATAAAATACAGCGAAGGATAGGATTTGCCGCTGAAATTTGAACCATCCCAGACATCTCATGGAAATTACTCTACATCGCCAGCCCCAACGACGTTGATGCCGAACAGGAACTCGAAGAAGTCCTAGCCGGTCCGGTGCCTATCGGTGACAGTACTATTACATTTGAACCACCAGCGCCAAACACGAATCTTATCCCTGCCGAGAACCTGTTGGGCGTTGCCGCGCTCATCTTGGTTGGTTCGTATAACGAGCGGGAGTTCATACGTGTGGGATATTATCAGAATACGCAATATATGGATGAGAATATGAATGAGAATCCGCCGGCGGTGCCTGTTCTTAGTGAGCTTACACGGGATATCAACAATAAGCCGAGAATCACGCGGATTCAGATTAATTGGTGCGTTCCCTTGAAGCAAGTACCTTTAGATACGAATTTCATTTCTCTAATTTCGGAATTTTATAGGGACGAGGATTCGAATGCGAGTACGGCGACCTGAAGTAATTATTTGTTGAATATGTCATAAATTAATGTTATATGAGTTCGTACATGGTGACTGCCTTTCGACAATTGCAACATCAAAATTAAAACCCATTCCGAGTAGGATATACTGGTAAAATATCATCTTTATCTTCAATATATCCACGAATCCCTGCCCTCCTATCCATATTATGCTGCTGCACCACTCCCGCTGTTAAATATGTCGCAGGGATAGTATTGGATCTTGGTCTCTGTGCTAACCTCGCAAGAACTATGACCAATACCACCAGTAAAGCGAGAAGGGGTAGCCCGATACCCAAACCTAACCCCAGAGCAATTTTATTGGTACTAGAAGTTCCTTTGGAATCGGGTGTTGGTTCAGGGGGGGATGCACCGGTGTATACTGTGACGACTGGAGTTTGAACTACTATTTGACTTGTTACTGTTTCGACAGTGCCGTCGGAACTAGCTACCGTCACGATCGTAATAATAGTCGTTGGGGTATCTAATAAGCTCAATACCAAGCAGATACGGATTAGCAAGATAACAAAAAGAATACGCTATCCATTGGTCTAGTACTGATATAACAATGGAAATAAATTTAGTTCTCTATACGTACCAGATATCGTAGCTGTAGTGGACACGAACGTATTAGAAGCCGAAGGAATAGAAGAAGTAGATGGATTAGATGAAGTAGATGAAGCGAAAGATATGGACGAACTAGAAGAAGCCCCTCCCTGCGGCGCAGTAGCACTCCACCGCTCCTTCGCAGACTCAACATCAAACCCGCCACCACACTGCGGTAGCGCCCTCCCCCACCCAGGATAATAATCCGCCGCCACCTCCCCTCCGTAAGCCGTCGAACTCCCAAACCCATACATCCAAATACAAAACGCGCCCATGAAAGCTTCGTTCCCAATCTGACTCAGCGCGAAACACATACAAACACCGTCGCCACCGCCGCCTAAAACCGCATTAGCCCCTTCTTGGCGAATGCCAGTCGAGTCGAAATAGGCTACTAGGTCGGTTATATTGCGGAAGGATTCTATCGCAGGTGTGCAAGCCGGTTGACGTTGGTATGTGTTTTGGTAGTACCCGTCCGTTCCGAGGTTGCCGCAGAGGGGTTCCCATCTTATCGCTTGGTATGCGACGCTCCAACCGGGGAGAGAGGCGGCACCTTCTTTGAGTAACGTGTAGTCTGCTTCTACCGCTTTCAATACCACCAAAAGAAAAAATATTGTGAGAAACCGCATCTTCGATGTATTCAGTGACCTAGCGATTCTTCTAGCCTCGAATATATATATCGATTTGCGTTGGAGGTCTTGTCGAAGAGGGGGCGTCGGCATTAATTAACACCCACCAAAGGGTTCTTGAGGCCTAAATAAACTTCTATCATCGAAAACGGGGCTATTCATTTTCTATTTCCCCGCAGCTCAAGTATTCGACTGATGTTATTCGGAATGCCAATATTCGCCAAGAAAGGGCGGTTGGATTTGGTGTTTTCGAAGGATTTTTAACTTCTCAGCCGCACCGTCACCTGCATTATTTATCAATTCGTCAATTTTCTCTTGGCTTTGTAATATCATATCACCCTAGTCTTTGAGGATAGCGGTGGTACTAGGAGATTTAATTGAAAATTGTGATTTCACAATATGCCAATACCTGTCTTGTCATCTCGGTCCCAGTCCCACCATTGTTCTGTTGAAACCTGTCTTATAAAGGCATAGCTTTGGTACTGATATATCCAAACTTATACCCCTGGTACCATTATAACTTAAAATTATCGCGTATAACTCTCTAGTTATCTGGATTGACGTTACACAGATTATATTAAAGTTTAACTAACCAATTTGAAGATTCGATCCAAATAATGAATAAATGTGTGGTGTGAATGGACAGTAATACAAACAATAAATCAGATATTTTTCTTGAAGCATTTAAAATCAAGGTACATTACTCAATATTCTGGAATACCGTTTTCTTTTTCAGCGGTTGTAAGGTCGCCATTGTGTTTTGCCAAAGCTCTCGCGGTAACTTCCCATAAAGTAGCCTGAACCATCGGATGGCTATACTCCTGCGACCTCGCCTTTTCCAACCCTTCTTCACTCGTAATCCACCTCGCAGAGGTCAAATTGGTTTCCCTCGCTGCAATAGCCTTCAACTCAAGAAACTGAGCGTCCGTTTCTTCATTCGAGAATCGTGCCAAACTGAGCACAGCGTGAAGGGCGTTCTTAAAGATCTTTGGTTTTTCCTTCTTTCTATCTTCCAGAACCGTATTGAAAATAATCTCCGTGAAGCAATCGAGACCGAGCCATTTTGCGGCTCGAAGACATTCAGTGACGGTTTTACCCTTTCTGCGAGTGCCCTGTAACTTGAAGGAGCGATGGTGAAGGTATTTCTTGAGTAACTCGGTGGAAGGGAGGGAAAGCCATGGTACGAAATGAACGTCAGGGGTCTCCCAGTATTCTTCTCGAAAGTTGTATTCAACTTTAGAGCTGAGATTGCGGAGTTCTTGTTCACAGATGCTGACGATATTCTCCTCGGCGGTAATGATTACGAATTGTGGCTTTTCTTTGATATGTTCAGGAAGACTATGTAACAACAATAGTAATGAGCATAGAGTAGTATTGGCGAAAGGCAGGGATTAGATGTGGAATTTACTCGAGGTGGGTGTCCAAATTCATGTATTCTTCACTGCTATCAGTGCCGCATTCAGAGCTAGACGAGTCGCTGGTCGATGAATCAGAGTGCTCTATGAACTGGAGCTCCGCAATATTAACATTTTCCTCCGTGTTTGCCATTTCTCTGGTAACCACAGATTGAAAGCGATGAAACCTATTAAAGATGGTCAGTAACTTGATACAGGGAACTGATACTTAAGAATCGACTATTCTTGTTGTCATCAAGACTAAGAATCGATATGAGAATGATGGATTAAGTAAAAGTGTAAGATGTGGAGAGCGCAACTACGGCTTTAAAATGCATTCATTTCGAACGAGGCAGACACAACTCGACTTGAATTTCCCCTCCTCACAATCGCAACGTCTACAAACAACCCAACGTCAATTTAAATATCAACATCACGACCTCCAAGACTCTTATCAACTTTCATCATCATCAACTATTTTGCATATTCTTATCTAATATCCACCTGGTCTCGTTCCCAGACACTGTTCGTTGCCAAAGTTTGATTAGGCAACTCCTCGCAACATAAATTTTTCACAGCCCGCGAAGCTCTTAATCGAATAGTCATATCAGAATTCTTACGAGTTTAGCGTAACCATCTATCAAGTTATCATAGATCGGTATAGACGCGTACTGAGAATCGCTATTCTTTTAAACAATTCCTTTATCTCTCATTCAATTATGATGGAGGACAAGCAGGGCCACGAAAAGGAAAAGAGCAATTCTTCTGATTCCAAGGATTCGATAGCGAAGTTTAAAAAATACAGACAATTTTATGAACTATGGCAAGCCGAGAATAATCCGTCTCGACCTCCAACTTCTCCTCCTCGCCTTCTATGTAAGATCTCTTCCATTTATTCTACCTGCCCTTTTCCGCATTGTCATTTCATGCTATATTATTAGTATAGGGGTACACGCTTAACACTGACATGATAACCAGGGAAAGGAGAAGTCAAAGGTGACTATGACCTCACGACCTCCTTTGCCGACCTAAAAATTATCACCAGCTCCTGCCATAAAGACGACGTTGGCACGTTCCTCCTCCACCGCGCTATCGTCTGTCCGAAATCCTACTTTCTCAAAGAAAAATGCTCCCCCCCAAACAACAAAACAGTACTCAAGATACCTCAAATCAAGCAAAACACGATGCGCACCGTCGTTCGCTTCCTCTACAGTGACATATATGAGATTTGGGGGTTCGAAGTCGACGGTCATGAAGACGAAGCACGCTACACTTACGAATTCAAAACAATCACCGCCAAAGTTCTCGCAGATTACAAGGCCGCTCATCTTTTGGCCATTCCGACGATGCAAGAGGCGATTATTAGAGTTGTCAAGCGCGATATGAAGAGTATCGAATGTGGCACGTCCTATTTCGGAAAGTTCCCGATTAAATTTCTCTGCGCGTGGTTCAGTGTTGGGAAGTTCCCTAGATGGATTCTTTTCATGTTTGCTGATATTGTTGTCAAGGGTTGTATGAAGACTTATATCGAGAGGATCTTGGCAGATCATTATTGCGACACTAAAAAGACGGAAACCTTTAAGGATAAGGGTGGATTTCTCAAGATTCTCCATGATCGTTTCTACGGCCACGCTGGCGATGATGACGATGTTGAGAGCGAGCAAATTGATGATGATAACACTGATGATGATAAGAACGATGATGATAACAATGATGAGGAGGATGAGAAACCGTATTACGGTGGTAGAGATGAAGGAGAGTTGTTTTGTGATAAATGTTTCTACGACGAGGACTCCTTGGAGTGCTACTGCGATAAGTACTGGGAAAGAGATTGGAGCGATGAGGAGTATGGTGAGGAATGTTATGAGGAGTGTGATGAGGAGCGCGATGGGGAGTGTTATCAGGAGTGCGATGAGGAGTGTTATGAGAAGGGTGATGAGAAGTATGATGGAGAATATGATGGAGAATATGATGGAGAAGATGGTGAGGGAAATGGTGAGGAAAATTGTGAGGAATATTATGAGGAAGGCTGGACGGAAAAGACTCCTGCATGAATGGTACGGCGGAGGGTAGGGTAAGTCTAAACCACCTGGTTTGACACACCAGCTACAAACTCGACTACCTTCTCCCGATCTTTATTTTCCATGAAGGGCTATAATCAGCTTTATTTTCCGGTGGGAGATTTCTATTTGCTATAGATCATTGCTAAATGCTTGCGCTGCGATAAGCTTATAGCAGCGACATCATTTACGCGATTTCAATTCATGTTTGTCAGCTTCCGTCGAAATAATTATTATTAAAGTCTGTATTTAAGAAATTCCTTTTGAAATACACCTTTACTACCAACTTCATTGTCCCGAGGTAAACTAAATCCAATACAGTATGGTAGCTGCTGGGAGTTATTTTGCGTTCGTGTAAACCGCGTTGAAAATGTTGCAAAGCTTAATAAGGCCATAGTCACGTGCAATTTCGCCTTGGCATCCGCGGACAGTCTCCCCTATCGAAGGTCAACCCACTGGTGCAGAACTGCCCTTAGGTATCCACGGGCCTATAAGACATGCCGACCTCGAGTTCGCCATGTCGGTTGATGCGTAAGTTGTCTTTCCCTTCTGATAATATCATTGTGTGACGATGCTAACCAGGAGACATTCAAGCTCCTTATATACCCCGGAAGACGCAGACCTGACCCTTCGAGTTGGTGCCGACTCGAAAGAGTTCAAGGTCCACAGAAACATCATGACCGTGGACTCAAAGTTCTTTAAAGTCGTTTGCAACAATCCTAACTTTCGGGAGGGCAGGGATCAGCTGGTTAAGCTGCCCGAGATTGATGAAGATACTGCTACCCGCCTCCTCCGCTGGTTTTACCAAGAACCGCTCGACGTACCCACCGACATCATCTCCGATGACGGCTATGCTATTTTCATCAACCTACTAAACGCGGCTGATTTTCTGGAGATTGATAATGTAATTGCGATTCTTAAGAATGCGACAGAGGAGTATTTTAGGAAGTGTAAAAGTTGGCGTAAAGACCGTGAACGAGCGAGGGAGGAAGAACAAAGAAAGGTGGATTTGATGTGCAGGGTTTACGAGTGTGGTGTAAAGATTGATGGCGACGTGCTTAAATGGTACCTACGACGGTTGAAGAAAGTGCACAATCTGGGCATGTTTATGGATATGGTTTGGGAGATTGAGGATTGTCATCACGCGCTGTTTGAGGATATTATGGTTGGATTATATTCTACGGTGGATTGAAGTGAAAACAAAGACCTTCAAGGCGGATATATTTCTCCACGCGGTATCTACGCGAGTGCTTCGTTCGTTATTATCGGATGCACCACTTTTGGGCTTCCGAGTACATTATACCCTGGACCTTCACATCCGCGTTTGGTGGAGTAGGGGTTGAGGAGGAGGAGGACCAGAACCAATTCGAGAACCTCGGTGTGGACTCTCCAGGCCAACCAAAAGTCGGCGGGTAGCTGATTTCGGCGTTACAATAATACCGGATACCGATAATCTGCTGGATACAGTACGTCGGTTGCCACATCGTCGCTTGTGGAAAGTAGAGCGACTGTTCTAATTCCCTCGCAAGTTGCATCTCCATTGGGAAATCGCCCTCCTCAAGCGACTCTACTATCCCCACGATAGCTGGGAGTGGACCTTGGCCTGCTGCGGCATTTGCGAGGCTGATGACGGCGTACCTTATTCCTGTCTCCCACGTCGGATTTGTAACTTGAGAGTTAGGTTCCATCTCGACCTTTATATGGGTGAACCACCATGGCTTTGGTGGTTGTTTAGCAGCCCATTGTTGTTTCCACTCGATCGGGGCGACCTCAAATCTTTGCAAACAAGCCGGATGAACGGTCCTCGGATCCGAAATAAACGTGATGGAACGGTTTCCTGTGTTTGGTGCCGTGTAATCTAGTACCATTCCAGAATATCGTACTAAAAGACCGCCGTTTGGAGACATGGTGACGGGAAATCGTTGACCAGGGCTGTAATCTAACGCGAGGAGGTCACGGCCGCCTTGGAGTAGAGACCGGGGAGCCCAACGGTACCCGTGTCGCTGGAGCCTTTCGTGCTTGTGGAATATTATCCTCCGGTCGAACCGCTGAACGGAATTGTAAAACTCCACCATACGATCTTCAAGGGTGGATTTCTTCAGAATGAGTTTGGGGTCCAGTCCTAATATTGTGGATACACACACAGGCTCATCTTCCTTTCTGCTCGTTTCGCGACCTCGGAGATATCGCGCGCAGGTTAGCAATCGATGGGATATATCTACGCCGGCGTTTGCTTCAAGGTTTTCAAAGTGACGGTAAAACCGTTCTAGCTCGGTAGATGCTAATCGATTCAACGGAGAAAAGATGGCTTGAAGTTCCAGATCGATTCTGTCGGTGCCCGGCATGTTGGATTTCATGTCGGTGAAAGATTGAGGTCCTTCTTTGAATTGGAAATATAGCGTCCTACCGAGCTGGCCTTCTTGTAATGTCCACAATCTGTGGTGCCAGTTCGATAAGTGTATCGCAATATACTTTTCCGTGATGCTCGCTGTAGTTGATAATGGAAGAATCGAACTGTCCAAGACTAATACTTTATCTGATCTTCGATACACATTCGCCATATGACCTATTGCTCTCTTCCGGGTCTGTTTATTGTGGTCGCCGACTGGAACGCAGAGGGTGTCCATCCAAAATCCAACATTTCCTTCCGGTGACTGGGCACTCGGGTTGTATAGTTTATCGACGAGTCCTTGAATGCGAGTTATTTGACATCTATGCATCCAATTTGTTTCATTGTCGTTTCCTAGGCCGTCAGACCACCTATATCTCTCCTCATTTAGCATTCATCGTTCTCCCAACACTCTTCGATAGTATAGTCGATGCACTTACACATGCGATATTGCAACATATTTGGTACTGCCTGTATAAGTTGACACTTTGATATCTTTACCATTCCATGATATCAGAGGGATGCCATCCTCGTCCACGATACCAACAACCCCATCCGGCGCCGTAATCTTCTCACAGGTATCTCGCTGACAATCCGCGGTGTGCACGGGTTTATACGTCGCCGGATCCACAATCTCCTGATACGCAGCGCATATATTCTCCGTACACTTCTCATGTCCGCCCCGTTCTCTCGGACACCGATACCCGCCAAAGTAGTAGTCAGCGCAAATAGTCGTCGCCGCCTCTGCTTCCGGGAAAAAAGCAGAGTCACTGGGACACCACCCGTTCCTACGTAACCTCTCCGTCAATATACTGCTAGGACCCCACGAGATTTTCCTCTCCGCGAAGGAACCGTATATCCGCTCCGCAGCTAGCGATAAACTCTCACCGATAGCCATAATAGATAATTCGATGGCATCTATCGGTACGTCTCCCGCGTCTGGCTTGGTTCTAGCTTCTTTGATCAGTTCTTGCGAGAAGTTATACGTCCAAGCTAGTGCTTCTAGGATTTCACAAGCTCTTGATGTTTTGGGGTTATTGACATCGGGAAACGGGAGACCCTGGTAGGTAAAGTTCTCTTCGTTCATCTTCCATGTTGCTAGGAGGTTTATTAAGTTCCTCGTGGAAACGACTTTATTCCCATTGCTATCGTCTTTGAGAAAGTACTGCGTCTGCAGGGCCATGCCGAGACAACGGAATACAGTGATGAGGAGCCCAAAATAGAGGGAGGTTTGGGTGCGTTTTAGAATTTCGCGAGCAGATAAGGTTGAGGGCATGATGGAACCTATGGAGTTTAGTTGAAAGCCACAGGCGGTGAGATAATCTTTGAATATCATCAACTCTATCCGGATTCCTGGTTGGTGTGGGTTTAAATTTACAATACGTGGCGAGATGTAATTCTCGAAAAGGTCTCCGCCGAGGTATGGTATCGGTATCTCTGATGCATTGGGGGGTGCCAGTAAGTGTTCCATTTTGGAGGCCAAGAGAATTCTAGTCTGAAGCTATTCAGCAATCTAGAGCTGAATTGTAACGTCGAAAATGGGCGAGGGCCGGTGTGTATATGTATACGTTGATCTAAGCAAGTTCTTTTACCAAGTAGTATTCAATTGAGGGGAAATCAATAGCCTTGAGACAAGGGTGGGTGAATCGAAGGAATTGGACATTCAATTCAAAATTCTATAAAAACTGCGTAAATTTGCACTCTACCCAAACTTTGACCTTCGGAGATTATACTTACAATCGGAAAGTTGATTTGCATTTGCAATACCGTATTTAATGCTGGCCTACAGTGATTCGAGACTGGAAGCGTATCTCAAGTTGTTCTTCGCTTCTCAAGTTAGACCACTTCAGCCGACTATGAAAAGAATTTGAATACCAGTATCAAGATCTCGGAAGGATCTAACTCCCCAATATGAAACATCGATCAATGAGCTTTCGACGCGGGGTAACGTTATAACGAGAGCGCGGTTGGACATAGCTTCAGCCGTGCATGCTTAGCTTCTGCCCGTCTTGCGCTTGACTGAAGACCGGCAGGGCAGTTTTGCTTTTTCCGCACACACATTTTATCACACATGTCAACACATACCGTTGTCAAGCGAGCATGGTCTCGTTTCCTTCTGCGTAACACTCCGAGGCAAGCATTGTGGGAGTATCGTTTCGTTGAGGAATCGCGACATGCTCGGTCAACTGGTGGATACAATATAAGATATATTCCAGTTCGAAGTGTTATGCTAGTTATTCTGGGGGTCGGTTGCTGAGGACGCGTCTGTTTAGTTGTTGATTACGGCGCGTGCAGTTTTCCTGCAGCCTGCCGGATCCCCTTTCTCCTTGTTCCCTCCATTCATCGTTCATCAACAAATGACTATATATCACAATAGGCAAGAGAACCATTGGCCATAGCAAGAATTACCTTAGTCTTTCATCTTTTTAACTTTATCATCTTGGTATAACAGCAGTTGCTTATCTCTCAGACGCTTCCTAACCGTTCTAATAGCCTGGATAAGTTCGCCCGATGGAAAACGCCCGTCACTTCACAATATCAGCTCACTGGCATCGTCGTTCTCCCAAAGACCACCAGGGAAGTAACCAACTCTCAAAAACACGGAGCCAAGTCGTCCCGCAAACCAGCCGCTCAGCACAAAGAAGAGACTTGTCGCCAGGACCAAAGCCGTCGGCTACTCATCATCAAGATGCTAATCGTCGCGTAAGACCTCATCATCGCACTATAATCCTTCCATAATATAAGCTCCGAAGACTCTGGTTTATGCCATAGCATTTTAGTAACTAATATTTCTACAGGCCGTTGTACACTACCGAATTTTCGGACTGCATTGTATCCGTAGGAGATCCTGAAAATCATGTCAAATACGAAGCCCACCGCCATATTCTCTGCATTCAGTCGCCTGTCTTCAAAGTGGGTCTAACGAACGAAAATTTCAAAGAATCTGTCACCCGAGAATTTTCGCTTCCGGATTTTAGGCCGGCTACCATAGAGCGTATTTTGGCATGGATGTACGGGCTGCCTATCGAACTGCCGAACAATATGCGTAACAATGAGGACTTCGATTTCCTAACCGACATTTGGCCTGCGATTGACTATAGGCAACTCAACGGCATAATGGGCGTTCTGCTGAAGCGGATTGAGAAATATGTCTCAGTTAAGCCGGTTTTGAAAGAAACCGCTGCGGCTATGATCCGGCTCATGAATACTATATATAAGTATGGCGACAGGATTGATGACGATCATTTACAGGCGTACTTGGGCCGTGTCCGGGCTGCTGGCCAATGCCAAGAAATCGTAGACTATATTTACGACGTCGATAGTCTAAATCCCAGCTTTTTAAAGGCTATGTCCATTTCATTGCTCCAACATTTGGACAAACTGCCACCATCGCCACCCTCAAAGAAGCTTAAGCTGTGATCTGAGAACTAGTGCAACATATGGCATAATGTTGTTATACTCTCACAGACTGACTTTTGCGTGGTACGGGGCATGATTTTCCTAGTTTACTGTTGCCAATAGCATCGGATATTAGGGACTTTGCTCTTTTTAGGGATTGGGGGTATCATACACAGAACCTTAGAACCGCCTCATTCAAGGCCAAATCATATATATATAGCGACCCCCTTTAATTCAAAATTCTGGTGCAATTTACATATGACTTAGTACATTACTATTGTGAAATCTACACATCCATCACTTAAGCCCAGCTTTCAATCTAAAGCAAGTATACTATAGGCAGAGTGAGTTAGACTACCTCGTTAACTCTCGTCTCAACGGTGATAATACCTCGCCGGGTTGAATAATTTAACTCTCGAGAGCACGTGAATTTACAGAGGAGGATGGATAGACAGGAGGTGTCTCTCATATAGGCATTTGGGCATATCAGTTAATATGAGCTTCGATATTAGCAGTACACTAATTTGGAGGATTCATGGATCTTTCGTCCACTTCCGGTAAATTCTGGTCTCGGTAAATTCGTTTATGGCGTGGGGCACTTTAGCCCTTGGAAGACCTGGCGTTGCTCAGCAACACCTGAAGAGTGTTGTGTTGTGTGTTATTTTAGCAAATTCGGCTTAAAGCGGTTAGATCGCTTTTGAAACACAGCAAAGTATTTTCGAGGCGCCAATTGCAAATTCTGTTCTCAAGGCTCGCAAATTCAGTTGTTCAAACTCACCACGATGCATGCGCAATGTTAGTACGCTGTGAAAGTTGGAAAGCACATTCGATCCCAATTCGTTCATAAACCCGTGACGCCTTGCGGCCGCTGTTCGTGATGCGAATGGGAATTTCGAATTGTGGAAGTATAACGCGAAAACCTGCCTTCGGGCATCATATACGCTCCCTCCAGTCCTATCAGCATGCCGGTCGAATCGTTTGCCGTTCTTGGTCCCTGACGAGCAGATATACCGAACGGCGCCTATCTAACAAATCGTTTCACCGCCAAATATCTACAGATGCATCAACGGGGTCTCTGAAAGTTCACCCAGCGCCACCGGACCTTGTGCGTAAGCTACGTAAGGTCATTCATGGCAATGATCCGGATCCGGATCCGTCAAGCAAAAGTGACACTACTTCGCTCGAAAAAGACGAAAATCAAACTCTCGCCCGCGAAACATCAACGAAACCGGTATCGCCAGCATGGAAGTCTTCGATAGAAGGAAAAACACTTCATTTTCCAAACCTGAACGAAATTTTCAAGGATTGGCCTCGCGCAGAGAGTTCACATAAGAAGATAGTTCAGGAAAGACTCAGCAACCTCGTTAGGCGGAGACTCAGGCTTCCCGCTCCAAAACAGCAATTCCTTTTTCGTTCCAGTATACCTTCTTTCGTAACCAAGTGAGTTTCAGCATGCATACTACCTGCTCGCCTGGTTCATATATATTACGATTTGGTATTCGTTTCTGACCTTAAACCAACCCGCAATTGCATAATTGTAAAGATGCTACCCAGGAATATCATTAGACCGCACTATCGATATTGTTTGTCGGTATACCATTTGGTCTTTCTTATGGAGTCATCATGTCGGCAGAACCGCCCTGAGTTCCTCTGAAGATTTTGCCGATTTCAGCCAGTATCTCAGAGATTGCATGGATTGTGTTCAGCTCTCGATGAGAATCACACCAGATGATTTAGTGGAGAGGTCTCATGGGCTAACTAAAGAGACTCTTCTGCCAGAGAATATGCGTGGATTCGGTAAACTAGGAATTACGCTAGGTGATATAGGCGCTCCTACTCTGTCAAGGTTTTCTAAGGCTGTATGCAGTTATATCCGTTCCTTTGAGAATCGTTTGGAAATGATGGCTCTTCCCCACGTTCCAACAGTCTCAACATACATGAAAGCTGCCCTACCCAGCGTTGAGATTTCCCCTCCACTAGAGCTATATGAGTAAGTAAGCGCCGAGACATTAATACATGATCATGGCTAAAAATTAGCTTAGATATATACTATTCAAAGAGCTTAACTACCCGAGTGCTCCTAAGACCAAACTAGCGAAATATTTGAAGTATTCCAACGCCCTGACAAAGAATGTTGCAGAAATCGCACTCATCATTCGTGACATCTGCGCTGTGAGAACGGATGTGGTAATTATCACAGAGCCTATTCTTCCATATTTATGCATATATACAAGTCTTTGACGTCGCTAATATTTCTTTATAGATGGCAGGATCTCAGTTCAATTTGGTCGTGTCGTCGTTCTTCGATGGAGGTGTAGCACATCCAAGGTCTGCCGAGGAGGTCGTCGATTCACTCATGGAGCTCCTGAGAGCTAAGAAGATTGAATTCGACGCTACTGTTATCAAATTGGACGAAGTCACAAAGATTGTCGATTCGAAAATTATAGCCAGGATCATAACCAAAAAAGCTATGAGTAATGAGAGCCATATGAAGAATTACATCCAGTGGTGTCAATGGACTCTAACAGGATATCTGGATTGGAGTTTGACCTCAAGGCGTTACCACCTAAAGGACAGTCTGCAAAAAGATGGCTCTCTTCGCATAACTCTGGAGTAACTATATTATCCCGTCATATATAGTAATCACTGCACGTCGAGTTACCCAGCTTAGCGGTTGTATATATTGACGACCACCATGGTTCCGTTCCTGCGGACGAAAATACGGCTGTCTATCGATCGATTTTGGATATTTGCTATCTGGAACCGCCTCACCATTGTAAATATGAAGTATTATAATCAATTACAACGCATGATGTGTTTTGCATGATCGTCGGCATATTTGACATATACGAATACCCGATTTTTCCCTTCTCGCAAGCTCGAACTCCTGAATGTTACATGTATTTTCCCTCTGGTGACAATCCTTTCTAACAAAGTTTTATAAACCAAGTAATTCACCATTCTAAGAATTGATTCTGCACAAATTCTCATCACTACATCCCGCTAACATTCTGAAATAATAAAACTCACGAAGAAGCCCTGGCTTCTTCCACAGCACTCAAAGTACGATCTTATATACTTCGAATCATTCAATATCCTATAGTTCTCAAGCATCATATATTTCGATTCTCCCTGTCGTAGGCTATACTCCCCTCACTTTGTCATTCTTTTACTCGGTATGCCCCTTTAATATTAACCAACATAAATGAAAAGCCCGATATCAGGGGACAGCCTAAACCGCAAGACTCCAAGCCAAAAGAAAGGAGCTGTGGCAAGAAATCAGGCTACTCCGTATCAAAAGGAACTTTGAAATTTATATACACTCTTAAGAGAGTTACGCGCAAGTCATGTCCGACCGAAACGAACATATGGCAGCCCTCAAAAAAGCGTACCCCCCAGGAATCCTACATTTACTCTTTCTTCAAGGTCAAGTAGCTGAAAGTACATTTTGTAAATACTTAGCACGGAGGGCGACACCAGATTCTCTGACCTCGAGGTCCACGTCGGCTCCGATCAAAATTTCAAGATATACGCGATGCATCGATTCATCGTAGGTCCGCAGTCTGAATATTTTGCTGAAAGACTCTCCACGTCTCGCTGGGGCCGAGGAGTTCGCCTTGACCGTATCCTTCTCGAAAACGTCGAGCCAAAGAATTTCGATCCCATTTATACCTGGTTCTACCAAGGTCAAGATATGTTCAAACCCACCGATGGCCTCGAGCCTCTCTATATCGCCTACGACCTGGCTTGCTTCCTAGGTATCCCTGCCCTCAAAAAGGATATCATTCAACTTGTTTCGTCTCCGGAATATCAGCAGACTTTTACCACTGAAACCACAACCGACTTGCGAAGAATCGTTGAGTTTTTCAGTCTAGTCTACGCTGGGTCCGCGGAACATCAGCGAGCTAACGAGTTGAAGAAGATGCTCCAGAATCTTCTGCAAGCTCTTACTGTTGATGTCATTGTGACAGTTTGCCAACAGTCTGCTTGGATGGATAAGACGTTTGAGACGGCTTTGTTGGAGGAACTCAAGCTTACAGGAATGGTCTGTAAAGCTTAGGATAGAATCCCCTTCTGTTGATATATATCAACCGTTTCCAGTTATGTTTTTTTTTTGTTTTTCTTTTTTGAACATCCTGTATCGGGGTGTTTTATATGTTTTATATGTCATGGCTCAGAGCGCAGTAAGCTTTCATGTTTTGATTCATGTATAGCTCATGTTGGGTGCACATTTGTAAAGGCCTATTCCTGTCTTGTTATCTTCGTATTGTCTTTGATATCGATATATCGTTGACAAGCGATTGTGTTTTGACATCTTCGAGGAAGCTGTAGAGCAAGTAAGTAGCGATTGGGCTGCCTACACCGAAGAGTCTTAGCCTAGCTCGGGCAGCCTACATGCAATTAGTCATAGGATATTCCTTTTTCGGATAGAATAATATATCATTCTGATTATTTTCTAAATACAATCTTGGAAAGAGACGTGTGTAATGTTTGAAATGGTAATAAGCTATGGTATGGTATTATATTTAAATAACTTAATTTATAATTTTGGTATATAATTATCATTTAATGCGCTGCTTCAAGCTTAAGAGGAACGGCGTTGTATAGGAATGTTAATATAGGTGCCAGCATCGTTTCTAACCCACCCGGGCACTTGACGATAATCTTCAGGTGACCCATCCTCCCGTTCCCATCCACTAACAACCTCGAGTTCATTGAAGGGAGGTAAAAAGTCAGTATCCTTATGGGTGTCAGACTGCCATGGGGCTATCGTTCGTGCCGTACGTCTCCTGATACCATTAGGCGCGTCATAAAATCGTTCAATACAAGGGAGAGTTTTCGACCTCAGCATCTCCATCAAACAGTTCCCCGGAACCGCCATCGCTGTGCCGACCTCAGTACTCATCCATTTATAAGGTCCCCTCGGTTTCCGATCATGTACCCACGCAGCGTCGACCGGTGTGAAGACCGTGAACTGTAAATGCGGGTTGGGAACACCCGCATGGCCATCATATGCTTTCCTCTCGCTATTCCCTGCTAAATCTATACGAACGTCAATGTACACGTCCACGTAGTCGTAACTTCCTTTTACGTTCTCATATCTCGGTCGTGGGACTCCACAGGCCCTGTACAACCAATGAAAACTTTGTCGTGCCTCTCTTTCTACCAGGATGGCATCTATGGCTTTATAAGCTAGCGCGTCCATGCCCTTGTAATAAAGATCCTGCGCGTACATCCATCTACCGTGGGGCCATCCATACCTTTGGTCAACGAGATCGCTCCTTTATCAATATATTGTTAATAGATATTTATTCGTGGGAATTATTAGGAGTATAATTAGTTAGGATTATGGGATATATGAACTTACAGCCCTTTGAGCTTACACATATCCTCGCTCGCGCCTCTTGTTGTCTCAACTTCGTACCAACTACAGCCCCAATCCCTCGCGTCACCTCTCCAAACAGGCCTCATTTCCGTTATCTGCGCCGTCGACATGTCTTCGTATCGTTCCGTAATAGTTTTGAGTCTCTCCGTTGTAAACAAACGCTTTGCAGCTTCGTACCAATCTGCATTGTGGTCATCAAAGGGACTTGGGACACGACGGTGTGGTATTGCTGGAGGCTTGGCGAACTCTGGGTATCCCCATAGATTAAGAAACTCGGTATATCTTTGCGCTCGAGCTGGTCGCATTTTTATATTTCGAAGACGGCGGCATTGCTGTCCCGCAGTGTTAATTAAAGCTCTGTCGGTTTGGCTGAGTTGAGAGTCATTCGGTGGAAGGGAGGCGGTTACTGACGATATTTGGGTAGTTGGGACTCTATTGTCACTCCCGGGTATCGGCCCGCTGGATATTGTACTTGATTGTGCGCCTGTACTTCCGCTGCCGAAAATTGGTACGGGTACTTTATTTACGAGGTTCGATAATGGGCTAGTCGTCTCAGTATTCGCTCCCGTTCCACGTTGGTTGCCGAATTGGCTTAATAGCCCACTAAATATCCCAGTATTACCTGTCGGTGCGGACTGGGTGCTTATCAAACTTGATAACAGTCTGCCAAAACCATTGCTATCGTCATTTGGCGGTTGAGGATTGTTATTCGGTCCACGCTGAGGTTGCCTATTTGCTCCACGTTGGGTGGTACTTTTCGTGCCACCTTGAGAGTTACTATTCGCTCCAGATCGAGATGCTGCATTGGGATCGAGCGATGCTAATATTCGTCTATCCGGGAAATTTGGCGATTGCAATGGTGGAGTGGCGAGTAGATGCAGATTTTTCGCAGCAAGGTTCGGTAATTCCTTCACAATAGTGTTTGCATCTCCAAAATTCATCCTTGGTAAGTCTTGCGGCCTTGGATATCGTAGAAAATTCGGTACTGCTTGTTGCTGCGATTGACTTGCTGGTGATATCCCAGAATTTCCTGAGCTTGTCAGCTGTTGTAACCGGTTCGACGCTAATTGGTTACGCAATGGGTCATTTTGGTCGACTGGGGCCGTATCCCCTTCCCTTCTGAGTCTCTTTCCAACTTCTACTTCAACTTCCTCGTCATCCTCTTCAACTACAGGGCTTTGGCTCGGTCTTCTTCTTCGTGGCAGTATTTGTTGAGCGTTTTGCGTTATTTGTTGCTGTGGCCGTTCATTCGGGCCCGGGGCAGCTCTGTTCTGATTGATAACAAGAGGCCGACGGTAATTCTGATTCAACGGGATACCGTCGTTGATGCCTGGATCTGGGTCGTCTTGTGCATTATAGCTTCCTTTACCGCCTTGTCGTTTTTCTAGCCGATGAACAGGTTCTATAGTATCTCCAAACATATAGTCAATACCCTTTTCTAAAATGAAGATATAACGGTGGCAACTAGACTTACCATCTGTAATGGTGATATTTGATATATATATAGAGTTCGTCATAACACCATCTATTTTACCTTCCAATATCGGTGTCGGCGGCAGAAGTTTCATACCCCATACCAGAACGAAGCATTTTGACAACCACAAGGTCACCGTAAGTGCAACTTTCATGGTGACCGTCAGCCTTCAGCGTCTATGAGATGACGCGGATATTTGAAACAAACCTCCACGAAGCTCTACACTCGTAATAGTACCGATACTTAAGCTTATGGTTTAGATTACAAAAATGAGCTTTCCATGCTATGCCTCCGTGCCTTGAACGTGGGGAGAGAGTTATTTCCACATTCTCGCTTTGCTGCCCATCCTGCGTGGGTTTTCGCGGTAGTTAAAAACTTGCTCGTATACGGTCCCAACCTGTTAAGATTGATAAAAATCGAACAATTAAATTCGATCGATTATACATACATGCAAAACATAGTAGAGCTAATCCTCTACTGTAGTAGTTACATGATGGAGGTTAAAAAAATAAACAGGCATTTGCGAAAATGAAAGATGATTGCGAGACGTAAGATATTGGGAGGTGTGGTGAAATCGAGCCAATTCGCTTACTACCTAAATCTTTTTTGGATAGGTGGTAGCCGATAGACGCCCGGATTGCACTTGCGAGGCAAGATCTTGGGGTAGAAGAAGGGAAACACATGCATAAAAGAAAATATTGAAAGATCGAAAGAAACGAAGGAAATTGTAACGTAAATGAAATTTTGTCAATGCAGACGAGATAAATCGAGTTACCAAATGCACCGATTCAATAAAAGTCGGTCATACAAAGCTAGCTCATAATCCTGCGAATCAAGCCTGACGGCGCTCGCGGAAGTTGAGAATCAAAATATGTCCAAACAGCCCAGTGGCTTCTAGAAACCTGATTAGATGATATTGTCAGATATTGAATTCAAAGATATATTTTGTGTGCTCACCATCAAGCGGAAGAGGAAGATGACTGGGTGGATTATCCGTCGTACCTTCATTTGGAACGGACAAATGGTCTGAGTCAGCGTGAAGAGACGTATCTGCGGCAGGAGCTACGACCCTCGGAGCCAAGCTAGAAGATCCGGTAGTTGGAATCTGAGCTTGAGAGGCGCTCATTGCCCTGGGAATATTCAAACCAGCGGTCATTCGAAGATCGACTGCGGACGAAATGGGGGTAGAGTGTGCCAGAGGCCCAGTACCCAGACCTCCAGAGCTCATCGTCATTACGTGTCGAGGGGGTCCAATAGGTCCCGATATTTTAATGCCATGGAGCTTCGATTTTTGGACGTTGCTTTGACTCCTCCGAAGAGAGAAAAACGAAGATCGGGCACTTGGTGGGCCTGTGCTCGTTCCAGTTTCCTTACGTCGAATGGACAGCTTCTCCATTGCGTCTTTGAGAAGCCTCTTTATTCTACCTCCTTCTTGTTTGTCACGACTGTCGCCAGAGATACCAGTCCCGCGTTGCTCACGGTTCTCCTTCTTATCCTCCTCATCTAGAAGCTTCTTGACAGCTTGAAGGATCTTTGTTTCCAACTCCTTAATCTCGAGCTGCTCAGCAGCTTCGAGAACTTTGGTCAAAATGGTGGTATCCTCTATCTGATCTGTCAGATGAGCCTTGTACAGCCATGTGACGACATGTTCGAATATTTCGGGTTGCATTTCGGGAATTGGGATACCCTCTGGAGGAACCGGTGTGTTTGAAAAGCAAATTTTGCGAAATAAGGCCGATTGCCCAGCGAGAACCAAACGGTGGAGATGATACGTCTTCTGTGGTCCAATCTGCTTATCGCCTACGATGAACTTGAGGTCGGAAAATGCATCGACCCCATAGCATCTATCATAGCAAAAGTTCAGTAATCTATCTGTACTACAACGAAGTATTGTTCAGCTAATAACTTACTGCTCAATGCATCTTTCTCGAGTTGTAATTTTGTCGCCCGAAGCCAACAAGATCGAGGTATCAGGTGAAGCCTGATTGCTTTTCGTAACTCTTGCCATATCTTTTGTAGGATTATTCTGGGAAATCGAGTTGAAAAAGTAGTTTTTCAAGTCTGCCGAAACAGTGGATGGTCAGTATTCGACGACAAAGGAGCTATTCGAAGATTGTATGGAATGAATAGAGGAAAGGAATTTTTTCAGGTTCAAGATTTAAAAAGTCTGGCTTTTATAGTGGCTAACGGAGCTGTACTACATAGAAATGTATAATGCCGTAGGGTTTGATAGACCTGAATGTCGCGATATATCGGGGGAGCGATTTGGATGGTATCTTGTGAAACTTCACGTAAGCAGTGCGAGGCTTGAAACTAAAAGTCTATTCGCTCTGGAATCGTAGGCTTTTCTCAGCTTTGACCACATAAACTTGAGACATATAACAAGGATATGAATTATTTTCAATTGATACTATTGAGAGTATGAAGGACTCGAGTTTGTCTGTGCATTTTTAATTTGTTTGAATTTTGAAATTCTTTGAAGCCAACAGTGAATAGCTCTGGTTATTGGTGTATTTATTTGTATCCTCGCCACGTGCGGCTAATGGAGAAAGCAAGGCCAAAGCAATGTAATTTCCAGGTTTTCTAGCTTCTTTGTTGTCTCTGTGAAGCTACATAACTCCTTTGGAGCTCAATGCTAAGATGTGAACAGTTTAATTACTCATCATATTCTTCAAGCATCCTTTTGATCTCTCTTTCGGCCTCCTCTTCTGCCCATTCCGTAATCAATAATCTATCTGACTCCATTGCTTCCAATTTGTCTTTGATTTGATTCCGAAGCTTTTCGTCCCAACCGTCATCCAGGGGGAGGCCGCGCAACCGTTTTTCAACACCTAAGTATCCACCATAAGCCTTTTCGACTATCTGCCAAAGTTTGTACTCCAGAACTTCCTTCTCATTCGAACACTCGTAGAAACAGCTTATCCAATCCATCATATCGGAATCAGTATTCTTACTCATTATCGCCTCCGCAACACTCTTTTGAATCATTACCATATCCCTGACCATTTCTCGAACGATACCGTCTTTGAGGACGCTGCATCCAATAACTTCTCCAAAACTAAAGAGAAAGAGATATTTGTCATGCAGGGGTGCTGAAATTTCAAGCGAGAGTCCTATTTTTCCGTAATTCAAAAAATAGACAGCCGATTTCAAGAGATGGGTTTTTGACTCAGGGAGATCGAGGTAGTATTCTGTGATTTCTTTCTTGAGGTCGGTTTCGAGGCGTATTATCTCCGCTTCGATTCGAGGACAGGTCGCCATTAGAACATCCTTGTTGATACCGTATATGTGACACTTCATCCAGGGATCAATAGCCGATTTGAGCCCGATGCCAAAATTAGGAGGACCAAAGGGTTCCATTGATTCAATTTGTGACATTTGGGCCTTGCTGCAAAAGGAACTTTGTGAGCGCTTTAATTTTTAGAGATTATAATAATGGGGTAAGAATAGTTACTCTGTGATAGCACAAGTTGCGAACGTTGCAGACTCCATGTTGTTTAGCTTTATTGACAGTTATTGATCGCTATTAACGGCTACTGATGATTACTGATGATTATTATGATTTGCTGGCGATGTCGAGAATAGATCGTGCTATATTTCGGATGACCTTTTCAGATTAACCTTGATAAAATGCTGATGACGCTAGCGGTATGGGAAGAACGTAGCTGTGAAAGGGAAGTAGAGTAGCATAGACTGGAGTTTTGTTGCAATTCGAAGCAGAACACATTTTCAATATTTCTAACTTCTTTGCAAGTTGTGCGCTTTACATTTCAAAGCTAAATCTCCTTCTCATATATTATGACAATAAAAAAGGATCGAACAGCTAGCTACTAATACTTAGTATTTACATTTGTGATTTACTCGGTAGAAGGTATATAATATGTCGAGAGTCTAAGGTTTCGTACGGCTTCAAATTGGCGAGCCGCAAAACAACAACAAAGCCACAAGTACTTAGTAATTAATAATTACGTTAACGATGCTGAAGCGTAAATATAGGACTAACTAATCACATAATTGATTTCCAAGAGTATGAACTTCCAATGGACTTTAATCCCTCAACTAATATCTTAGACGACTTACGAACTAAAAAGATATTTCTTGAGACGTGTGTCAGAGAATATTGTTATTTATGCGCGTACGCGCTTCAGTTGCAAAAAACCGCCACGTTGTAGGTTATAGACATGATATCCCTAATATTCCCACAAAAAAGGATTACGGCAAATCCCTCATGATATTTCTTCCTGTATAATATTTTTGTGGAATCCAAAAATCTCGCCGTTTATACCAGACCCTTTTAGCTATATTCATTCGTTGCTCCCGACGACTCTGTGATATAACACCGTATCACACAGTCATGCATATAAACTATCTTAACTGACACGGCCAACATTCAATTCTTGGATACCTCTACATCAACTCTTACCAACTGTCCACAGTACAGTTGCAAGAGTATAGTTAAATACTCTGTCCTCAACCTCTTCACCTCTTAGTTTTAGCATCCATCCTTTTGATCACCAAGGTTCTGGTAGTCTCTAGAGCCTCTTCTAAATATGTCATCTAACGAGGCCTCGCGCCGCGACGGTAAAGTCGCT
The DNA here is from genome assembly GCA_012184315.1 of Arthrobotrys entomopaga. Classification (NCBI taxonomy): domain Eukaryota; kingdom Fungi; phylum Ascomycota; class Orbiliomycetes; order Orbiliales; family Orbiliaceae; genus Arthrobotrys; species Arthrobotrys entomopaga. The sequence continues at coordinate 229,662 of LDDX01000218.1, forward strand.
ACTACTCCTCGTCCTCCGCGTCTCTCTGAGCCCATATCCATTTTGACGAACCCCAGACTTGGCCTCGAGCATAAGGGGTCCAAATCCAGACTATCTACTCCTCAGTCCGCTCCAACTGTGACCCGTATGTCTACTGTTATGCAACCAACCTTTGCTTCTTCCTCGAGAGCAAGAGCCGCAGTTATTCCCAGCTCTCCCGGCACTCCGCGCAGGTCAGTGGGATTCTCATAGCAGATGCAGTGCTCCTTCTGGGCATTAGTTGTTCTTCTTACTGATAACCTTTCTAGACCTGTTCGCTCAACTCCAGGTACCCCGGGGAAGAGTAGCAAGGCTATTAAGAATAATAAGATTCCGATTATTCCGATGCCAAAATCCAACAGCAAGAAAGAACCTGTTGTTGCCAAAGTCGAGAGTCCAAAAGCCCAGCAGCAAGTTGCATCAGCTCCAAGGTAAAGCCTTTTCAATCGCTTTTGTGCTTTAACTCCCTGGGTAGACTAACTCTATCTAGTGGCACTCATCAGGTTGAGAACACCGGACCTACTCAACAGCCCACGCAAGCTACACCTGATGCTACGGATACGGATATTTCCGCCCTGGTTCGCGGTGTCACTCAAGTCTCTATTTCACAAACCCCTGGGATCCCTGAGTACCCTGAGTATCTCGTTCCAATCTACAATAACAATAAGGAGAATGGCGATATCAGATCAGTCGTTCCAAGACGTGCCACCGATGTCGGTGTTGTTGATAACATTGTTAATCATCTTGAAATCGAGGCTGCCAGATACAATTACACGCCTCCCCTAAACAATATTGTTGATGCCAGAGTTCTTCAGTAAGTATTAAAGGTTTCTCATTAAACAGCTGGGCTCGTATTAACGATATTGTAGAACCTCCGCCCTCAATCCAGGAGCTAGCGAAGAGCTTGATCTCAACTTCATGGACTCGAGATACGACGCAGTTATCATTGTTGGTCAGGAGAGAACTCAGTTCATTGTTCACCGCCACATCCTTACTGAATTCTCTCACTGGTTTGCTATCAACTTTGAGAGACACGAGCCACTCCCACTCGGCACTTATCATGAGATTATTGCCCCAGGTGTCACCCCAGAGGGATTCTTTTACCTCCTTTCTCTTTTATACCGCCCGGTATACCCCCTCCGTCAATACATCGCTATTGAACCTTTGATCAACCTCCTAGAGGCTGCTATTCAATTGCGTTTCGACGATCTTCAGATGGAAATCCGAGAGGACGTCAACCAGCGCGTCCGCGAGAATCACATCACCGTGAACGAAGCAATTCGCGTCGCCAACATTCTTTGGAAATACTCTAGTCCGCGCCAAAAAGATCTTTTCTGGCATGAGGATGGATTGGTTCGCCGCTGCCTCCGTCAAAACAACGTGATGGATTTTCTTCATTCATGGATGCCCATGTTCGAGAACGACAAGTGGATGGACCCTGTTTTTAAGAACAGATTCCTCGAGTTGCTCGCACAAACGCATCTCAGAATCTGATTTGTTATTATGCCTATTTGTATTCTCTGATTCCTTCACTTTTATTACGTTGCTTGTTTGTTTGATTTTACGATTCTGTATTGAGATGGACTTTTCTCTGTCGGATTTTCTACTCGGTATGATAGGCTGCGATACTCTGAGGAGGTAACCGAGCTGGTATCGAGTATGTACAGGTCGTAGAGATCATGTCCGTATAGTCGAGATACGAATCCTGTTTTTCTGTATTATTATCAAGAAATGGCAATGAGAAATACTTACTCTGATATATTACGTACTAGTAATTTCGTAAACATGCTCCCTCATGCATTTGAGGCTGATAATCGGGCGCCCAACAACACGGAAGGGTGGGATTTTCCAACAACGTCCCCAGCCGACCGAAATGTAGTACTGTAATTGGGAGGATGTGATGCAAATCTCTCGCTTTTAGCACTTCAAACATGACTTTACAAATGATGAGTTCGTAAGATAGAGAGTATTCATGTATTATTTGCGACCGATCTCGTAGTAGCCATATATTACGGACTAAATAGTCCCGAGATCCCTACTGAATAGTTCTAAATCCTCCACGCGCCTTCGTCTCGATTGCCAGCCTTAAACATTGGATCTGACATAAAATCCATATATATCCATATATATAAATCTTCTACTAAACTCTAATATTAGCTAATTCAAAGTTTTCAAGATGAAAAATTTCTATCATCGTTCTGCCATCTACTTCTTCATCGCGACAATCATACCATTGCTCGCATGCGCAGAAGCGCCAGTAGACGAAACCACATTCCCCGCTCGAGTAATCTACGAAACAACTGTACCTGCGAACGAACGATTCCCTTTCCGCGACTATATCAAGCTAGACGAACGAGCTTTTCCTGGTCTTGACGAAGAGGCCAACCCTAGGATGGGCACCTACTTTCTTAGCACCTCTCATGGAAAGGTATATTATGTTGCTATCACGGATGAAGATGCGAGTACTACTGTTGCGGCCCAGAAGAAGCATCAGTATGACACTACTATTACTGCACCGGTCACTTTTACTACTGTCGTAGGTGTGAAAGGGAGGAGAGGGGTGAAGGATGATGGAGCGACGGTTACAGCTGCACCTATTTTGTAAGAGTTATATTTTCAATACAGGTTTGGCAATTCGAAATACAGCTTCAGTTTTTAGATCTGCAATTTAGATATACGAATCAAAATGGATTAAATTTATTCATTGAGAATAAGACTTTCTGGAGTTGTGATGATAGATACAAAGGTATTGAACCGCGATGTTGAGGTATTGCCAATCGAGTGCGTGCACAGCTTAAACCCTTAAAAACTCCAATCTTATTGAGCTTTAAGTAAATTCTCTACCGGAGAGATTCCACCCTTTCCTTTCATCGTCTCTTTTACTTCACCCCATACGGCCCATCTGAATTTGGACAACTTTGACGTCACACTCAACCAGACAATATTCACCCGTCTAATTTATCTCTCAGAGGTCTTTGATTGGCCCTCCTGCAGTATTTACTTTCCGTCAAGTTGCGGGCCGACCGCACATAGGTGTCACGCACCCTCAAAACCCCCAGCATCGATGGAGAAGCGACAGCCGGTCATCCTCCAGTGTATCGAGCTTGCTCGAAGAGACGATGTCAAAGAGTAAGTCTAGCCCCTCGCCTTGCACAATTTAATACCCAAAGCCTAATGCTCGGTAAATAGAAAACTCAAAGAGCAATCTCCAGACATCGAAATCATCGTGCCTTCCGAGTACAATTCCCTCGAAAGCTTCCAACTACATTCCGTCATCCTAGCTTCTGAGTCCAACTTTTTCCGCGCCATCTTGATGGAAACCCGATTCGCGAGGTTGGTTTTAGACTCCAGCTTTGAAGCCAAATATTTCACCTACGTCGTCGACTGGATTTACGACCGTACAGTTCCCTCCTATACACTCGGCTGCCGCATGCTCGAGGGTATCTTCAAAACCGCCAACCAGCTAGGTGTCATCGACCTCGCCGGGAAAATCATTTTCGATTTAAAAGATATGAAGCTCTATCCTGATGCGGGACGTAAATGCGAAACCTGCAATATCCGGGTTATTGCTGACAAGCCAGGGTTCAAAGACAAGGTGGAGGACTTTTTTAGTTTGCTGAATACCATGTTCGCCGACAAGTATTTGACGATGGACAGATATGAGCTCCTCTATGAGGTTATCATAGACTTTCTCCGGGTGGTGGATACAGCTACATTTGTGGATATTATGATTAAATGGGGCGATAAGACGGATCCTTGCTTCAAAGAAGCGATGATGAGAGCTTTAAAGGAGTTTTCGTTTGCTCATATTGGAATCCCCGATCCAAACCCTGGCTGGTAGACCAGACCTGTGGATATGGGATTGAGCACCTGTAGCCCCTATCGACAATATTCTGACTTTTCCCTTGACAATTCTATACTCGAGCCATACTTTCTTTTTCGTCTTTGATGAATAATTGAATAATATGGTCTTTTGCTAACAATCATTGCATTTGGCCGAAGAAAGTGACCTTTGTTGTATTTTTAAGCAGCAGTGCGGAGCAGTAGCTACCCTTGCTTCATATGACTTAATCAACGCTACGGCTCCGGTGACAGTCCAGAAGTACTCGCACAGAACTAGCAAATAGAGTTATACAACGCAATACGTCGAGTCTGGCTCAGCGAGACCAAGTTATGCAGTCTCATAACCAGACTGCTTGTGTTGCCGAGCACCAAAATTTTAAGTTATAGAGGCTTTGTAGATGAAATAAAATTATCGTTCGATCAAGTTGGTCGTCCTGCTCGCTTTGAACGGGATATTTGCGTAGTATTGGGGACTGCCACGATTACGTAACGTAACCGCAGTATGAGGCTGGTGCTAAGAGATAACACAGACGTTAATTGTGTTACCTATTTCAACCGACCTCGCAGTAGAATCGGGTCCACGCTCGGATTTTTATTCAGAAAAAGAAAAGAAATACCAGCTGGCAAGACCAGCCTCGGTGTAACGTAATCAAAGCGAACTACGGTCTGCCATAGCGTGTTCTTTTCCTGTAAATGGAGAAAATTTCTCCCATCTACGAGCGCTAGCTATGTTGGGCGGGGTAACCAACATCTAGGATTCCTTCGAATTCAGCAAACGGCAAGTTTCGCCATTCGACGAGATCGAGACTCAACAGTGAATCAACTTTCAGCTCGTAGGATTGGTAAGCTGAAATATAACACATTAAACTCATTAGGGAGCGGAATTCCAGGATCCATGGAGTAGCTCAAGATATCGTACGTCCCGCATGCTGACTCATGTCGGTACCCAGCTCCGATGTTCTTCCGAATTTGGTGTGTGCGGGACGCGAAGCAACGCACCTTAACGTTGTACCTCGAGACCACCTTTACGTTGGCATGTTGACCCCACAAAAGAAGTAGACGACCGCTTCGGGTTATATTCTCGAAAAGGCCGAGAATAAGAGAGGAAATGCGTACGCTTCTCCAGACCAAGAGGAAATGACATAAATTGGCTGAGATTAGTAAGATTGTGCAACAAAAGAATGCGAAGTATACATGCATCATAGATTATCTTTGTTGGCGTCTTATGTCCTAAATGCGAAGTTTCGTACTATAAATATTGCTGTCTAATCCACCCCAGGAGATCAGCATCAGGCTACCGGACGGCACACTATTAATCGGATCCAACCTAAAAAATTCGCGGCTTGAGCTATTGAACCTTCTCAAAATTTCAATCGGTCTAGGTCGATTCATCTTCAAATGTCGAATTTGACAGTCACTTGCCATTGCGGCCGCAATGCCTTTTCGATCCCAGTAACTCTTCCACTCAATCCAAAATATAAAAATATCCACATCTGTGTCTGTTCAGACTGCCGTTACCAAAATGGTACACTAGCGGGGACATTCATCCCATCTCCAAGCGCACCCTTCGATCCAGAATCAACTCCGGAAACGCTCACCTGCTACAAATCATCTGCCAAAGCCTCCCGCTACTTTTGCAACACTTGTTCTTCCCAGCTCTTCTTCCGATATGAAACTCCCGAGTTCACGAAGGACGAAAGCCAAGGTTTCTTCATTGCGACCGGGTGTCTCGAATTACCCGCTGGCGAAAGATTCGGGATTGATTCTATCGGATACGTTAAGGATGCTTTGGATGGCGGATTAGCGAGCTGGATTTCCGGCGAAAAAATTACAACAACTTTCGACGATCCGTTGACAGACGAAGACATTCACGCACTCGAAGCTCCCGCTATGAGTCAACAGAGTGATACCGAAAAGCTAGAAGGCGCATGCCATTGTGGCAACATCAAGCTCGGAATTTCAAGACCCACGGGAAAGCAGGAAGAACTGCCACCACATACTTTTAGCGACAACACGGATCTTGTCATTCCATGTTGGACGCCAAAGGAGGAACAGCCACCAATCGACGAGAAGAATCCGTGGTGGGTCCGTGATGCGCAAAATCCAGGCAAGGGTAAGAGATTCTTAGGCGGCTTGTGTACCTGTAAATCTTGCAGAAGCATCGCCGGTGCTGAAGTTCAGAGTTGGGTGTTCATTCCGACCGTGTGCATCAAAGTTATTTTATCGAGCGGTGAGGTAGTGCCATGGCCGACAAAAGAACAACTCGAAAATGAGCCGAAATATCGGGATATCATCGGGACATATAAATCCACACCCGGCGAACCCGGAGTGCTTCGAGGGTTTTGCAAGACTTGCGGAGCTAATATATTCTGGGATGGCTTGACGAGACGGAATTTTGTTGATATTTCTGCTGGATTATTTACGCATCGGGGTGTGAGAGAAGAAGGATGGATTGAGTGGTGGACTGGGAGAGTCAGCTACGTGGAGGACTCTTTGGAGAGGAACGATATCGGGACGCTATTAGAAAAAGGTCTCAAGGAATGGAAAGCAAGGCTTGGTGGAAAAGCTTGATACTCTATATGCTTATAAACAGATATATCTACTAAGCTTCAGACTTTTACTAATGTATCTTAAAAGTTATCGTGTCACAATTGGATGCTTTCAACGCATTAATGAATGCTATCTGCGACTTTGAGCATGTCGTTATTTTGGGCCAGAAAATGAAACTTTCAAGAATTATAATAAAATCATCTTAACACGTATAGCTCTCTAGCCCCAAGACTACTCTCTAGTGCTCTACATTTGAATGGAATAAAGGACAGCTAAAAGTTGAACTAGATCCCAAATACTTTAATAATGCTGGTGGTTCGCCGAGGTTGTCAGGCATTGAGAGAGACGTGTGGTATTTTGTGTGTTGCGAAGCTCCTGCCAGCGAATTCTCAAACCGCATGTCTTTGTTGGTCTCGCTGTCAGCCAGACTCTGTGCGTTGGTCTTTGTCTCGTAAACCAGCCGCGCAGCACGAAGGCATGTCTGATATTGCGCAACAGCCTCGGTCTCTCCGGCCGCTATTTCTTGAATCCGCCTAGGAAACTCATCTTTTACTAGAATAATTTGTTCCAGATTTTTCTCCATGGATACTGAAAGAATTGTTCCTATTTAAAAGTTGACCTTTGCATTTATCCTTGTTAAAGCACTTCGGAACTCCGATTAACGTCAACTCATGGGCTTCGCAATTGCAAAACGTACACATAGGATCTAGATGGGATACCTACGCTTGTCTCTAGCGGCTTCTCAAGGGAATGTTGTATACGAGTACGTTTATAAAACTAAGTTCCCATTAAGCGGTGGACACCTGGTTTCGTTTAAAAATGGTGATATAGATGCTTCGAGACCTTTAAGCGTGTTGTTCTGAAACTGTTCCGTTTCCTACCGGTTACCAAGCCTAAGCACCATGGCCGTGAAACTTTACCACACTAGTACTGCGAAACCTATTAACGAATCCGTTTCCTACGGCCTCTTGGCCAGATATAAAAGAGGCTCTTGTCGCCATTTTGGTGGAGGCATGCTCATGCTCTTGTCGTATCATCAAGATAACCTTGTACTTTCCAAGCGAAGGTATAAACGCGGAAGTCACCAGTATTGGCCAGTCCATCGAATATATTCGAATATACTTGAAATCCAACAGTTTATAATATCTCTATTTGTAACAGAAGGCTAAAAATGCCATCCTTCAAGAAACTCACCACCAACGACGCTTCTACCGAAGAGTTAGTAACCATCATAGAAGAGCAGTTGTTGGACTTATACCTCTCTTTGCCGCAACCAGACCAGCAACAAAATTATCATCTTGACGATAAACACCCATCTCCACCCCGCCAAAGGCTTTCCATCATCCGAGAAGAGGAAGAAGTCTTGATGTTGAAAACGGGCAACTCGTCCTTACGTCCATCGTCATACATTTTCAAATCAGATCCTAGAGCGAACACCAGTTACGTAATGCAAATGAAATCTAATCAGAATAACCAGATCCAACAACCGCAAAACGTAAGTACTCCATCAAGAAAATAGTTATGGTTGTATTGTTGGCACATCGCTAATTTTTTTTTTTGTTACAGAGACCAGTCGAGCGGCTGAGATTTTGGCAGGCAGCGACCGAGTGGAGGGATATCGATATTCAACTGTTGGTTCCTGCTCCTTCGCGACGGACATCGTGGGCTGAGCAAGCGATTTCGCCCGGTCGGAGTAGGAGTATTGATTGCGATCCAAGGTTTGGAGGTCAGGGAATGACTTTTATATGAGTGTCTTTCATATACTCATGAGCTGGTCTTGTTATAAGCTTGGCGGTGTTGCTCTAGTACACACTTTTGGGGACGTCATTTAATGCAATTTCCATATCGTAGAGGCTGTTACCTAGTACATGGACGTATCTTGTGTTTCATTCAAGCTAATTCGCTCCAAATTATACCTCAAGACTGTAACCAAAGTCCAATATTTTGAGAATCAATTTCTGGTATTTTTCTGGATTTTCATTTATCGCCTTCGTTGTAATAGACTTCACCCTAACGAACATTGTACACCGTAAGCTCTTATATTGGGATCGAAAGCGGCAGCGAATTCTAAAAACTACTAGACACGATGACGCTATCTTTTTCATTCCATATTTCTTCGACCGGCTTTCGAGAAACTCGTCGAACGCTTTGGGCCTGAGACAGAACCGGGCGGGACCAGACGCTTGTTGCAGGCTACACGGGATAAAAAGGACGGTATTGTTTTAATGGCGTATGGTACCTAACACATTCATCGAAAAAGGACCGCATAACGAGCGACTGGGATATAAGCAATCGTAAGAATCGAGTTTAAAAGAATAGAATTTGTTGAAGTTATTATTGTTAAAAGGGGCGCTGTTGTGGAATTTCGGGATATTTATAATAACCAGGCGGGTGAAGCTTACTAGAGTAGAAAGGTAGGGCTGGATCTCTTTTCGATCCCAATGTTTATATTGTTCCTGACAAAAGGAGGAGCTTTTCAGGATCGCCGCTCGAGAAAAGATAGGTGATTGACGGTCAGGTGAATGTAGGATATACCGACGAAAGAAAAAAGAGAAAAAGGCTCTGGGTTCTGCCAAAGGAATGGGGATAATGAATAACGAAATTTCCAACCGAAAAGGAGTACCCTGAGAGAAAAGGTGTAATGCTCTATGGGTACGAGAATGCCCTAGAATGATACCATTCTCTCGAATACAATATCAGATCGCGGCCAACATGCAAAATTAAAAGAGCAAAAACCCAATGATGGCCATAAGAAGAAGACTGAACATTATCTCCCAAACCTCTAGTGGGTCCTCATTAATACACCGCATCGTTAGGACTCTCGACCGTATCCCAAAGATCTTTACTTTTGGGCACATATTTGATGCGTGCAGCCCAGACAGGATACCCATCGGGGGATTCTAGTTTCCGGATACTTTTTATATCCACTGTCGTTGGGAGAAAGCTTGGTGTGGAGGAAGTTGGTTCAACAGCGGTCGTCGAAACTTGGGTAGGAGCCGAGGGAGATTGTATTTCTACAGACGAAAATGAAGCGGAGGTAGGAGGATGAGGTGATAACGGGTCATGAGAAGAAGTATCCGGCGTCATGATTAGGGAAGCTAGAACGTGATTTGTGGTGATGAACTTGCTGCGTTGTTTAGTTTGGTTCGAGCTAGACCGATGAGATTGATGTATTTTGTAGTTTTCAGAAAGGAAGAATAGCCTAGTGCGTGCTGAAGTAAAGTCCTTTGAGGGAAGAACGATTTCTTAAAGCTTATGCAAGGAACTCTGAATATTGGTCTGAAATAAACAAAGCAAATGCGAGTGTGATTGGTCAAAAATCGCAGCGGTTTCTGTATTAATGTAGGGCTGCAACCGATTCGTCATGACAAAGGACCTCATCCATCGGTAACAGCTAGCTCCTCCAACGACTTGACCATTTCCACAATATTCGATTCGTTCTTCTTCTTCCGCCAAAGTAGATTGGTTTGCGTCTTCTCCAAATCCTCTATCCATTTGCCCTTATCCTTCTTCTCCCACTGAAATACCCGTCTCAGATCCTCTTGAGTTTGTTCAGAGAGCTCAATTTTCAGCCTCTGCGCCTCAAGCTGCATCAATCTCACAAAAATCTTGAGTGTAACAAAGCTATGACTCGCATGACAGGCCCATTTCAGAGTATTCTCGAACGTCTGCAACACGTGATCTTCGTCATATGGGCCACGCGGGATTATAGACATATCACCGGCTTCCTCTGCCGTCTTGGGAGATTGTCCTGCGGGAACTGGTGTTGGGGTCTCTAGCCCCTTCAGCTTGACTAGGCTTCCCATGGCATTTTGTGATGCGATCAACATGGCATACGTTAGGGGTTGAGCCATGGTGTACATGCTATTTCGACTGGCGTATGCATCTAGCAGATTGTACAGTCCACTTTTCGATTTTTCAAAACGCGATTCGGAGTCGGCTTTGAAAGCTGCTAGCTCATCGGGGTCTTCTTTTGCTTCATCTTTAATCTTGTTTTGATGGATATCTATCATAACCACATGAAAGTGGGCGCTATATACACACTGCATCAGATGCTACAATTCTTTCGGGTAAGGTCGATGGTGGGAGGGTGAATGAACTGACTGTAAGAAGGTTGGACTTGCCGCCATATACTTCCTCTCCTCAAGATCTTCCGGAAGACTCGCTTTCCACTGATCGAATAATTCGTAAAACCGTTTCTTTTCAGCCATAGTCAACGATTTCTCTCCGTTGAGATTCGCGTATTGTTTCTCAGAAATTTCGTAAAGGATAATGTGAAAGGTACAACTAGCCTGGAAGCCTGCTCTGATAAGATTTGGCTCGGGCTCGCGAATATAAGGATATGGACACCATTCAGACGCACGTTTCACATTGTGATAGGCGCCATTGTCGGGGTCGTGCTGAACGGGATGTGGCGGGAGTGGATCATCGGGTAACACATAGTCTCGGGGAGTGACGGATTCGAGGTACGGAAGGGGGAATGAAGGCAAGGGCATCGTATGAGGGCATCGGACGATATAATCGTAAGTGCTGAGGTATGATTTCAGCATTCCCGTGAAGCAATTGCCTCGACCGTAGATCCTAATGCTCACCATTGGAAACAAAATGCTGCCCATAATGTGATCCGTTTCGCAAACTCAAATTTCTCCTCCGCTGCTGTTTTAGGTGGTACTTCTGTAGCTTTTCCTTTAGCAGTTGACTTAAGTTCTTCTGGCTGCATGAAAAGGTCTTTGCATAGGCGTATGCCATTGTTCAGGAACATCCCACCGAGTCGATCCATGCCATCGGCCGATAATGTCACTCCAAGCAAAAAAGCACTTTGCACTGTCAGTAGATTTGGGACTTTACTAGTTTCCTCGTTCCACAGACGCATAGCTTCCTGGAAGAACCGATGACCGAGAAAATTAGGGTTGTGCGGGTCTGCACGGGAAGATATTCTGTTGGAATAATGCTGAAAAGGGATTCAAAAAATGATAGGGGTGTCAGCAGCCGCAAAGCTCGTGAGAACATGTAGAAAAAGTCATCCGCAGTAGTGGTTTGTGATTTTTTGTATATTTGTTCCGAAGCTTTGGGATATCAAACAAGCGGACAGACATGAACTTTTTTGGATTTTTCTTGAGAAGCTGTGAAGAACGATCTCTTTCTCCGACTGCTCGTTCAAGTTGGGTGTTTCCGAAGAAACTCTTATATTATTGTATTCATATTTATTTGCGACTCTGCGGGTCGTATAGTGTAAAATGAACTTACACATGCTTCCGCAAGCGTCGCGTTGACGAGAAGTGGCGAGCAGTACGTCGTATCATTATTCTTCATAGCGTCAACGAATATGTCGAAATCGAAGAGATGCCAGATCGGATGGTCCCATGTCATGTAAAGTGACATTAGATGAGAAACGAGTTCGTCGTCATTTGTCACCGTGGTCCACGGTTGGGCGGTGAGATTGAGAATCGGCCGGTCATCGATGATATTGATATCGATTCCTTCGGATTGATTGAGGCTAGTCCACTGTTCGTTCATGAGCAAGCTAAGATCCGAAGTCGCGGGCCCGGGAGAGATAGCTTCGATAGGAAGGAACGGACTGTGGTCGTTTCTGATGAAAAGGACAATATCTTCGAGTGAGGCCTGGCCCCTGATGACATCCAGGACACGTTCTAGAGAGGAAATGTTGGAATTTCTGATGTGCTCAAAGACTCTCTCATATTTGCCAATATCGGATTCGTAGTCTTTGATCTTGTTTCGAATAATGCTACGCTTATGCCGAGCTGTTTCTTCAATGCTGTAGACACACTCAACGTCGGTTTCAAGACAGGCACCACATTTCGGAGTCTCCTCGTCGCACTACAAAATGATTAGACTGAGTGGGTAAGAGTTCACTTATATTCGCAACGATACGAATTGATGTGTTTTTTTTAAATTTGAGAAGGCATATTGTGGTGGACGAGGCTGATAGTAGATACCGCAGAATGGCTAGTGCCCCTAACCAACCAAAACGGGCTGTGTTGTTGTGGATGTCGAATATACCTCTCGAATACAAAGCAATTAAAAACGAACGAATGATGCGAACGGAACGTACCTTTTTTTTTGACTGCTGGCACGGAATGCAAGCGTTCCTAGCTCGGGCTTTTCTCGTCGATTTCGCCACCATCGCCGGCCGCGACTGGGAGGTTGCTGGTGCCGGACGCAGCTTTCGGAACGGACCCTTCGAACGACTGCCCTTTGCCGACATGGTTATCGATAGCTCGCACTAGCAGGTTTAGCCCGTTCTCGGTATCGATATCGGGATATCTTCGTTATCAGAGCCCGCGCAAGTTGGTAACGGAGTTCGAAAAACTTGGAAATAAGTAATAAGTGAAGCTCGGTGAAGTCGACGTTCCATACTCAAGCTAAACTAATATACGAATGAAACAAAGGAAACCAAGGAGCTAGTTGACCTTCAGCCAAGGGAGATTAATTTGTCCGAGGCGGGAAAGCTCTAACAGCAGCGCCATTTTAGAAGCTTCGAAGCCAAACAGGGCAAAGGGGGGCTCCTAACTCCACTTCCCGTCGTGCTATACCAAACGCAATTATTGATCCCTCTCGGAACTCCTCTGCCATGAGCGGGGGTAACGCGAGATGGAGTTGCAGTTAGGCATGGGAAACTTCGCGAGATTCGGCTTGCTTTATCGCCTTGGCGCAGGGCGAGATTCACGGGACCATGTCGACCATACTGCCAATAGATCAAAGACTGCGTCGCGTCGATGCGTCAGCTGCAGACGTTGACGATAGCCACAGGTGCCAACCAGTGTGGACACTAGCTGAGCCTTCAGAATCAGATCAGCCGGCTCGATGGGTTGTCTGCGTTGCACAAGCCGGACTAGACCCTGGTTCCATGGGTGAGTGAGCTACGGGTTTACCCTCCGGCCAATCAGAGATTGCGAAGAGTCGTTGCTCTCACTGAATGTGGGTCCTATTATTTTGGGCTGGTGTCCAGCGAACAGGTCCAACGTTTCGTTTCCGAGAAATATACCAGCCCGTTTTTCTGGGATCGAGCATACTAAACACCCGCGACGGCTTTCGGCCCAGATCAGTTTTAATCTCGCTCCACCAATAGTTAAGAATTGAATGCGGCATCCTATAGAACCGGACCCTTTACCCTGATATCAGAGATACTAAGATAAGTTAAGTTGTGCTACCTTAGCCTGCTAGACTAGATCGCGATCGATCGTCGACCCGCGGGGCCCCACAGTCGTTTCTGCCAAAGTCGGGGGAGAGTTGATACCTGTCTCGTAAACCAGCCGCGCAGCAGGAGTTGATATCGAGCCAGTATATTTTATATTTACACACCACAATCCGGATTAATCTAGAGATGCGCCCATAGAAGTGGCGTTTAATTATCATCACCACCATCAGTATACATATGTCAGGGGTCACGCCTAAAGAACCAAAAAAACGAGTCAGCAGCGCTTGCAGTAGCTGCAAGAGGGCCAAATGCAAGGTACATTCAAAGACATTCGGAAGTAAAATTTAAAGCATGTTCTGACAGATCAATTTCTCTGTAATAGTGCTCTGGGCCGCCCGGGCCATGCAAAACCTGCAGCAGCAAGAATAAGGAATGTATTTTTGAGATTGAGCTAGATGGACGGCGGAAAGAATCCGCAGAGGTCGCCTTGGAATCAATTGTAACAAAACATAAAACATTCGAGGCCTTGATGAACTGTTTGAGATCACCGGATGATGAAATGGTGTCTACTCTGGTGCAAGCGATTCGAAAAGGAGAATCCCTCGAGGATTTGGCTAAGCTGATAGAAGAACAACAGGGATCTAGCTCCTATGGTGGAAGCACCACTGGGTCTGAAAGTCCCGCTGGGCCAAGCGGACAGCCCAGTCAGTCTTTGTGAGATCGAGACATCACCACAGGGCCCAGATTTACACATCCTTTACCTTCTGTTTTAAACTATGCAACGGGTGGGTCGGAATTCGCGTTTAAGCCATAGGCTAAATTCTCAGCGATTTTTACTTTATGCCCACGTAGCTGCTTTTACATAAATATATCCTTCACTTCTTCACTTTTTATTTTCATTTTGTATATCAATGCAGCTCCTTAGACCCAACAAATTGACTAGATTTGGGATATAATAATACAAAGCTCACGCCTCTGACCCAAACCAGTTCGCCGTAAAAAATTACAACAGATAATTCAAAATGCTTTTATGCAGTTCACCGAACTCCATCGGAAGCATGATAATGAACTCCTAAAAACCAAACCCAGATGTCCCTACACCGATTAAACCTGATCATGACAAGTCATCCCTTAACAATCTATCTATAGAACCAAAGCTTAGGGAGGGTAAATGCCCAGAGACTGGTAATTCTCCGTTAACCGCCTCACTCTACTCCGAGCGCCACAAAGCATAGCCCTATGAGTAGCATAATCCACCTGTCCAGCTTCGTACCGGTAACACGCGTCGCATTTCGTCAGTTCGCAAATATTGTATAGTAGATTGTAACAGCTGGGTGGTGGATCAGCGTAGTAGGAGCTGTATCGGTCTGCAAATCGGTTCGCGTAATTGTAGTTACGGAGTCCTTGTAGACGGCAACCGTATCGTGATGGCTTGGCATCGGTGTGTTTGCACTGTTTAACGTATGTGTTAGCTTATATATATAGATGATATGTGGATGTTTAAGAAGTCTCCTTCAGGATGAGCTAGGGTGGCTTACTATTTCGAAATGGTGGAGGTCAAAACACATGATGGATATAGGTGGATGGGTATCCTGGTAGATCGATTTCGCCTAGATCGCGGGAACGGTTGTTTTGAAACGTATGGTTGAAATTTCAACCAAACAAGATAAAAAAGAGCTAGGAAACCGGACGAGATTATTGATGGGTTTGACTCTAGCCGTTCTAGCCTTTTCTTTCTGTGAAGGATGAGAATCTGAGCTTAGAAAGTAAGCTTCAAGTCAGGACCTTTTAAAGGCATTCTGAGTTTGAGCTTTGATCAGATCATGCAGACAAAGAGGAGAGTACTTGGAGCTGATGAAACCGCTTCAAACCGGGACCTCTAGAATTGCAAATCTAAACTCAAGAAATTTCGGTCTTCTAAGATGATCATTGATGTGTAATAAAACACGGTACAAAGTGATGTCCCACAATATGCTGCTGTTTGAGACAGTCTTCAACCATTCATAGCGGTCCAAGGATCAAAAGAGACCTGCCTCAATTTCAAGCGATACTCAGCATTAAAGCCTATGGTGTGATCATAATACTCCATAGCATTTGATTTTCCTTCCATGATTGGCTATCGTATTAAATACCGCACGGCCAGCTTCACATATTTTGTATTAGCTTTAGGATCGTGTTCTAGTTAAAATTCTACTCACGATTGACATTCGCAACTAACTTGAGCCCCAGAACACCGAACTTATCAAATAGATATCTCTCGCTTATCGAACAAAGATTATTAGTCGTTGAATCCATACCGAAAAATATAAGCGACCGACGCCTTGTATTCTGCGTTCCAGCGCGCGAGCTTTCCCAAACGCTCTTTGGTAAGAGATCCGAAGTTACACAACGCTAGAAGCCCCACGCCATATCACCCTGGACACGTAAATCTGATGCGAAATCTCGCAAGGCAGATTACCTCCATATGCTGCTAATTCTACGACAAGGTGGTCCACCAACGCCGACGAGCTCGAGCGGACGGCTCCAACACCGATAAATTGACGTCGAATATGTTTGGTTAGCGAAGTTAAAATCCGTTTTTATCCTCTGTGATTGTATTATGCATACAATCTTACGACTCGGTGACCAGGCCAGGAGAGTAACTGGGGCTGTAGCTATAACATATTTTAATTCGCGACGGATCCGCATTGGCATGGACGTGTTCAGCCAGATCCAGTGGTCCCTAGAGACTGGTTCATTGCGTTAAGAATGGACTATGAGTACACACTAATGCGAACATTACAAATTGACAGGTGTATTATGAGGTGTCAACCTGACTAGTCTGAGCATTGAAAATAGATAATAATATCTTCCCTACCCAAAATCTAGACGACGACCCATGCCGAAACCAAAGTTATTCGACTCCTTCGCGAATTCGGTGGGAGCAAGCCTTTTGTCACGAGGTGTCTTTCAGAAATGCGTTGCTCTTGAAAATCCAACATTGTGGAAATCCAACGTCCACCAACGCAGATTGATCCTCGACAAACTGTGTCCATCCGAGACCATGATTATCCGCGATAAGTCACAAGAGACAATAAATATTCATGTTTTTCAGAATATATAATCTTCCGTTATTATTTTTACTATTGCTAGTATAAAAAGTAGGCTCCTTGAGACCGGCAAATATTTCATTCCTTCCCTCTTCAACCAATTTATCTTCATCTCTTTTCCTCAAACATACACTATTCTAATATACCTACCTCTCCTCTCCCTAGTTCCAATTTTGCTATCCCTTATTACTACTACCAATTGGCCAAAAGGCTCAAATCAAAGAGTATCTGGCATTACCGGAGATATCATCATGAAGAGATTCAATCCCACTCTAGCGGCAGTGAGCCTCTTGCTCGCGTTTGTTGGCTCTGTGGTACCAGCTGCTACGGTTATTGTCCCTCCCGCAGGTAGTCTGTCCCAATCGCACCAACAGCCTGTCATCCGTGATACTATCTCGATGTATAATGTTTCCTTCGACTCCAATGAGTTTGACTACTTGGGTGATCTCGACTGGAGTCCAGTTCCTAGTCCTTACCAAGGTCTCTCATGGAACAATTTCCGGGTCGGTGCAAATAAACACTTCGTCCTAAGCTCGGCTGGAAAAGACGCTTTCGCATCTATCCCGTTGGATAACGACAAAAATATTGTGCACAAGTTTGATCCCTTTCTATCGGCTTCTTATAACAACTCTGTTGTCGACTCTTTCGGTCTACACACTTTGTCCTTCGGTTGCGCTCTTCATAGCGGAATCCCCGTCGAATGCGATGTAGACTTCCTTGGCTTTGACGCAGAAGGGAAAGCTGTGGCTAACCAGACTGCTAAATTTACCCCTCCTTACGCTCGCATGAACTCTTTCGGTCGTCTCGATGCCGGAAAAGCGGCCCTTAAATCTATCAAACTTTCCGATCAATTCTTGAAAGTCAAAGAAGTTCATTTCTCGATTCAAAATTTCACAGTTCTTTTCACGTCGGACCCCGGCAAGGGAAATTCTATCCCTTCCGACGTTAACTGGAGTAACGCAGTACTCTTGGTTTTGGACGGAGTTAACTACTTTACTAACGCGACTACTACTCCTCAGCGAGATGTCTCTGTACGAACTCCTTCTCACCACAAACGCGGGAGCAAACATGTTACCGACTGCTTTGACTTGGATGGCGATGTCACTTTCAACTCATTCCCAGTTCCATACAAAGATCTCTTCTATAGTAGATTCTATCGTTCTAAGCATCTTCTTGGATATTATAACGAACCATGCACACAGAAAGAGTTTAATGCTTCTACTGGTCACATTTTAGCTGCTGGTATCAAACGTTACACGGACCCATCCGCTTCAGTCTTCCCATCTATTGGCATTGACTATTTCGGATCTAAGAAGAAAGATATGTCAATCAAGAGCTTTTATGTCGGATGCGAACAATTTCTCGATGACGACAGCATATTGGATAGTGGTGTTCCTTGCATTATCGGGATCCTTAGTTTGGCCACCCAAAAACATGGCGACAAGCCTCAAGAAGTTCATTACCAGGAAGTTAGCGTTGTCAAGCCGAACACTGATTCACCCGAGAATGCTGCCTTCGAATACGTAGAGCTTAGTGATGGTGACCATGTTACCAAGGTCTACTTCGTTCTCGTCTCTGGCGACTCCAAGGCTCAGTCAGCCGCAATAATTTTGGACAACTTGACTTACTATACGAGAGGCGGTAAATGGCCCCAGACCGGTAATAGACAAACAAAGGCACCCGGGGTTCCCAAGGTCGACGCTATTTTACAAGCTATCAGTCAAAGTCACGAACGAGATATCACTTCGCAGACTAACACGGCTAGCCAAGAAGGCATCGGTGCTTCAATGACGAATGAGACTGCTACCCAAGAAATATTTGGCGATTCTATGGTTAACGAGACCACCGACCAACAATACGCCTATCCATCTTTGGTTTCTAGAATATATGGTAGGGGTGGAAATGATGGCAAGGCCAAGAGAAACATAACTTTTAAATTTAACACGCCCTCCGATGTCGAAGCAACTACCGGAATCTTCCCAATTTCCTCCAAGTTTACAAATCCATTTGAATTTGGAACAGCATGGAAAGGTCTGTCTGAAGATGCTAAGGGAAAGCTTGCTGGCGAGGTTGTCTACAATAACGTCACCTGGCCGTTTGCCCCAGTTGACAGCTCACGTACCAACTTTGCCTTTACGGAGATATTCTGGGTGTCGCAAGGGTCGCCTAGCTGGAATGATTCGATAGCTAGGATCACACTATCGTCAGGTTCGGGACTAAAAGCATTCACACCGAAATCAATGACAGTGGGGTGTTATCCGGCTCTGCTCAATACAGAAGACCGCGACAGGCTTAAAATGCTAAACAACGCATTTGAATGTCATTTTACTGTCATTGGCTACAAAACGGTCTTCAAAGATGAACCAGCCCAACATGCCACCGATATTGATGTCAATCACTGGAAGAACTGGACTACAACTACCTTCCCCAGAAACTTCAAGGATGTTGACATCTTGGAGTTCCATGCGACCTATGCCACTACGCGAAATGTGCGGATCTTTGTGGACGACATTATTTATGAGGAAACTTGATTGCCTCTTCTCAACTTTGTCTTTGATATTCTTACAAATGGGGGTTTGTTGTCTTTGGCTTAGGTTTTCTTTTCGGTTGGGAGGACTATTGAGCGCTCTGATTTTTACCTGCAAACAGTTTTGTATTTTGGAATTGGGCATCATGTAATCAGTCTTATCAACTGAGCGACGGGCTGTAATAAATGCATGAATGCAATGGATAACTAGGTGACTTTGATTGCCATTCAAAATTATCGTCAGGGTAATTGTATTTAACATTGTGATATACTTATTTTCGAAACCCCGATGAGTTACTTGTGTAGCGAGGACTATACCGAAGTCGTACGTTGCATTGCGTCAGTGGAATGTTGAAATGCTTTAGTCTTTCAACCCATGAAAACGTTTTTATCAACGGTTTGGGATATCCATGTACTTTAAAATTATACCAACCTCCTCATTTACTCTGTAGATTGCCCTATTTCGCAGATGTGATAAACTTAAAAGGCTCGTCCCCACCAATAATTTTAACATTCCATACCAGCAATCAATATTACAGCTATACCCAATTCGTTGAAAGTCTCAACGGCCACTTTGAACATGTGCCAGCCGGTGAATTCCTTTGCGAATCGTGTCACACGTTTGTTTCTTAAACAGATCCGGTAACACCAGCGAGCATCTTATAATTATAAAATACTAGCGACATTACAGATGAGAGAGGACCGAATACCAGGTTGATTTCACACGTTTCTTTCAGTTGCTCATAACGTGGGCCAGGTTACCCTGCTACACTACCGTATCCGGACACCTTTCATGAATTCATCCCCTGAAAACAGAAGATAAGCATAAATCTGACACGCGAGTGAGAAAGGCGATATAAAATTTATATTCATTTTGCTATAGATCTTCGATCGCGAGATGAGATTATTGTAAATTTCCCGACACTATGCACTCACTAAACTTTTCAATCGACGTCGTGTCGGCCGTGTTTGGCGAGGAGTCGCTTGTACATGTACATATTTGTGGATCCGTGCGTTCTGTTCGAATCTGCGATATATATATATTACTATGCTATAGCTTCTTAGCCTTCTGGTTTCTACGATGTCATAGAGATCACATATGGGAATAATCGCGCAAAATTCGGCGGCAGTGTCTAGTCTCATGGAAAGACTCTTGGAATCAACAATATCGCGCCGTTTCCAGGAAATATGATCACCGTTTTATGCGCTGTGACGCAATTGCGCCCTCTATATCGTTTGCGGGATAGGATAGTCTATAACCCTATCGCAAATAGGAAACGTGAAAGATAAGTAGCCTGTAGGTGATATCAAAGTACTAATGATACTGATAGACTCGTGATGTATATATGGTGATCTCAAGGTTCCTCTCAATTATAAATGCAATGAATATATCTTTGATCCTTAGAATTCATAACAGACTCTCCTCAGCATCATTGCATTCTAAGACTGGAGCTGACCCTGTGGCCTGAAAGGTTTTTCTCTTGCTACATCATCTTGTTACTTCTACTTTTTAACTTCTAAGTTGAAATAAATAACCTACAGCAATTTAAGCATCATGCGTTTCTTCAAGTCAGCTCTCACAGTCGCCCTCGGCTTCCTAGCTATACCCTCTCTGGCCGCCATCACGCCAGCTCAACTAATTGGAGATTTGGAAGGCATGACCGCTGACATTAAGATCATTGAATCATCGGCTGCTCAGATCAATACTGCGAACAGTCTTCTACTGGTTATCGGAGGAGGCCCTTTTCCCGTAAAGACTTTACTAAAATATTTAAACAAAGGCACCTAGACTCTAACCAATATGTCTACGAGATTTAGAAAATAATCTCTGGTGTGACTCAAGTGGTTGATACCACGGTTTCCACCAGTGTGCTGTTGAAGGATCAACCACCATATACCGTCGAGGCAGACGCTAAAGCTATCGCTAACGCATTCCACGCCGTAAGTACTAGTATTCAACTGATCAATAATACAAGTGACTTATACTAACATAACAATGCTTGCGCGAAAGTTTGTGGAGGAACAAATTACCCTCTTGAACATTCTACCCAGTAAAACCGGTCTCCTCGGTACGATATTATTTGGCGGCGCACCAATTGCTTCACCACTTTTCAACCTGAAACTACAAGTTGATGTAAGTTTATTATTCGTGATAAATGTTATATGGCTTCAGTGCTCACATATAAAATTGTTCTCACTTGGGTTTTCAACAAGCTAACGCAATATTAAATTAGATTTTTGCATATTGCTTGATCGCTACCATTCCAGAGGGTGAAGCAAGGAATCTTATCATGGCGGATCAAGTTAGGATACGCGCGAAACTGCAGTTGTCTATTAATGCGCATGTCGGTTTGAGGATAGTCCATCGCCGTCACGCTAGGGATTTGATAGGTCAAACTGTGGAATAAAACAGAATCTTCCCGCAAAAAACCGTAGTTAGCTTAACGGTGAGAGAAAACGTTTCAAATGAAAGTATCAACATGTTTGAGTGTACGAAAAATTCCTTTTGATATTAAGATTTTTAGCTTCCGAAAAGAACTTTGGATTCAAGTGGGATCATGGTGGTTAGACTAGTTGCCTCTCCACATGCTAGTTCTCATCAATGTAATTTTTCAAAGAGGGAAGGCGGGGATACGAGTCCAGTCATCCCATTTTCGAGCTATAGTTACCTAATAATACACAAAAAGAGGTGACTTATCGTTCAAATGTTATAAATAACTCGTATTATATAATAAGAATACGTCATATATCTTGGAAATATAGTTTTAAGTTGTGTTTTAAATGTGCATATCTGACGCGAGGCTAGTCTGCTCGGGATAATTGAGTTGTCGTTGGTTAATGTTTTGCCTACCCTAACCCAACGAATTCATGGCTCCCTACTTGCGGTCTTGCGGAGGCTGTGTAGCTTGGTATAGTTACCGCTGTGATCTTTGGATAGCGATTGGAGACACGGCCTCAGGTGCGGAGGATCGAGAATTAATCGAATTCTAAACATAAATATGCGTATATGCACGCTCGGTTACTCGCCCGCGCGGCCGCCCGGCCCGGGCGAACACATCCAACGACCAACCGCGCAACAATACGAGTTAACGAGTTATTACTCCCTTAGGTGTTTAACGTTTGTGGGGAATCAAAGGAAATTTATCTTGGATGGTACCATTTAAGGGGTTGGGCTTATCATACATCTTGGGTTGGATTGCATTGTAAACTTCATACTTCGCCCTTATCATTTTTCTTCTTCTCGTAGTATATTAATATCAAAGAAAAGTTGTAGTATACGTATGCTTGAGATCAGATTTTATCCACAGCGGCGGTATTGTTTCCAATCGATGTTAAAAGGCTATGATACTAGTCAGAGTATATGGATATGTTTTGTTCCTCCCGGTTACAATTCCAACTGCGCCCAACCTCCTAAACGAACAACCTAGCGTTTATATATTAATTATATATGCTTCAAAAAATCTCTATTCAAATAACGTTTTCTGATCTTCCACTATGTTAGATATAACCACGCATGCCACGGCAAAAATATGCCAAACATGCGCTCGAAGCAGCTAAGCTTTAATAATTCGATGCATTTCCGTGGCTGCAGTGGCATAGCCGGTCCTATGGGTAATGCTGGGACCGTATATCTGAGCTTGAGCGCTCCCTACCCCTGAATATTATATCAGTGAGTAAATTTCTCTTGCACTTCAGAATCCATAACCGTAAAGCAGAAACAAGGTACATCCTGCTACGCTCAGCCGATCTGACAGCTTCAATATCAGAAGAATAACATATTTCACTGGCGTCACCGTAACAATGCTTTTTTTCAGCGGTGCTGCACGGTTTGATATAGGATTAAAAACTGCTAACATAATTCTAATCGCCTTTTTGATATCACAACTCCAAGTCGTATATGGCACGATACAGTTTGATCAAGGAAAAGTAGGAGCCTTTAATAACTATAGTAACCCCAATTTTGTGTGCATCTTAAAAAAAGAGCTTCGGCAACATCAGGATACCATTGACGTTTTAGATGCTTTATTTTCACCCGACTACAATCAAAAAGGGTTGTCACCCCTGCTTCTGCCCCCCACGAAATACAGTGTGTACAAAATAGAAAGTAAACTTCTCGGGGTCTTCGCGTATGCACTGAAGTTAAGGATTGGAATAAGTCGAGATCAAATGGAAAGCAGACTCAATGAACATTTCGATAAAGCTAATGTCAATTCCCCAGTAAGTTTATAAGCTGTCGACGCGTAGTATCAATTATACGAAAGACTCTTGACTAGTGACGAAGGTGGTATTCAAGCCTTCATTGTCCCAGATTCTCGTTTCTAGATAATTATGAGTATCTTCACGAGTTCACGGCAATGTTATATGCGGAACAAAAAAAAGATTGAAGTTCTCTTTGTCCCTCTATGCATTTCGGGCCCATGAAGAAATTTGAATTTGAATGATTATTCACGATTCTTTGGTTTGCTAACATGTTTCATATCAAAGTTTTCCATATGTCCAGACCTGTCACCCAGCAGTTATAATACTCTAGTAACCGATAAGCCTGTGAACCGCTGGTATGATGTGGAATATAGGCGGCGGAATAGATACCTGCCTGCCGCTTTGAAGACCGTCCCGAAACCACGGAAAACCAGGAACCCTTTAAAAAAACCAAAAAACCCGATCCAAGTAATAGCACCTGCTATACAAGAGCTAGCGACACTATCTTGGCCAAAGCAGAATAAATTTGTCAAATATCCCGCTGAAACAACCTATTATCGCCACGAAAATGACCTCGGGGCGTCAACTGTAGTTTACGTCCTAGATAGTGAACTTGATCTACGCCACCCAGTAAGTCAAACATAATCCTTACGATATGGCATAGATTCGATCTGTCCGCTTTTATATAGTGTGTACTTGAAGCATAGGAAGCTTTTCGTTGATTTCACTAACGGAAAGTTCCAGGAATTTGAAGAGGTAAAACTCCAAGCCTGGATTAGTCCTTGGAGTTTCCCAATCGATAAAAGTACTTATGACCTTTATGTCTGGGCATTCTATCATGGGAGCCAAGTTGTGGCAAAAATCGCGGGTAAAACAACAGGAATAGCCCCCGAAGCTGATATCGTTTTTATTCCACTTTTGGATGGGGCCAGGTCATGGAATGAAGGTGTATTGATGAGTGCTCTGCTCAAGACCTTCGACCATATCAAGACAGTTAATCCTGATTCTCCTTGTGTTATAAATATGTCCTTCGAGGAGCCATTCTCCGAAGTTCTGGCACCAGAATATACACAGATTATGAGCGAGATTATGTCCGAGTTGAGTCTGCTGCCCAACGTTGTAATGGTGGCATCTGCTGGAAATCGAGGCCCGGTTTGATAAACCCTCCCAATGCGTTGGCTTATAGCCTGTAATTCGATTTGAACTAAACAGAAAAGCAAATCGCCTCCGACACATTTAGTAAGATTATAGCTGACTTGTCTTTATACGTTAACGATAATGTTCGTAAATATAGAATACACCGATCCCTCGAGACCAAGTCCCACAAGGAATAGGCAAAAATTTCAAAAATTTCGTGCTAGTGGGCTCAACCAGCACCAGCTTTAAAAATAAATATCAGTTTGATAAGAGCTACGAAAATTTCGCCTGGGCACAGGGCGACGACATCGTGGTCACCAGACCATTTGATCCTAGGGGTTATCCGAGAGAATATATAAACGACTGGTATACCTCCGGGAGCAATGGAGCAACCTCACTAGGTAGTTATCCTCCACCGAAAATTAAGAAGCTGCTCTAGTAGCCAAAAGGGCGTTACGTTGCTAACATGAATTAATATAATAGCTGCCGCAACGGTTTCGGGCATGCTGGCAACCTATCTTTCACGAGATCCTGCTTCCAAGACAGCCATTCAAGACGCAATTCAACGGATCAAGGATCTTTCCGTTGTGAGAACTCGTGGTGGCGTACCGATCATCTCTAACGGTGTCACCCCTGACGAATGGCCGGCATCGGATCGACAAGCCGTTGGGTACAGTACTATTTTCAATACCAAAAGGGACTGTTTTCTTAAATACAATGAAGAAACAGGCCATTTCGACTGCATCTGGTCTACTGCTTGAGACGTAGTGTAGACGAGGAAACGGATCTTAAGGGTAACTTGGTATTCACCTAGTCTATGTATAAAGCCCACGTACGAGTGAGAGACTAGTTTCATGTTTAATTGTGCTGTATCAACTTTAAACCTATGTCATTAATGTTGAATTTCTCTGAGTTATTGTATACTAATAAAGAGTTTATTTATAAAGCCTAGAAATTTGTTGGATTTATTTTGCGCCTTACGGTTGGACTCATCATCATTCAACAACGAGTGGTGGTGAGCGCGTGAGCTCCATAATGCTCATGTGATTCCAACTCCAACTCTGTATCCTTTGGAGATTTTAGAGGCTATATATCGGCCCACGCGCCTCTCTAGACACTAAACTCAAAGCAAGCAAGCTCTTTAAATAGCCCGATATGTGCACATGTGCATATGTGTCCGCCACAGGTCAAGTGAGGGCGGTCGGTAGCACAACAGCCATATCGCTCAATATTTCATATTCATTGTATTCTGTATTAAATTTATAGCGCCATCTCACGGTGTATCATTCCCAATCAATAGATGATACCGATATTTCCTTCTCATGGGCGAAGCCTCAGAGTTACTATTGCTCACATATTTTTAGTAG
This sequence comes from Arthrobotrys entomopaga, assembly GCA_012184315.1. NCBI lineage: Eukaryota > Fungi > Ascomycota > Orbiliomycetes > Orbiliales > Orbiliaceae > Arthrobotrys > Arthrobotrys entomopaga. Next base: position 255,552 of record LDDX01000218.1, read on the forward strand.
TTCTTTTCGTATCATATTCTGAAGTGGTACATGCGGCGGTAAAATTAAAAAAGCCTTCACCGGGAAAGGTGGGCGCTTTTAATGGTGAAATAGATGGAATCATCAACGTTATATGTCTCGTCAAACGAAAACATCGGCTTAGCCACGATTTATTTTCAGCATTAGACAACTGGTTCTCAACTGATTTGTCATATCTGCTTCAACCGCCAAAGAGATTCAGTGTATACAGAGTGGAAAGTAGCATCCTCGGGGTCTTCGGTTATGCTCTTAGCCTTGGTATAAACAGAAGCTATGACAAGGTGCAAAGCGATATTAAAAGGTTTTTCGATCGGTCCCACATGAGTTTCCCGGTAGGTCAAACCCATATCAGCACGCGCTATCAAATAATATATAAAACTTGTCTCGTAAACTAGTCGCGCTTCGTGCTTGGAGGCTGGTCCATGAGACGACGTAACCGCTTCACTAGTCCAGAAATTTGAGTATATCTAGGATTAGCGACAGATTAATTCCACTCTCATATTTTGACTCTATGGTGGAACTTTCAAGACAAATTGAAGGTGTTTTGGCGTGCTTGAAGCTATATGATTTGAGCCTTTGTGAGCTCCAGAGTATCCAAAAGACGATTATAGTTTGCTAACAATATCCTTTTACGAAAGTTTTCTGAATGTGTACCATACGTGTATCATTTCAAGCCCGGTGCAGGTGTCGATCGTAGAGCTCGTCGTTGGTATGATCGCGACATACCGGCTAGAGAACCCGTACCTCAAGGTCTTTTGGCTGCCCCATTCTCCCGGAAAAGCAACCCATTCCGCAGAACCAAAAACCAGATTGAAGTGACCCACCCTGCTCTTCTAGAGCTTTCAGTTCTATCATGGCCAAAGCAAAATAGTTTGGTCAAAGAACCAGTGGCCAGCTCTTACTATCGCTACCAAAATACTCTAGGAAAGTCGGCAATTATATATGTCATAGATAGCCCACCCAACTTTTCTCACCCGGTAAGTCAGACAAGGCATCGACCCTACACAGCGATGGTTGGTGTGATAATTTTGCGAGTTTGCATCAAAATCAGAGTTTAACTATGGAATTACAATAGCATGAGAAGAATTGATGCCTAGTCTTCATTTCTTTTATCAATTATAAGCTCTAGATCTAACATTTACGGATCGAATCATTGTATAGGAACTCAAGGATATCAATGTTGAAGACTGGATTGACACCTGGAGGTTCCCATGCGATAAGTATAACGAAAACGACCTTGTATCCACCTCGTCCTGGCACGGAAGCGTTATCACTGCCAAAATAGCCGGTAAACGAACTGGAATAGCTCCGGACGCCCGCATTGTGGTGATTCCGCTAGAGGATGGGACCAGATCCGAACCGACTCCTATGTTGCTAAGTGCCCTTCTTAAGACTTTTGACCATATAAAAACCGCGAACCCGAACTCTCCATGCATTATAAACATGGCGATTGCGTTGATATTGAAAAAAAAGAGTGGATATAAGCTTTTATTTCGAGCCTACCAAGACATTTTATCCGAATTATCCAAATTACCAAATGTCATAATGGTAGCCGCAGCTGGCAATGAACCTGAGGTTTGATAAACTCTCCACAACGCTGTAATCGATGCAATTTTATCGATTCCGATAATGCTTTAGCAATAATAATTAACTCAAATTCTTTTATCAACATGTTAACAGGACACACCGATCGATACCATCCCGCAAGTTATGGGTAAAGAGATGAAAAACTTCGTGCTAGTAGGGTCGGCCGATCTAAATTTTCGTAACAAAAGGCAGACCGATGCGAGTTACCAAAATTCGGTGTGGGCGTTAGGCGAATCTCTCACCCTCGTTCAACCATTCGATCCTAGAAAGGATACTAATGACTTGGCTGACTACTTTTCATCTAAAACCTTTCGAGGCACTTCTACTGGTAAAATCTAGCCGAAGATCATTGCATGTCGGAAAGTCTGTTACTAACACAGATTAATAGCTTGTGCGACGGTCTCGGGACTCTTAGCGATATATCTCTCACGAATGGACCCGAAAACCCCCATCCAAGATGCAATCGTACAACTTAAAGAGAATTCCGTTATAAGGGCTGATGAAAGTGTGCCTATAGTCACTAACGGTATTACCCCCGATCAATGGCCAACAGCAGATCAAAAGGCGGTTGGATATGGTCGCAGTTCAAAAAATCTACCAGAGTGTTATCTCACATGGAATGCAGAAGCGAAACGTTACGATTGCAATTAATTCCCAAGTCTATAGTAGAAGTAGTAGTGCAGTCTGTGAATGAGGTATATTGGCTTAGGATTTGATACCAAAGCTATCGAATAAACATCAATTGATCGGAGCGATATCTTTCGTCCCTGTAGATGACTATCTTGAGGTGGTGCAATGATATTTTGGATTCTGCTCGGTCCGGACCCTCTAAAAGCAGGCATTTTACTCTTAGTATGGTCGTAACCTACTTTGCAACTATATATATACATAGCTATTAAATCAGAATTCAGTTTAATATATGGATAACTTAGTATCCTTTTATTCGGATTCGAAGAATACAATAGGTAAACTACAAGAAGCTCTTTGAAACATAGATTATAACTAGCTCCTCTTTGCCATTAATATGAAGTAGATGAGAGATAAAGCGATCACAAGAAGCTTCGAAGAAGGATGTGATTTAATTAAAGGACGGATTGGTTCATATTGATCAGATAAGTAACCTAAGAATCGAATCTCAGGATCATAATGCCACGGTCCGATGATAATTGACCTCTTGAACAAGAAGTGTAATAAAACTCTCGACCAACAGGTTTATTGACTCTTATGGCGAATCGGTTGGAATTATCAAACGTTGCAAACGCGTTACTGTTAGATCCTAAAATGTTTCTTCACCCTTATGCAACTCGTTCTGCTGTGCAAAATTATCTGGCGGTTGGACCTGAGCTCAGCTGGGCCAACATGATAAAATTCCAGCTACGAGTAAACTCGTTCAAAAAGACGATTATATTTCCAACGATTCTTGAAGATCTTGCATGGCCTCGCTGGCCAGACTTTTACTTCGCCGTAGCCTAAGGACCAGGCGAATAAGAGGCAGAGCTAGAGCAGAGTAGGTGGGCGTTATGTCGCTCGGCGCTGGGGTAAAAAACTTTACGCACAAACGACACATTTTCCTGGCGCAATTTTTTGCTGCTACCATCCACCACGACTGCACTGCATTGCCCTGCTCCAACGTACTGAGTATGGCCCAGCGACACCGCCCGTATTCCCCTGGTCTCGAGGCTAACCTCGTCGCGCGTTTCTCCAGAACCTTTAGACTTGATGTATACGTTGTTTAATCAATAATCCGATATTTCTGCGGTGGGTTGAGTGGATTTGGCCAACAGCATCGCAATGATAAGTTATATATAAGCAGATGCATTTCCTTCGGCGAAACAATAAGTACAACTTACCTATCTATAGTATACCGCCTACGCTTTTGAGCTCAGTTCGAAACGAAGTACAAGAAATCTCCAGCAAAAGTTTACACCAAATTTTTGTATCAAAAAGATTTAATCTTGCGTTAAATATATAATTATGCTAGATTTAATAAAATTACCAGGGGCTTTTTAGGATGGGCAACTCCTCTTGTGAATACACTTCTACTAGTATACTGTCTATATCTCATCTTGTAATACCTGCGATCACATGTCCCAAAACTGGGAAGAGTAGATATATATATATATATATATATGGAGACGAGATATCCGGGGCGCAAAACGGTTTTTTCGAGACCGATATTAATATATTAAAAATCTACTTCATGGGGGTCTCCGCTGAGAACCAATCATGTTGGACCCAAGCTTATCGCATTCTTGCCCTCCAAGACGTTTAATTTCTTGATATATGTTATCCCCTACTTTTGCAGCCCCGATAAATTCTCAAGTCTTACACGTACGTACCGAACATGCATCCTACATATACACAACAAGAGTAATAATTTATTCATTAATCGAAATTTGGTTTGGATTTGGGATATATTGAATTGGTACACCGTAATATTATAATATATATTACGTAAACTAGATTTAAATTATGAAATATAATCGAGATTTGGTTAATTATATTGTAATCAAAATCCCTGTTGTTAATGTCCATCTAATGGAGATTTTTACAACTAGATTTTTGTTTTTTTCCAAGCAGAGTGTAATATCTCAAACCAAACCTCGAGGCAAATTCTACCTTCTGTGATACATCCGCTTCAAAACTACCAAATCGTACACTTTCATCTTCCCCTCACTCACTCACTCGTATAAAAGGATATATATACACAAATATCAAATAATCAATCTCTCGCCACCATGGGCATCTCTTCCGTTCGTCTCTTAATTATAATTAATGTATATTTAATAATATATTACCAACCGCCTCCAAAAGGGTTCCAAAACAATCTTAATGCGCAGCAGCACCACTACCACCGTGAATAACATCCGCCGCCTTCTCAGCAATCATATAAATCGGCACGGCAATAAACAACCCCGGAATCTTGGGAAAAACACTCGCATCAACAACCCTAACCCCCCGCACACCCCTAACCCTAAACTGCGAATCCAACACCGCCCCCTCATCCCCATCGGCACCGATAGGACAAGTACAACTAGCATGATGTCCCCAAGCGTTATTCAAAATATGTTGCTTAATCGCATCCGTGGTTTTGATACCACCGCCCGGTGATTCCTCCGTGAAAGGTTCCGAAATGGGGAGTTTACCGGCTATCCCGTTAATCTTACGCGCCAGTGCTACCGCTTCAACCATGGCGTTTAGATCGTTATTCCAAACCGAGGTCGTGCCCGTGTCAAAGTAGTTGAAGTTTATCAGGGGTGTGTCTCTCGGATCGGCGGAGCGGAGTTGTACCGTACCCGCTCTGTTCCCCGCGTGGGCTTTCAGGATGGCCCAAGTCCAGTGTTTACGGTCTGCTAGGGCGTCGTTGGCGTAACCTGGGTAGTATCCTTTAAAGTTGATGGGACCGGCAAACATGAAGAGATCAGGGTCGTTGGTGTTGGCGTAGGTTGATTTTTTGATGATTGATTCGGCGAATCCGTTGGATTGGTAGAGGGATGGTTGACCTTGTTGCCATGCTTTCAGACACGGGTCGGGACCTTGGTTGAAAGTGCAGCCTTGGAGGAGGGCGAAGTCTGTTGGGACTTTGGAGGTGACACCGATCTCGTAGCGGTCTTGGAGGTTTGTACCCACACCGGGGAGGTCTTTGATGAGTGGGATGTTGAAGGAGGCGAGTTCGGCTGCTGGACCGACGCCGGAGAGTTTTAGAAGTTGAGGGGTGTTGAACGCGCCGGCTGAGAGGATGACTTCGCAGGCGCCGGTTACTTTACCGGGTGTGCCAGTGGCAGCAGTAGAGTCAGAGTCAGAGGAGCGAGGGTCGGCACGGTAGAGGGATCGGCCGTCTATGAATTCTACGCCGGTTGCTTTCGGTGTGGGACCGGTTGTATCCCAGATGATCTTTGTGACGAGACAGTTCGTGCGAACGTCGAGGGGGTATTTCTTGCTGCCGTCTGGGTTTTTGGCGTTGAGTGTGTCGATAACAAAGTCGCGGGTGCCGTTACGGTGGTTATTGTGACGGGCGAGAGGGATCTGGAAGAGTCCTTCTCTCGCATCGCGGCCGGGGAGACCGGAGTTCATGTCGGCGAGGAGGATGGATCCGAGGTTGGCGATGCCTGTTAAGAGAGAGCCGATGATACCTTGTCCCATTGCCGTGGCGGCACCGAGGAGCTGGGAGATGACCTTGTTGTCTTTGGCGGCGAGTTCGACGTCGACTCTTTCGGTCCACAGCCAGCCTTTGGTACCGTGACCGACGAGACTGTTGGTGTTATAGTTGACGTGCTCGAGACGGACAAAGTACTGTCTCATGTTGGAAGCGCTCCACGAGCTGTCACCCGTAAGTTGTGCGATATAATTCCAATCGCTTTCATGAGGGTAGACGGTGATGAGAGCGTTGTGGGCGCTACATCCTCCGAGGGTTCCGGCGCGAGGGTAGAGTATACCCTTGAGAGTCGCACCGGCAGGTGGATTGAGACCGATATACTGTCCACCATTCTGAGTGTCATAGACGGCTTTGCTGTCCCTTGCCTGTCGTGCGGGATCAGAATAGTGATTGACAAAGTAGTCCCATCGCATGGCCGGGTCTTGGGTGGATATTGCGTGGAAGGCTGGGACCTGCTCGTTGATATTCAAGCCTTGGTCGTCGCCAGCTTCGATGAGGAGGACCTTGTGGCCGTACCTGGCCAGACGGGCCGCGACGGGGCCACCACCGCTTCCGGAACCGACTACGACATATTCGTAGCCGGTTAGCTCGACACGTTTGTGGAGCGGGGAGCTAAAGGCTACGGAGGCCGTCAGCACTAGTTGGAGCAAAGTCGAATACGAAACGAACCGAACCATGGTCGCGATAGTTTGATCAACCGATCGAAATACGAGCTGCATGCTAATTACATCTTCATCGATAACTGGATTGCCCTTTTATAAAAACAGCGAGACCCATGCTCACACGGTTGAGCTTCTCCTTTGGAGAGAAAACAAAATTCCCATGACATAACTGTTAACTGAGTTAACTGTTGGAACATGCATGGGGTGGGGGGATGGATGGGGTTGTGGTACGCACAATCCTGCCTCAAGCAGCAGGTCCAACATGAAAATGGATGAAATGAGTAGCCTCGATTTTTAAATGAGGCCGAGGTTCGAATTAAAATATTCACTCGCAGGAAGGATGCATGAGAGAGAAATGAAAGGAAAAAAAGTCTGCGAGGATTTAAATCGATTTGCAAGGTCGCGATTCGATCAAGATGAATGCGCTGGTGGCTGGGGTAAGGGCCTGAAATGGGTAGCTGCGAATACATGTATATGAATGCAATGCGGCGCAACCGAGCTCTCCAGCCCTAATGCTGGTCAGCTTTTTGACCTCGTCCCGACGACGCGACGCCTAGAATCTAACGGACTATAATATCGCATCGAGTTAAATTTGACTGATCCGGAGGAGAGCCGTTCCCGCTAAAGAAAGACATCATTACTGTTGTCTTTAAATGCCATATCCGAGATACGATAGACGAGTAGAATTCAGCCATATGCTCTTGTGCAGTCCGGCTGGCTTAGCTAGCTTGGACCCAAGCTAGTGGACGATGCCGACACGGGGCTACCCTGTCCGGTGTTGTGTTTTAAAATTGTGTTGCACAGGCCAGCTAGGAGGCCGACCCGGCTGGTGCCACCGAGACCAGGCTGGCGTGGTGCTGGGGTGGGGCTGCGTGGGAGACGTGGAGACTGTGGAGGAGATTCGGGTTATGAAGATGCGATCGGGCTGAATATCTGGCCGCCGGATAGCTTGATTGTTCAATGCAATTTACTCCACATTCTTAGGCCTATATATATAGGGTGATAATTTTAAGGGGAGTATACGTAAGTATATAATAAGAGGTCCATGTGGGGTCTGCTGCCCGTCATGGTAACGTTATACCACCCAATGTTCATATGTTCATATATGTTCATAAGCTGAGGTCCACTCCAGTCCTGTCCTGGATTCGATTGATTCGCAGAGGGCGTACGTGGTGCGAGCTTGGTATTATCGGCTTGGTAACCCACAAAACAGGTTCTATTACTGCCAGTTGAAAAAAAAAAAAGGCCGAGACGAGTACTTAAGTATGCACATGCTCGTTAGTACAGGAACTAGCTATTTTGTGTAATAGTGCTAGTACTTAGGTACTTACCTTATTATCCTATCGGCCTATCGGTCTATATATACTAATAGATTATTAACCCCAAAATACTCGAGTACGTAGTACGTAATCCATGTGATTATATTGAAAGGATCATATAATATCTCTTCCTATTTAAAAATCCATAACGTTTATCGCCGTATATATCTTATGAAACCCAAGCTAGCTGGATAGTCTGTCAACTTGACATCAATTAGTTTAAGCGTATACGTGATACTGAATGACAAAGACTGTATACCCACCTGTATGGCAGACTAGAATTGCAATAAAGAAACGATGTAATATAGTATAGTATGACGAAACCGAATCGATTCATTATGAGCCTTTGCATTGTCAAGTAGTCTTTCGGCTTCGAGAACCGGGTTGCTTCCTTCCGGTTGGCATGTTTTTCGATCGAGACAGATGGATAGAACATGTGCCTGCTGTGCGATTATAATAAGCCTCTGGTTACACTGCTGGTGTCTTTTACTAGTACTAGTAAGTACTTAAGTAGTGTAGTATAGTAGTAATGTAGTATGTGATAGAGCAGTCCGACGGGGACGTCCATCAGACAAGAGATGGAAATATATAACAAGCCGTCTTTCTTCTTCATTTTTCCTTCTCTTTTTTTACCCTTCCCTCCTCTTCTCTTCTCTTCTCCTCTCTTCATCTCAGTTCATCAAAATCAATCGGATCGTTGCAACCATCCATCCTTCAATCTAGAATCTCTAGCTAGTATACATCTTTGAAAACCGAGTCAGTCGACTTGACTCTGTTGTTTTTCTTTGTGTACCGAAACCGTAAAAGTGGGCCCCATCCTGCCAGCCCAGACAGACCACACAGACCAGACAGGCTTCGCTAAACTTGCCCGATCCGAACACGTTCCAACACAACACACACACACACAACACACACACCCCGGCCGGCCCATTTCTCTTCTAATTAAGAGCTCTGAAAATGGCCTCCACAACCACCACCACCACCATCCCTCCAACAGCTACCCCAGCTGCTCCAAAGTCTGGAACCACCACTGTTGTCCTCTACGCTTTCGAAAAGCATCCCGGTACCCCTTCTGCCTCCGGCTACTGTCAAAAATCAGAATGTTACCTTCGTTTCGCCGCCGTTCCCTACACCCAATCCGACACCCTCCCCTTCAAAGCTCCCAAGAAGAAACTACCATTCGTTACCATCGATGGAGTCGTCGTCCCTGACAGTCAATTCATCATCCGTTACCTCAAACAACATGGGATCGCTGATCTCGACAAGAAGGTCGGGTTGACTTCCGCTCAGATCGCTGAGAGTTTGGCATACCGTGGATTTTGGGAAGAGGCAATCTACCCTGCCATCGTCCGTAGCCGTTGGTTCTCCAAACAAAACGAACCCATCATCGCTCGTGAAGTACATCTTTCCCCTCTCATATACTATCCCATATATACTTCCTATAAAAATAGATGTATCGTGAATATATGCTGATTTAAATAAACAAATAAATTATAGGTCTTCGGCGACCTTCCCATCTTGGTCCGCATCCCACTCCGTTGGTGGTTCCGTCGAAACCTCATCAAACAACTCAAAATGCAAGGAATCGGCCGCCACACTGACGCCGAAGTAAATCTCATCCTCCGTGAAGCCCTCGAAGCGTTGGAAGTCCGTCTCGCACCGACCGCCAACTCCTCCGCTATTACTACTGCCATCCCATGGTTCCACAATACCCCCACGCCAACCGACATTGACGCCGTCTTGACCGCCATGTTGATCAATATTGTCGGAACGGAGAGTAATCCGTTCTGTAAGGATATTGTTCTCAAGAGTAAGGTTTTGAGGGGGTATACCAAACTGGCCGTGGAGATGTATTTCCCGGAGTTTGTGAAGGTTTTGGGGGAGATTAAGGAGGCTGAAGGACAGGATGGAATTCTTTGATTTTATCATTCTTAAATTCTTCTTTTTTATGATTTTTTTTTTTTTTTTTTTTCGGGTTTTGAGTCTGGGTTGGGACGGCGCCTTGATTATGAGGCGTTGAAACGGTGTAATTCGGGCTGGTAGGGGTTTGGTGTGCAGGCATTTTCCTTTGTGTATTTTTTTTTTTAATTTCGCTTGTCCTTTCCTTTTTTTTTTCCTTTTCTTTTCACGATCGACCTGTTGTAATTGGATAATACTCATTCATCCATCCATCCATCCAATCTTAACGGTTGTATACAAAATGGCAAAAAAACTGTCCCAATTCAACAAAGAAATTACATTGAAATTATCAATATATACATACACGTTGTCTGAATTCGTCTGATGGTAGTCGTAACCTAGTCTTAAGTCATATCCTATATTCTTTATATACCATATATATTATTAAATAAGGTATGTCTAAGCCGTCGTCGCAGGCATCGCAGGACAAGCGCAGCTAGGCGTAGTTATAGCCAACGGAGGCGGCTTATTCGTCGTGCAAAACGCCGCACAGTCAGTTCTGGTCATACCGCAGCACCCTACAAATCATCATCCACGCATCACAAATTAACCAATCAATATATATGTATATAGAGTATTTCTACTCAAATCGCAAAAAAATGTAGTAGAATATTAAATTAAGGGTGTGGGGTAGAGTGCTCACAATCATATCCAAGACAGGTAGTAGCCGATGAAAGACATCCGGTGACGGAATGTCCACCTCTACCCGATGAAATACAGCTACACGGTGGTATGGTACTGGTGACTATCAATGTTGGCGGTGATGAGGTTGCGCAGTAGGCTATACATTCTGATTTGATGGCACCGCAACACCCTAGATATATAACACCAAACATACACCAATGGCAAAAATACCAGTTTAAGTCAGTAAATCGATCGGTCAATTAGGTAATTAATTAATATTGACCGAGTGGCTAGTAGTTTTTGTTTTGTAGCCTGTATGTGGATATTAAATGGGGGGGAGGGAAGGGGGGTCACGTACAAGGAAACTGAACGCAAGTCTTTGTCGTATGACAACCCGTTGATACGTATACTGGTGGTGTTGTAATCGTGGAAGGCGGCGGGGTGGTGGTGGGGATAATTACCGTTGTCATGCTGGTAGGACATTGACTACATGATACTGTCGTTCTAGTGATTATGGGTTCCGGTTGCCCGATACAGTAACTCGCACAATCAGTTTTGATTGTCCCGCAACATCCTATATTATATTTATAATATCGATTAATATTAATTACTATAATCTATTATATATTGTGAAAGTTATGTGAATGCTGATGCTGCATGCTGGACGCTGGAGAATTACCTGGATATACGGTGCAAGTGTTTGCTGTAGTGCAGCCTGTTGTAGTTGTGGTGGTTAACTTGCTGGTCGGGGTGGGTCCTATGGGTGAGAGACATTGCGCGTAGTATGGATTGATAGACGAGCAGGTTTGGCCGGTCGGACAAATGGTGGCGCCGTTCCAGCCGATTCCGCCGCACTATATCAAAAAATTATTAAATTAGATTGGTTTATTTTGCAATTTTGCTGTGAGGTTATATATTTAATATAAAGCTTACTTGTTCCCAGAGGGCGACGACGAGGCCGGTATGGATGGTCGAGAGTAGGGCTATCTGAAATCGCATGATTGAATACTATATACTGTATATATTAGATCCTTGCGAGTGAGGTGAGATGCACTTAAAGCACTAAGATTTATTTCTTGGTATCTGGCTTGGCTGTTCGAACCATGGGAGACACCGAAGGCTTTATATATAAAATCTATGCTACCTGCTGCGGCGCCGGGTTACCCGAATTATCCACATTCTTCCAGCTAACGTTATTCGCCTCATATATATCCCTCCTTACGACTTCAACCGAAGATGGGTGGTAATATTGCATTACTCGGGTATACTCGCAAAGGTTTCTACTGTATTACACATTTAAAAAGGGCATTATACAATATTAATATTAATAGTAATATATTTGCGGTCGATCTAACTTCATTTAAGCTTTTACTAGTGGAGCATCAATGTTCTCCCCCTTGTTTTTTTTTTTTTTTTTTTTTGTAGTATACATGTTAAGAATTCCGATTGTGCATGCATGCGCGGATTATGATTGGGAGACGACGCATGCACGGAGGTGGATTCGAAGAAGCCTTTTTCGCCTATTTACCAGGAATGCATAGAAGCGACGGATCAGATCCATGTGCGACCCGTCTCGGCTAATATGATCGGACGATAATGTATAATAGGTATGCGTATAATTAAGGCTTTATATATCGTGTCGGTTATGCATGTGTGGACGATATATCGATATCGTACGATGGGGAAGTGATAAGGTGGGCCAGTGGATTGGCCGGATTGGGATTGGGGTAAAAGGTTAGAGCGGTGCTGAATTCATGTTTTTTTTTTTATTTTCTTATTTTATTTTATCAATTTTAACATCTAGAGCTGTTTGGCCACGAGATTGCATCTAGAATTTGTTTTCGACAGATATCATATATATTAAAAAAACAATATCCTCTATATCATGCATGACGTCGATCCCCCCCCCCCCCCCCCCCACACAAGCATCCTTGCAATGCAATGCGGAGTGGCATATACTACTCGTCGAAACTCCTCTCGCTATCAATAACTACTAGATAAAAGTGAGATTCTAGTCTCGGAATATAATAATGGACTATACACATCTAAACATCGGTATAAAATACACTAAATCCAACCCACTTCTCATCAATCATAACATACCGCATTAATTCGCAAGCATAGCCGGCGGATGGTTATACCCCTCTGCCATTGACATCGCCGTCATGAGCTTTCGATCCCGCTGTCGACGATAGTAGCATATCGCCCCGCCGATTATAGCGCCTAATAATATTGGAATTCCCAAGCCTAGTCCTACTCCTAAACCCACGCGATGACCGTTCGAGTTTGCGCTTTCGACGCCTACAGTGACAGTATTATTTCAACAGTCAGTTTTTCTTCAGGTTGGTGTACCTTGGTGGTTGGAATTAGGCGTGAGTGACTCACCTTGAGTGGTTGTGACGAGAACGACGGTGGTTATAACAGTAGTACCTGTAGGAAGATCTATCACTCAATCATACACCAATAATTTTAGCGACATTAGATTGCAACTGATACACCGGTTGATAATTATCATTATCATAACCTGCAAAGAAAGGTTCTTACCGATATAACTATCAAAAGACGGAAAAACTCACTGGGCTGCGTGGGACCGGAAGCAGCTTGAGACCCGCCCTGCGATACTACAACCGTGCTAAATATCGTCTGTACGGACGTAAACACCGACCCGGTCCGCGGCGGTTGTTCCGAATTACCATCCGTTATCGGTGCTTGCGGCGAATTATCACCCGTGGTGGTTGGGACGGGTGTACCGGTAGATGGGATGGTATCATCGTTTAAAGCCGTAGCGCAGTATTCGGTATACAAACTGACGGCGGTGCTAACATCCAACGCGCTAGATTTACACCCGGAGAAAACACACCGGGATAGGGATGCGATGATTTGAGCGGTGAGGTCGCTGCGACAGAAACATTGATTCTGGGCGGGATTCCCGGGACATCCGTTTGCTTGGCCGATGATGTCTCTCGTGATGATACCTTCGATGGATGTGAAGCAGGGTCCCACGCAAGCTCTTTGGTCGACGAAGTCTTGGTTTCCCCATAACGTTTGGAGGGCAGTCGATTGCGCTGCGATGGAGGTGGAGTGGCACGATAGTAATAGTAATAATAACCAAAATGGGAGAAACGTCTGGAGGTTATATTTATCGAACGGCATACCGGTCGAGAAGTCCTAGTGGTTGCCGCTAAGAATGCAATGTTAGCTAAGGTGCAAATGAGTCTGAAAAAAGCTGAAAAACTTACGGAATGTATATACGGTGTAGGATGAACGAAAGGCTTGCGATTCGAGCGACTCGGAACCGGTACCTTTTCAGTTAAAGATGTATTAGACTACTCCATCGTCGCTCAGCCGCAAAAAGAGTGAGGAGGACTAAAAGAAGCGAGGCTACCAAAATTCTTGAACATTGGCGCACAAATCGTAGGTGAAACGCGATTCCATGCAGCCAAGATGATGCCAATATTGCAATCTCTTGGCTTGAATCTTCGAAATCGTGGTTCGATTCAATTGATTTGTGTTGAAGATGGGCCTTGGGTACGTAGCTGGAGAGCCGCATGGGACTTGCAGTTTAGCTTGTACTACCCGAGCTAGCATTCAACAGGATGCGGGATGATCGATGACATTATCAGTCATAATAGTGGCTTTGTGCTTGATATTGGGTATATTGTCTCGCTAACCAGATACCCTCGAGAATATCAGATCAAGTGGTTTTTTTTTTTGAAAAAACTGTTCATAACGCGTACGATATCGTTCCAATGTACCCCACGTCGTTGTATTCTCAAAAGGATATAATGTAAAGCATTAAACAATTTGCCTATTAAATATGTTGTTATACGTTGTTTAAAGAACTTGACGGTTTCAATTGTCGCAAGTAGATCTAAGTCTAGAGAGTCTAAGGGTTTGGAATTGGGCTTCCTCAAGCTTTGCTTCTCAAAAAATACCACAATATTGATAACTATAAATACAAGATATACTAGTAGCTAGCTCCTCGACAAGAACATTTTATGTGCGATAACTGTTAACCGGCAAGGAATACTTTAATGCCGAATAGATAAACTAAGCTATGAGAAAGAGAAATGATATTCGAACCAGCGTGCCTCCAGCGTCTGCGAGGACGATACGTCGGACAACAAATTCAACGTTTAACTTCATTATCAAGGGCTTGTACGCTCATATGTTCGCCAACTATAGATTTGATCCACTTTTTCGATTACTTAATCAAGACCCGATCTGCTTGGCGCACACAAAATTTACAGTGGGCAGTAAGACCCACACACCAAAAAACAGAAAAAAAAGTATGTATAGAAGACAGTCACGTAGTTATACTTATATCTACGACCACAGAACGAGGAAAATTGGGTATCCCGTCCGCTCTGCCTTACACAAGCCTCGTATCGATCAAGTAGTAGTATCGTGGGTGACCAGATGCGAATTCTGATTGTTGTAGATTATTCTTTTGCTTTTTGATCTTTTGTCCATTGGTTGATCAAATCATCTTTTTTTTGTTTTTTGGAGAACGGTATTGGATCAATTGATCGATGTTCAAGTTTTGGATGACGTGGTCTCTCGATACAATGAAATCTCAAGGTGGGTGTCGAGAAAAGCATATTGCCCTGATCTGCTTCCTCAGCTCTCGCATGGGTTTTCGCTTGAAGTTTTTTTTTTTTTTTTTCTTCGCTGCTGCACCTTGCACTTTTCCTTGGCGTACCCCTTTTCGGTGCTCGACGCGAGATCCGCTTTCAAGCTTGCATTTCGGCTACCGGGGCTCGGTTCC
Organism: Arthrobotrys entomopaga; assembly: GCA_012184315.1. Taxonomy (NCBI): domain Eukaryota; kingdom Fungi; phylum Ascomycota; class Orbiliomycetes; order Orbiliales; family Orbiliaceae; genus Arthrobotrys; species Arthrobotrys entomopaga. Next base: position 270,645 of record LDDX01000218.1, read on the forward strand.
TGGTCCAGACTACGATTTCGCTGCCTCAGGATATATCGATATATCTCGTCCATTCTAGATCGCATCGAATAGTTCGTGGAGTGCGACTCTATTCATCGACGGATATACTCGGTCGGTCGTCCGCGCCAGACTACCGTCCTCGTTTGCCGACGCCGGATGCGGCCCGTCAATCGTGTTGTGATTCGATCCTCCTGAATCGCTTGTTTAACATTCGATTCCCGTGTGCACGTGCGGATATCGATGACCGCACGGCAAGTGCTTTTGTGCCTTATGCCTTATGCCTTGTGCTTTATGCTTAAATTTCCTAACTTGGCTTCATTCCGAGAAGAATATTCGGGTAGGTAGATCTAGACTTCAACTTCAACTGATTTTCTCAGGCGGTACCGCGGTTTTGGTCCTTACGTTTTCGATTGCCGCTTCCGAACATAATTACCCAGGCTTCCAACCCAACTGAGTCGCAACGCATTTGCGAGCTGCTAATGAGAACCACACCCTGTTGAACGAGAAATATGGAATATGGAAAGTGCGATCGATCAAATCTCGATCTCATTCGAGAGACAGAGGGATCGTTAGGAACAGGTGGCTCAAAATCAGACCTCAGGTGAACAGTCCTTCATCCACCCTTGCTAGCGATTGGGCAAATGCCAAGACATCCAAGTTTTCGGTCTCTATTGTCTAGACCACTGGATCGCATAAGGATCGAAAGCTGTCTCAACATATATGGCATAGATCTATCTCACACTCGTACGAGTGGAAAACCTGCCTCGCTTTTGACCACAGTTGGAATTAACTTGTTGCCATCGAGTGGAAACTGGTGAGCATGGATACCCCAATGTAGGATGGACTTTGTCTTGGAATTACTCAAAGTTTATTTATCTTGGGCGACTTTATTAATATCATATGAAAATGTTGAGATTCAAAGTCGGCGACATGAGAGGCCTTTACCCTGTAATCTAGGATAAATTTGAGCCGATCAAGCGATATAATTATTCTTAAACTCTAAACCTCGAAAGTACGTACTATTACATCAGTCTCGTAACCAGACTGTTTTACATACTATTTATCTTTTCCATGTATTATTATTGTTAGAATATACCGATAATTGAACGAGTGTCACAATTTCAGTGTCTGTTAAATCTTGATAGGGAAAGTTCGACGGTTGATGAAATATATAAAATTTCGAACCTTGAAATAAACACGTCGTAAATAACATGACAACATTTACGTGCTCACACTTTAAGCTTTGAAAAAGTAAACCCCCGATTGCTTCTTTCATTCCTTAAGCCTTCCATCTACTATATATAAATCCTCAAGTATAATACTTAAGTGGATATACTATATATATTCTTTTGTACAAATATTACCATCGTCCTTACCGTCGTCCTTACAATAATGAACGCCACACGTCTCCTCCGTCCTCGTCATCTCTTCTCTCGTCGTCTCTCTTTTCTCCCTCGCTCATATCCTCCCCTCTCCCGCCGTCTTACTACACCGTCGGTAAAGTCCACATGTTTGATTATTTCTATAGGCCCTTACCCGGCTTATAGAAATCTGCTAACCTTTCTCCTTTCGCTTAGTCACCACCGGTAAATGGCACGATGGATCAAAAATGGGACTTTATCATGCTTAAATTTACCGAGATAGATAAGGTGATAATACTATTCCCAGATAACGAGACATCTAAGGACACAGCAATTAATAGAAGTGAAATTTGAATAGACGATTGAGGCGATTTCTATCCAGCTTCAGTCTCTGCACAAAAGATTGTGTATCACGGCTGCTGGAGTTGGTGCCATCTATGCTTGTGGGCTTGCCGTAAGAACCTACTTTAACATTATCCGTATTCTTGTTTTATCACGTATTTGATTTTTGGACATGATTGGCTAACGTTTGGTTTTTGGCTTATAGCTGCTCGCATGGTTCATTAAAGATAAAATCGAGCAGGTGAAGTCTAAGGATACGTAGTGCTATGGCTTAATTGATAGAGCGCTCGTATATGAAGGAATAAGGCACCGTATATAGTAGCTCTTCCGAGGTAATGGAGGAGGATTCTGGATCTATTTTTACCTTTTAAATCAAATCTTAGCCATCGATGTGATACGGAGGGTTGGATGGTATTAATCTTCTTTTAGCCAGACAACTGTTCAGTATCTCCAGCCACGAAAGTAATCATCGTAAATGGAAGAGGGATCGTACCACTGCTATTTCTTCTGTTTTGAGGCGGAATATCTTATAACAAAAGCATTATCTAATAGTTATCTCATAATTCAATATATATCAAGTCTTCATATATGATAATTTCTTTGGTTGCTTTACTGGATTGGTTTAATGGCAAGCTTGGGACCGCGTATAGATTATAACGTTTCTAATGTTTTTGACTTGATATTGTATTTGATGGCCGTCATTCCTAGTCAACTTTGTGTGAATTCACCCAAATGTCGGATTGTTTCACAAAGTATATGTCCGTGGGGGAATGGAGAGGGCATGTGGGTATGGCGTATATTCTCCAACGATAGCACCAGCGTAGATGGGAACACGTACGGAGCGGGATTGGTGTTGAACACACAGGATAGTTATTTTTATGGGCCTATTCATAGCTATAGCGACTTGACGGTCGATGGGATTATGTATAATTATTTGGTTAGTAACCGTCGCCGTGATGGGGTGTTGGTTATGAATAGTGGGTTTGAGAGGGAGAACCTTGGGGCCGGTGAGCTATATAAACCCTTTCATGATTCTTGTGAAGAATATTACGTGCTGACTAGGATGATATTATGGCAATGCTATCATTTCAACAAGCTTAAACCCACAGAAGACATCCACATCCTCTGTAACGATGCACTGCAATTCAACTCCTCGCTCTGGAATACTCAATTCTATGATACAATCGATGCAATCGCCCCTCGTGCCACGGCCTACGTTTCCTCTCCCCACCATCGACAATGGCATGCCAAAGTTTCTGCTCCTGGCGTCGTCCCGCAAGATAACAAATTTAAATTACGAAGCGTACCAATGTTGGGCCAAAGTTGACCAAGTCTCCGGTGAAGTCAATATTGATAGTATCCTGGGGGGTACATACAAACTACCGTCTACGCGGACGATATATTCGGAGAATGCATCAAATGGCACTCAAGTCGTCGCAGTACACCCATTATACTCTCACGTCACACTCAAGAAGGAATCTGCGGGCGATGAGATCATTAGAATAGGAGTCCCAGAAAAAGTCATCCGCTGGATGCTTTCATGAATACACTCCCGATTCGTTAAAATCGCTCCATCTGCCACAAAATGGATTATACCGATCCACGACTTCCCCACCGATTTCTCCGACGGTGTAAATTACGCCATCGAAGGAGTGATTACACTAAGGATTGGAACTACGTGCATTAGGGTTCTTTTTGGGCGTTATGCGAACTCGTTGAGGACAGAATCGGTGTACGATAATGCCAGCCATTGGACGGTAGCGTTCGATGTTACGGCTGTTGACTGAAGGGGGAGAAGACGGCAGGTTTACCGTGCAGGTTGCGAGTATGAAGACCGCAGCGGTGAATACGGATGTGGCTGGACAGCAGCTAATGTGCATGTGGGTGTTGTAAAAATAGGTACAACCAATCTTCCTCTGGCGCAGTTAGGTCGGCGGTAAGGTATCACAACACGGCGCATAAATCTTGCGTTTGGGACAGAGATGCTTAACGTTGGACGGGGTTGTTAGGCTAAGTAGGCAAAATATTGTTATCGTATAGTCCGCCGGAGAGTCTAAGGAGGGGTTCCTGACAGGAACGTGTTTGTTTTGTCGTTGCCGTTTAACGATACGGATGTCGAGACGGCGGTGCTGCCGGGGACGGTGTATTTTCAGTACGATGCTTTGAAGCTGAAGGTTGATTTGTTGATTGGTCTTTCGCAAGCCCGACATGCTGCTTTTTGTTCCTGGTTGGAATTTTGAAGCTTGCTTATTCGCCAAAGATGAGGTTTATGATCACTTCATTGGATCTTAGATCAAGAAAGAAGAATATTCTGGAGCCAGCCAGTCAAATATTTCATCCTAAAGCGATGATATGTACCGAATAATGCATACAAATGAGATGAAATAAAACAATCAAGTTTTAATGACGGTTTCAATGTCAGTGTCAACGACGGTTTCAACGGTGGTTTCAACGACGCTTACTTCACCGCTCTTCCCTCCAATACCCCCATCATCATCACCTTCATCCTCATCATCTTTATCACGATCGTGATGATCAGTATCAACTTCATCATCGCTATCAGCCCAATCCCTGGCAACCTTAACCCCCAACCCGACAATTATCTTCCATTGCGGCACCAACTTTTCAATCTCGCTCAGGCTCAGCTTGAGTGCGCGAAACCGACCGATTTGCATCTCGACCATTTTTTTGTGTTGTTTGCGAAATGACGGGGAGGAGAATCGGATGCAGGCGTTACAGGAGCGGGAGAGGCGGTGAGAGGCGTGGACTTTGGAGCAAGCACATGGTGGGAAGTGACTGGTGTCGTCTGAGATGTCGATATGGGGGCACTGTTTATCGAGATTTGTTAGTGATGGTGGTGTTTAGAAGTGGTTGGAAGGGAAGGTAGGCGGGTGCTTACGCCTTGGAAGGTGTAGATTTGATGGCACATGGTTGGTTGCAACGTTGGTCGTGGGAACACTTGTGGAGTCAACTAGCTAGCTGTCGTTTTCGGATTATCTTGCTAGCAATATTAGTGACCAGCATTTCGTAAAGATACGAGTTGGGAGAAAAGACTAACTTGATCGAATGAGTGGAAGATGTTGGAAAGGATGAAGTGGCTTTTGTGGATGGCTAAGGTTGCGGTTGAGGTTGGCAGCTAGTCTCAAGATTTGTTAAAGTTGTGTTGGAGATGTTGGATTCCATTTTGGGATTGTTACCCTTCTAGGATGGCTTCCGGAATACGTAGATGTGCTCGACTTCAAGATTAAGTCGGTCGCGATTGAGTTTGATTGAAATGTATTCTGCTGGTATCACGATATATCAATATTGCGACGGAGAAAGCTCTCTGATTGTCCTACTTCTTATCCGTTCTTCTTTCGCAGAGATCGCTTGAACAATCACTCACCAATTGGTAGTTGTGTTGGAATCTCAATAACACCTACCTACTCGAATACATGCGACGAAATTCAGGGCCGTCTGTCGTCATTGGATATTCGAAGGTCAAAGAGTTCCTAAGACTGCAATAAGGTGAGATACTCCGGTCGTTTACTCTTAGTCTTTAGTCTTGTATTTTTAGTCTTACCCTAATAATAAATCATTATATGGCCATGCCCAAGCTCTCCTTCTCCACGCACTTACCAGAGACCTCTCCTGGGCATATTTTGTATACGGGGCTATCAACCAGCTAATCAAGTTCTTTAGTTGTTATTCTAGTAGATACTCCGGAAGCAAAGAAAATTTATTCATCTTTAAAGATTTATAGTCCGACAAGTGAACAATTATGACAACGAGGCGCAACAACTTATAAACAAGGCTGGAGCTTAAAAATCGAAACGGTTGGAAGTTGGCATCATCATCCCGTCGAGAAAAGGCACGGAAAGAGGTGGTTCCACTCATATACCCAAGTAATTTGACGTGCTGGCTTTTTTTTCCATTCGTCTAGAAGTCTTTCGAAACCTTCAACCATTGACCTACACACGCACACTTGGAAGAAATATTTTGGTCGACTTTGCAGCTCCGGTCTCAAAGTTTAGCACCGGAGAAGCGACGAAATAGAATTATAACATGCGGTATTCAAGATGTCATTTTTGATGACCCTTTTCACGACTGCCCTTCAAATCTTGTTTATTTTTTACACGACCATTTCTGAGGCGATACCGACCCAGGGTTTTGGAGACAGGCCGTTTTGGTATCTATTGATAAACGAGGCGCACCGCAACAATGTCACCGTTAATAAACAAATATCGGACGATATTAAACTCTTCGGAAAGAGCGGATTTAGCTATAATTCGTCAGCTACCGGTTTGGGGACCTTTTACTATGTATTTCAAGCTGAAGAGGGAAACGCCCGGGCTATAGAAACTCATAGTTCTGGTTATGTAAGTTTTCAAGCTTTCATCACCCTAGCCACCGTTGATGCCAAATTTATAAAATTCAACCTTGATTACCCAGTACTAATTATAATTTCTTTGGATAGTATGATGCATTCGACAGACTCACCGATCAGTTGGAGCTAGATAATCTAGAGAGCGAAACAAATTACTTTATTCCGGAACAACGTCCGTCTGCTTTATACGATAATACAACTATATCTACCTCTGGAGACCTAGTATCCCGAAAGACAGAATGGGATTTAGAAATGCTATCCACGCCGCCAGGGGCGAAGCTCGGAGATTACGCATATTCATATAATAACAGCTCGGGGAGCAACGTCACTATCTATGTTCTCGACAGTGGAGCCAAGCTCGATCATACGGTTAGCCTACAATCCTTCCATCAGATCGGTACTGTTTTGTTGTTATCAATGGTCCTGATGAACTGTGTGTTACTAGGAATTTGAAGATCTTTCGACGAAAAAACTGGTCAAGGAATGGGTATATGCCGGCCCATTCGGTGAGATAGGACCACAAATTGACACGGACCCAGAGGGACACGGTACAGCCATTTTAGGTTGCATCGTCGGAAAATATGTCGGTGTGGTTCAAAACTCTGAGATTGTGATTGTACGTCTGCGAGATGTGGATGGTAGCAGTACGTTTTTCAATTTTATCGCAGCGTTGGCGGATACGTATAATCGCGTGAAGTCTCAGGGTAAAAAGGAAAAAATAATCATTAATATCTCCTGGGCATATTTTGAACTCATCAATAAGGAGGAATCTGATCGTTTGAAACCTTTCCTCGTGTCTGCTTGTAATAGCATATTGGAAGCGTTAAACGCTTTGGGTAATGTTCTTGTCGTTCTAGCCGCGGGTGCGGGTAACAGTCTCGTAAGTATATATCCCCAAAATATTCAAAGATTTGACTACATAAGGATGGCACGAATATCTGATCGATTTTGTAATACGGTAGGGAAACGATTTGGGATATCCTGCCGTTGAAGCTACTACTAAAGGGGTACCCAATCTTATACCGGTCGGCGGGGTTGACAAGGACGGCACTTGGGATACCCGTAAAAATAACACCAGTGTATCGATATACGCACCGGCAGAAAATATCCTGGTACCGATGGGCGTAGGATATTCGAAATCCCGGTACAAATTTGTATCAGGAGACGGGCAAGGTAAATACAACTCTTGCCTATAAATTGATCCTGCACTCGATATATAGATATATATTAACGCTATCATGCATGTTTGAATGGAATTAGCGGCTGCGAGAGTATCTGGTCTACTCGCTTATTTGATGGGAAAAGGTATGGACGTTGTGGAAGCTAGAGAGGAACTTTTTAAACTCGCCTATTCTCGAGGCGCGGGCAAGCCCAAGGTCGCCTGGAATGGAGAGTGCGGTCCCGGTGGGGTGAAGTGTCCTAAAGGTCTACCACCACCCACTGACACAGCACCGTACGCACCATTTGCGTCATATGCACCTTTCGGTGCTCCTTGTAGTCCAAACTTTCCGCCTGCGATATCTGGACCGGGAGCCTCGAGTATTATACAAGGCGGTGGTGGTGGTGGCGGCGGCGGCGGTATAATCTTAGTAACAGATTCCGCTGGCTCTACAATAACATCATTTATACCAGGTGCTACCACCGGAACCGACGCCTCGCTAAACACGGGAGTATCTAGAATTACACATGGTGGAGACGGCGACGGCGACGGCGGTATTGGGATTTTCCCGATCAATACAGCTGATTCTTCTGAGACGGGCTCGCATGGGTCCAACCGAGGTGGGCTTACTCTATCGGGACCGCATAAATCTGGAGAAACGTTGTCAGCAAAGACTTCAAAACACGGAACGGGGACAGAGACGTCATTGGGAGATGAAGCTACAGGCACTGATCAAACTACATCCAAGCATCCCCATGCCACAAATGCACTACATACCGGATCGGAAATCTCGGGACACCATACAACAGGAGGGGAAGGAACTTCGCACAATGGACACAGTTCGGGTGATGACGCACACTTGAGTGGTGGTGCTCACAATACAGACTCGAGAAGCGGCACTCATCTAACAGATTCCCGAGGGGGCACTCATCTAACAGATTCGAGAAGTGGCTCCCACCGTACAGATTCTGGAAGTGGCTCTCATCTTACGGATTCAAGTAACAGCCATCACACTCAGAGCCCCCAACATGGTTTACATGCTAGTTCTGAGGGCACCCATCGTGGTATTGGAACGGGTAGTGAAGCTTCAGACTTCACAGGTACCGAGACCCGAAGCGGCTTCGATGCTACAAATACAGACGCAAACACCGATTCCGTTGGTAGACATACTGGTACAGACACAGATTCTTCGGGCAGCAATACACACACCAACCCGGCAGAGTCAGAGATCGCTTCGACAGACTCTTCTGAAAGTCTCTCCTCTATATCTTCTGAAACCATAACTTCAGACGGACAAGTCGTCGTTATACCGGTACCAGTACCCATACATCACGACACAAACGGCCATACCGGCCCCAAAAACACCGATACCGGCCATGTTACCAGATCGGACGGCCACACGGGATCTTCACGACCCGGTACGGCATCTCAAGGTAAAGATGTCTCGCAGATGCCACCTCCAACGGGAACTCGTGCTGGCAATGCGGCACATCCAGGTGGTTTCAACGTTACTGTAACCAAAACCAAAACGGTTCTCGGTGGTTCTGGAAGTGCGGTGGGTGAAGTCTCGATCACTACTCTTCCGTCTACACAAATCACATATATGGAAGTGGGAGATAACGGGAAAACTGTGACGAAGACTGTGGGAGTTGGCGGGGCGTTTCCTATACCCGTGGGGTTGGGGTTTGCAGGGTTTGGTGGTTTCATTGGAGGTATTTTCGGTGGAGGGGTTAATTTTGGAATAGGAGGCGGCATTTTCGGTGGAGGCGGAGGGGGCGGAGGAGGAGGAGGAGGAGGAGGTGGTGGTGGTGGTGGTGGTGGTGGTGGTGGCGGCGGCGGTGGAAAGCCCAAGGCTGTCACGGTTTATAAAACTCTCACAAAGACGGTAACAGACACCAGCAATCCAAAGAAGACCCCAAGCGCAAGTCAAAGCAAGCCTCCGAAGAAGAGTAAAACTAGCAGTAGAAGAAAGTCGGGAACCGAAACCGAAACGGATTTCTCTAGTACATCTGGCTTCACGACGACTGGAAATGTTACTTTTACGTCGACTGGAAACTTTACATTTACGACGACTGGCAATGATACTTTATCTACCTCAAACAATACTTTTACAACCACGGATAGTAACAATACCATCACCACGGACAATAACAGCACATTGACAGACAGTACAAGTACATTCTTCACAACCACTAGTGAATTCACGGCAACCTCCACAGGAAATGATACATCTACCTCGCTCCCACCTCAAACTATCACCCGTGAGAGTGATGTTGCATCCTCTACCTCCACGTCAGAGAGTCTCTCTACTACAAACACTGGAACGATCCTTACGCTTCCTTCTGCTTCTTTCATGGTAGTCTTCACCTCGGATGGTAAAGCCACGACATTCACAACCACGCAGGATGCCAAGACGGTCTTCGTCGGGGGAGGTTTTGTAGGCGGTGGTGTCGTTGCCTTACCTCCCTTACCTCCAGCAATTATACCAGACCCACGTCCGGATTGTTTCATCCCAATCGTCTGTAAAGGATCGAATCCGCTTGATATCATTCCCAAGATTATTCCCCCTGTTGGCGGCGGTGGTGGTGGTGGTGGCGGTGGGCCTCCTAATAACGGTCCACCGAATAAGGAACCCCCCAATAAGGAACCGCCTAATAAGGAACCACCAGACCATGAACCGCCTGATAAGGAGCCACCTGATGAGACCCCTACAAAGTCACCCGAGGAGACTCCCACTGAAACTCCTGACCAGACATCAACTCCTACGGACAACCCGACAACGACAGGGACAGAGGAGGGTATAACTACCACCACGGGAACAGAAGGCATAACTACCACAGGAACGGAGAATCCGGAAACGACCACCCGAGAAGAAAATACGACAGAGACATCTACAGAAGAGTGTACGGTTACGACATGTACCACACTCGTCAACCGATGCGGTGTAAGATACGGTGGCTGTTACCCAGACTGCCCGGGCATTCCCACAGTTTCGTTCATCCGTCCAGGATGTGAAGATGAGACGTCAACCACATCCGAAACCAGCGAAACCAGCAGCAGCAGTTTCAACGAGACCAGCACAGAACCTCGGACCAAGACCGACTTTATAGAGAAAACCGTAACCGCCACGGATCCAGATCACGAAACAGTAATCTTTAAGACTGTGACTCCCAGTGGTGTTCTAACGGTAACCCGAACCCCAGGCCGAACTGTAACAAAGAACGTGGAATTCACGAGAACGTTGACGGATTTCGACCATCCAACGGTCATACGGGTGACGAATACCCCCAAAATCCTCGTCAAAGTGGTAACAAAATATACCACCCGTCCAGCTCCTACAATCACCTCCACAATCCGAGTCTGGCCCATCCCCTCATGCAAAGCAACGGACACTCTAGTAATCGTCGAACAAACAAGCACGAGGTACGGTCGAATCGGCCAACACCAGGGCGAAGACGATAACACCAGCGCCACAAGCACAGTTACAATCCACGGGCAGCCCGGTGGTACCGGCGGTATACGTACAGGTTTTGTCACGACGGAAATGTGGAGAACGATAACAGAAACCGTGCTGGTAAACAACAGCGCATCAGGCCTGATCGCGGTCCCGTCACCTAAAGTTATAGCAGGAACGATACAAGGAAACTGCTACGGTTTGAACAGCAGTAGATACCTCAACGAGAGCGTCATCACATCTGAGGTTGAGTTTTTCTGTAACGACCAACTTCCGTTCCAAGATCATTACGCCGAACTTTGGGTCCAAAGTTTCCAAAACACCCCGAGTGAAGTCGAACTCATCGCCAATTGGCCCCCTGGAAATCGCCCCAATAGCGCAGTCTGCATGAAATACATGCGAGATATACTCATCAACGGGTGCGACCATAACGACCAAGGCAACCCGCTGAACTGGAAAGGCGGCGGTCGCACCCAAGGTTCAGACGGCACGGAATGGATCATCCGTCCGAGAAACGATCGAGTGAAACCAAAAATCAAACGTGAGGTGCAATGCGCCTTCACAAACTCGACGGCGGCGGTCAACAAGACCAAAATCACAAACACTCGGTTTCAAGTTGCCGGGTACGGGTTTCTGGATTCTGATAACGGGGAGGCGTTGTATAAAGGCATCAGCGAGGAGTGTAAGGAGGATTTCGAGGTAAAGTGGGTGTTTCAGTATATGTGGGATACGTTGGATGCCAGGGTGGCGGAGTGGGTGGCGGATTATGTTACGCCGAAGGATCATACGGTTTGTTTGCCAAAGGCGATTGAAAAGGTGAGTGGGTTGAAGGGGGTGGAGTGTAACTATGGTGCTTTAAATTTGGTATAAATTTTGCATTTCCTTCATTTTTTTAAAATGTTTTTAATCATTTTTTTTTCTGTTAATTTGTGCATGGCGTTTTGAGTTTTTCGTACATGCTGTACGTTAAAATAATTTATATATGTATCAGCAAAAGGTAATTAGTTATTCTGAAAAGCATTATAAACGTCTGAAAAGAGTACACTATATGAAAGTTTGTCGAATTTCATGTGTTTAATAATATGGGCAATCATAATCTGAGCACTGAGGATATATGTCTCAGGATTGAATACTTTATACATTTAAAAACCGTACTGCAGTTAATTCCCTAGGTCATTGTCACTCAAGCTTGCCACTTGGAAACACTATTGTACACTTAAAGCAATTCATAAAAATTTTAAGAGAGATGAGTCTTCGAGGATACAATTTAGAGTCTTCAATCCTAAAAAAGCCAATATTGAATCTAAAATCTAGGATCCACACCCAGACCATCAAAATACATAAAACCATACCTCAAGTAAAATAAAATAAAAAATAAAAATTTAAAATTTAAAATTAAAATTAAAATGCCAGTCTCCACAATCCTCTCCCTCCTAAAACTCCTCTCCCGCCTAAAATCCGGCCGGCTAACCCCCCCACGATACATCAACATTGGCTTCTCCGACCCCAACGCCCGATACCGTCATATAAGCATGCACCTCTCCCCGACCCTCACCGCCTCCCACGCCACCCTTGCCGTCCGAACAGAACTAAACCTCCCACCCTCAGCGCGAATGTGGATAGTCCTCCTCCCCTACGGTTTCGAAATCGAAGATTACCGTATCCATTCCATCCTCTCCCATCTCTCAAATTACCAGAACCCGCAAGATTACCTAAAACACTTCATGCCGCGACGGGGCGAGTTTCCCAACATCCCCGGGAGGAGGTATGTTGGGAGGAAGGTAAGCGGGAGGGAAACGGTGGAGGGACTGTTGAAGCCGTGGAGACAGGATGCGTTGCATTTTTGGGTGGGTGTGGATGATAGGTGGAAGGCGGTGGAGGAGTATTGTAAGGTTGTTGATGTGAGTATTTGCGTCGCGCAGGAGAAGCAGGATGTCAGTTTGCGGTGTCAGGGGTGGTTGAGGGAGGAGGTTGGGATGTCTTATGGGCTTTTTCAACCGTTGTCCTCTCAGAGTATTATCGAATTCGAAGGTGATCTAAAGGGGACTGCTACTACTGCTACTGCTGGTGGTGATACATCACTTATTTCTATCGTGTCGGGTTCGACAACGACATCAACGGGGGTGGGAGGGAAGAGGTATAGGTGTCAAATTACAGATGAGTTCTTAAGTGGAGAACAGGTCACGGCGACGTTGGTACACCCGTACAGTCTCATGTTTGAAATCCAAGCTTTGAACCCGGAGAAGGTCAAGACTTTGGGAAGCAGTTGGAACGGATTATTAACGTACTCACCTCTTGCTAAAATGTTTGATGAGTTTCACATTACCATCCAGCGACGACAGGAAGATGATACGGGAGGTGAAGGGGATAAAGATGTAAAGTCAGGTGAAGAGGAGGGGGAGGAGGAGGAGGATAAAGTTGAAAAAAAGTCGGGGTTTCTTTTCAAAGTTCTAAATACCCACCTCCTCAACCGTCCGGTATTCGCCAAAGAAGACATAGAAGGGTTGGAAAGTCGTAGGACGTTACGGTATAGTGATCTCGATGGGAAGGACGTATGGTTCTCAGAAGGGAATAACATCACTCCAGCGGATTTATTCATCGACTGGCATAATAAAACAGCAGTATACCTCTCCGAAGGTGAGGAAAAGGCATTAAGAGGACAGGAAGAGTTAGACAGACTGGAGGTGATATCCCCCAGTTTTATCAGCAGCAGCAGCAGCGCCAACAGTCTAGTTCGATTTTCCGATATCGAATTGGAATTGATAGAAAGACAATTTTGATACATATATATAATATCATCCATAACTAATACTCATCTCTGTATACAATCTGATTCTTTCATGCATGAAAACATTATTATCTATAGAGACTCTCTAATAGGCGCCATCTCATTCTTCCCCCTCCTCAACCTAAAAGCCCAAACCGAATCAACCACCAGAATGATCCCAAAACTGACCACCAGCGAACCCCCAAATATCCACCGATGATACGTCCAAGCATTATCCTCGTTCATATTAATCTTCTTGAGCGCGATACACCACGGGAGAACGTATAAAAGATTCGACCCGAGGGATTGGTATAGATACCAGCGAGGTTGAGTGGCGAGTAATATCGTGGCCAGTTGCGTGCTCAGTGCGTAGAAAATATAACACCATTCGATACTCTATACATTTATATATAATTAGCATCACATCAGCCACACACACACCTTCTCTCCTTCTCATATAATTGATTATAGAATAAGTACTATAGAGTAGTAAATTGCGTGAGACATACCTTCCACATCATCTCCGTAGTCTGTGCCACACTATCACTATTGGAAAGATAATACGCGAACGACCTGCCCCCGCCGGTATAAGCCAGGATGATAAACAACAATATCTCCACGAAAAACACAATCGTGACGGATCTCAAAGCCGGGAGTATAATCCCTATCCATACCGATCCCCAACATATTAATATAAAAACCCAGATTAAATATAAAAAAAAAAAAGTAGTATAGGTAGATATAAAAAGGTGTATGATATACTCACGAAATATCTCCCCCCATCCCGCCTTCGCCCTCCTAACCTCCCTACCAACACCAGCCCTCCACCTCCCCCACGCGTGTCCCACAAACGCCAAACTAGAAGCCTCAAGCGCCTGCACGGGAACCATTATCAACCCCCACCGTATAGTGTTAAAAACACCCCAAGCGGTAGCATACCCGGCACCCATACTAACAATCCCACTGATCAACCATAAATACAACGCGTTCCTCACAGCAGATTCCGCGAACGTGAAGACGCCAGCACGGACTAACTGTCTCAACGCGATCATATTTGGCTTTATCACCTCCCTCATCCCTACCACTTCCACACCCCTACTACTACCAATACCACTAGTAGTAGGGCTAGTAGTAGTATTGTGAGAGTGGGCCACACTCTTATACCCAGTATATATAAAATACAAAAGCCCCGCGAGAGCGCCACACCCATCACAAGCCAACCTAACCCCAGCCTGAGTATTAACCGTCGGATGAAATCCCGGCACCCTGACCGTCGATATCAACGCCAGGTCCAACACTATATTCAAAAAGGTAGCAGCAGCGCTGATACCAAGTGGTACATCCGGTCTATCCAACGCGCGAGTAGCAGCTGATACCGCAGCGCTGACGGTTGAGAAGAGCGTGCTGAACGCTGAGATGCGGATGTACCGTACCGATGCCGCGCGAATCTCCACTGGTACGAATCCTGTTGCGAAGGTTGGTGCGGCCGCGCAGATGATGGTGGAGAGGAGGAGGCCGAGGAGGGATTGGGTGTATAGTAGCGTGTATGTGATGTTTATCCTGCTGGATATCGAGCGGGAGTTGCGGTCGCCGATTACGGTGTAAGATCCGCGGGGGAGACCTTCGTTTAGGACTTCTGCTACCACGCCGATATACCTATTTCATTCACTCATTCAGTCAGTACACGTATTAGATCGATACCCATACGAATACTGTGTTGAGAATATATTTTTTCAAAGAGGAGTGTATATAGCGGGTGGTATAAGATACTATGAGAAGAGTTTTCGAGGAGTAGTGGGTTTGGAGGCAGGGGTATATATGCGAACGTATAAGCATCAGTAGTGGCAACCATGCTCCCATCATCGATATTTGCAACCCATAGTTTCGAAAGTGTGCCGTATAACGCTGGTAAAAGGAAAGTGCAAATATTAAACAAGATGGATCCGAAATATCTACCAAGTTATCAATAAGTATTAATATATAGTATATCGGATGGGTGAAATATAAAATAAATACCTTTCACGTCTCCACCACCCCCCTATACCCAACCCAGCGAAAATCCCCCTTCCGTGAGTATTCTCATCATCCACCGCGTTTTCGTGTTCATTTTCATTATTCTCATCTCGACGGTCGTCGGACGCCTGAACGTTGGAAAGATATAAATCAGAAGGTTTAGCGTCCATCTTTACGATACCCTCTCACAACCTCACAACTGAGAGCTGCAATATCATATAAGAACAAAATTGTATAAAAAGCTGAAAATGTGTTGTGCAACGAAATACAACAAGTCCACCATCGCCAGTCAACAACAGTGACCAGGAGATATATGCGATCGATGCAATAGAAACCCCAGCTCGAACGCAACCAGGGAAGGAGCCCAACCGTCGGGATTTTATATTCCAAAAAACGATACTGACCTTCAACTTTCTATACCCCCACCTCGTCAACATTATTGTTACCGGAAGATACTTCGGTCGCCACTACCACGGCTCGCTTCATTAAAAAATAAAAAGATTCAAATGATGCCTGAAGTTGATTTCAAACTGGGAAATATCCTGCGAAGCCTCGGCCCTCGGCGTTCTTAGCAGCTAGCCACGCCCATGGTAGCACAGACTACAGTCTTGGAAAACAAACTATATTACTTAAAATTATAATATAATATCACCGCTTTGATATTACGATGACTAAAAGGGTATCCTCTAGATCTCTTTCCATCGAATCATTCTATTGAACTGTAAAAGATACATGCAACAATGCAATGCAGCAGCAGGACTTACAATGGAATATCGAAGGGGGGCAAACAATGTTAACAAGTGTGGACAAAAGACAGCAGTTATCGCAGCGGTACAAACGCGTAACGTCAAAAGTTAACATCAATGAATTGATTACTTTAAGGGGAAAAGAAAAAAGAAAAATAAAAGGTTCAAAAAAAAGAAAAATAAAATATAAACAACCACTACTTTTATTCAACCTCTAAAATCGAATCGACTTTTGTTTTTTGGCGTCCCCCCCCCTCTTCCTCCTCACTCCCCACCGTTCCAACCTCCCCCTTTCCAAGCAAAAATTAGCAAATACGCGAGTTATTTTCATGAAAAAGAAGATGATGAAGAGTAATAAGAAGAAAGAAAGAAAAAAAGAAGAAAAAGTGAAAACGAGAATAGAAGATGTATGGAGGAATATCGTAAACCTCGTTAACGTCGTTAGAAGGAATATAAAGGTTTAGGGCGTAATACTTTGAATATGAGATAGAGGTGTTTGTATTGAAAGAATTATCGTTCAGTTTTGCGTTTCAAGAGTTCGTCAGTCAGTCAGTCAGGCAGGCAGTTTCTTTGGTTTCGTAGGCAATGCGGGTTGTAATTTGGTTTTCAGTGTTCACAGTGTTCGGGGTGTTCAGAGTAAGACAAGAGTTTGTTTAAGTGTTTTCCGGGTGACAAGGTGTTTAGATGAGATCGGCGACGTTCCTGAGAAAAAATGAGGTTAGCACTTGTATTTTTTTCAATATGGGAAGCAGGTATTATTTAGAGGATGGGCTTACATTGGCATTTCTTCGATTTGGGTGGAGTAAAATTGTTCGATTTCACGCATCATTCGGACGTCCTCAGAGGTGACAAAGTTGATGGCAACACCCTTACGACCGAAACGGCCACCACGACCGATACGATGAATGTAGTTTTCTCTGTTGGATGGGAGATCGTAGTTGATGACAAGGGAGACCTGTTGGACGTCGATACCACGGGCGAGGAGATCGGTAGTGATCAAAACACGGGAGGATCCGGATCGGAACTCCTTCATGATGAGATCACGTTGACCTTGGTCCATATCACCGTGCATAGCGGAGACGGTAAAGTCACGGGCGGTGAGCTTGTCGGTGAGCCAGTCAACCTTTCTGCGGGTGTTGCAGAAGATGACAGCTTGGGTGATGGTGACAGTTTCGTACAAATCGGAGAGGGTGTCGAGTTTCCACTCTTCCTTTTCGACGGCAATGTAAAATTGCTTGATACCTTCGAGGGTGAGTTCGTCCTTCTTGACCAAAATGCGGACGGGGTCGCGCATAAACTTGGTGGTGACTTCCAAGACATCTTGGGGCATGGTGGCGGAGAGGAGTACAACCTGCGTGCTAGGCGGGAGGAGCTGGAAGATGTCGTAGATTTGTTCGGTAAATCCACGCTATCAAAAATATTAGCATTTTTTTGAAATTTATATCGAAATTTTTGCTACAGACAAGAGGAAAAGAAAAAAATAAAGGGAAAAAACTTACAGACAACATCTCATCAGCTTCATCGAGGACGAAGAGTTTGAGGTTATCGGTCTTCAAGACCTTACGCTGGATCATGTCGTGAACACGACCAGGGGTACCGACAACGATCTGTTGGCCAGCCTTCAAGGATTCAATGTCATCGCGAATAGCGGTTCCACCGATGCAAGCATAGCTGGTGATGCCGGTGTAGTCACCGAGAGCGGTGACGACCTTTTGGATTTGAGAGGCCAATTCACGGGTTGGGGCCAAGATGAGGGCCTGGCAGAACTTGATGTTGGGATCGACCTTCTCGAGGCAAGAGATGGAGAAAGTAGCAGTCTTGCCGGTACCAGATTGAGCCTGAGCGATAACGTCGTGGCCTGAAATTAAAAAAAAAAAAACGTTAGCGAGTTTATTCAAATAGTCATATATATATGTTATAGCAATTGACGTATTTACTGACCCTTGATGACTGGCATGATGGCACGCTGTTGAATGGCCGATGGACGTTCAAAACTATATTGAGATGTTCATCAGAAAATACATATAAAAGCAATGGGAATGTATCTGTATCGTACCCATAGGCGTAGATGCCTCGGAGAAGTTCTGCCTTCAATTTCATGTCATCGAAAGAATCAACGATCTCAACATCTTTGGTACCGGTGACCTCGATGCTTTGATCGGGACCAAGATCGTCAGCCATGATTGCGAGAGGAGACAAGGATGGGTTTTCAGAAAGCTAAGCTGCCTTCTGAAGAGTGATAGCGTTTGTTTGGTGGTGAGAGTATCTGAAGCGCCGGGAAGGTGGCAGCTAGGCAGAGATTTTCAGCTCTTACGGGAAGAGAGAGAAAAAATCGCACCAAAAAGGCGAGGTGGGGAGACTGTGAAAAGTCGTAAGAGTGGGCGGAACCTTTCTCGATTGCTCAAGAGAAAGGGACAAAGGCCGGGTAACAGATTCTTGGACGGAGATTCCTTCTTCTAGCTACTAGAGCAGAACAAGGAGATGTCTGTGCCGGAATCTGTAAGCTACTAAGGAGCTTTTTTTTGGTGAAGTTTATATAAGGGAAGTTTGGAAGACCGCAGGGTTCCAAACGACGAAGAGAACGAAGGAAAGAAGTCTATCAGCTACACAGGAAGAGAGAGCGATAGAACAGGATTTCCTAGAAACAGTGAACGGGATGAAGTCAATTCTCCCGTTGAAGACGAAGGTCTTGTGGTTGGCTTTCTTGTTGGGTTTAACTTGTGATAGTTTTCTTTGATGGAATGGTTGATGGAAGAAGGGGAAGAAGGAGGGAGGAAGAAGCAGCAGAGAAAATCTTTTTTAAAGTCAAATTTGCTTGCTATGCGTCGCCGGGAGTGACTGCAACGGAGAATCGGGTGAGGGGCAATCTTTTTTTTTTTTTTTTTTTTTTTTTTTTGGCGGGCCACCACCAAACACCACCAAACACCACCAATCACCACCAGCAAAAGAAAAGAAAGGAAAGAAAAAAATATTTTGGTGGAGCAAGCCAACGACTTCATTGACAAACACCCTCTCAACACACTCCGTTCACACTCAGCAGTTCACACTCAAAGAGAGCGCCGCCATTATACATGCACCCAAAGAGGACCAAAGCTTCAGAGCTAGTAAGAATAAAGAACTGGATAGCAGCTAAGCTCAAAGTGGGGTTTCTTTCATTCAGGAAGTCACACCCATCCACCACTCTAAGCATACTGGCGAGCAATCAAAAGATTATTATTATTACTATTATGTCCCCGCTAGCTGCTTTCAGACGAACCACCCTTCTTCGTTCCTTCGTATGGATAAGATTAGAATCCAGAAAAAAAAATTTTTTTCTTCCCACACCCCTGGCGAACCAGAGAGTCATCATTTTACATACATAAGTACTGAAGTAAGTACTTAAGTAATTAGTGTGTGCAAATCTAACTAGCGACCAGAAAGAAAATAAATCTCCAGGTCCACTCAAAGCTCCTTTGCCTCATAGTCTTCAGTATAGCTCTGGCACAGGTTAGCAAATAATACATAAAATTCACCATATCTACCGGAGCTCAAGTGATTCAAAAAAAAGAGTCATTCCTGTCATCTTGCTTTGCCACACACAGGTACAAGATCATTAATAATGCGCTACTCAATGACGCTAAATGTCGTTCCATCGTTTTGAAGTAAATTTTTTTTGAAAAAATAGCTTCAAAAGCGCCTGCGACGGAACTCATATACGTCTTATGCGCCCTAAACGCATTTTCATCGTCACATTTTCGTCTCATGTCCCACGAGATCCCCCCTCCTTTTTGCATTTTCCCCCGCTCTTCCTATGGCCACGAGAAACTTTTTTTCTCTCGCTCAAAAAAAAAAAACTGCAAAAGCCCCTCCTTTCGTTATCTTATCAAGATCCCGGCAACAGCTCCAAAAATGGTATTTTTCTAAAATGCAACAGTCTCAACACACTTACAATACCTCTAGCTTAACTCCCTCGCAGGACACAATGACCGAGATGATATCCTCTTCGCCGTCAAAAAGCAGAAGTGGAAATATCGTGCGAATGATGCCTCATACAATATCATAGACCCAATTACATACTCCAGCACGCCATATTGATTTAATTCTCATGATATCAGCAGTACCGACTATGATTACCGTTATTATTATAAGACACATCGCATAACGTTGAATTCGAATTCAGAAAATAGATAAGGCCTGTCACACCCAATGTCATCATCAAACCCTCTTTTATGATCCATTTTGAAGAATATCACATCATAGTCTGTGCTGGGCAATTTCTAGGCCAAACTATATATCTATTTCAACAGAGGTCCAGCTGATGTTAACTGGGGGCATGCTCATCGATATCCGTGTTCTTCGGTTTTGGCAACATACTTGATTGACCAACTTTGTACATTCATCTATTCAATTTACAATAGTGTCCGCGTATTTGAGTATTTACCCTTCTATTACTAGATGAACTAATAGGAAATACGTTTGATCCGTGGAAATTCACCGGTATTTTCAGGGCTGAACCTTAAACTCCCTTACTTGTAGAGATTTATCTTACCGGCCTTGTTAGATGAGTGTCGGTGTACTCGAGATCTGAAGATATTGACTTGACCGAAATACACTAAATTAAAACAATAAGCACCCCAAAAATGGTTAAGCAAGTTTTTTGACGTATAATTTATTTTTTTACTTGCGCGAAAGATCCTGTGAGAGCCACTGACAGCAGTAGGATTAAAGGCGAAGTTGAGAAATGCCTCCTGGGGTTATAATGTTGTTCCGACCGAATGCTGGCCGAAATATTCTGCTAAATATCCAGATTATAATCCAGAGATATATATACTCTAGAGCTCTGGTAGAGATCTCGCTCCAATCTTCGCTTTAATTCCAGTCATTGGCTCTGCGATCCTTTCATTGCGTCGATTGTTGATTTCATCGACGTCCTGGATTCGATTGCAGAAAATATGTCGCTAGTTTTACCTAGCTAGCTAGAATCAGCAGAGCTAAATAATAGACCATATGGTATGCCCGACTGAACAGGAGGGTTAGAGTTGGAAAAAAAAAAAAAAAAAAAAAGATTGCTTCTGGGGATTTGGATAATGTGTTGTTTTGTTCTGGAATATTCTAATATAATATAAATATAATATATATATATATATAT
>LDDX01000204.1:0-288519 GCA_012184315.1 Arthrobotrys entomopaga
GGGAATCGAGGGGGGGAGGGAGGCAATCTTAGCTGGACGGGGCGACACGCGACCAAAAGCTGAGCGAACTGACCACTGTAGCTTCTTTCGATATATTCTGAGATGTCTGTCTATTTCATGTTGTATATAGCCGGGATAATTGTGCCTATCTGAGCATTTGACGTAATTAACCTGGTCTGTTCGCAAGCTGACGCATTTAAGAAGCCACCTCAGCTCTTCCCCTCAATTACCTCTGCGATGAAATATAAAAAATTTACAACTCCTGTTGCTTTTTCAGAGCTGTCGAGAGGGTTGATGTTCAAGTAGAGTTTTGAAGTTGTGTCTGAATCGAGGAAAATGCGCCGCTAACACCCGACGGACACGACAACGGTGCGCCGATTTCGCCCTCGTCACTTCAACGAATGGGATGGGAAATTTTGACATGTACTCCATTTTTACCAGAAGAAAAGTCACCACCCCAAGGTTCTCTCTAACGGCCTTGTTGTGTAATTTTACTTTATATCTGAAAGAAAAAAATGATAGAAAGAGAAGCAACTACGGGCCATAGCACACACATGCATATATCTTTTGTTCTTGGAAGAATAATCTCGTATCAAACACGAATCGGAACAAGGGAAAAGGAAGGGAAAAGGTAGGAAAGAAAATACAAGTCGTCAAGTCTCATGAGAAAGAACACGTTAACCAATCCTCATAACTTTTTGCTATTTTACAAATACCAATCATCATCATCTCTCAATGTATCCTTTTACCGTGCAATAGCCTCAGGCTTAGCGGACGTGTTCGTGGAAGATGGCGGTGGCAATGGCGGGAATGCCACTCCGCTCTTCAAGTTGTCCGCGAACGTCTTTGACGGGTCCGCTATGGCTCCAAAGTAACCGACAGATTGGTGGTCAAAAGCCCCGTTCGATGTAGCAACGAGACTACCGTACCCATCCGCCTCTTGACTATCACTACCGGAAGAAGACCCAGAGCTGACCCCTTCCGGTATGCTTTTCTTGCGGGCGTGGTTGTTGTCATAGTCGGATAGGTTCGTGAGGGCACTGTCCATTGAGAATATCGACGTCGATCGGGTACGATCGTAGGAGGGGTAAGCGCTTGGAAACGGGCTAACAATCGGGTTCTGAGATTGGATATTGTTGAGGCTGCCCAGAGAACCAGAACCATGTGGGGACGGTTGGCCGTAGAACGCTCCTCCGTAAGGATGGTTGTAGATTTGCTGGCCGAACACGGTTCTCGGAGACATGTTTTGCGCCACTTGGACCACGAGAGGGAATGCCATATCGGCAGCTGCGACACCATTCATAGCCAATTGCTGGGCCTGGGCGGCTTGCTGCTGCTGCTGTATCAAGAACGAGGCCTCCAGAGCGCGAATGCTGTTGTAATTCTCACGAGACTTGTGGCGAAAGTTCATCATGCCTTGTTCCATCTTTGCGATCGAGGCCGAGAATTCCAGCTCGATATTTTGTCTTCGCTGCTTGAGCTGTTCTCTCTGTTTGGCCTTTTCCCGTTCCTCCGCCGTCGCTGCTGTTTCCGTTTTTGCACGTTCCAGATCTGCCTTCAGATTAGCGACCCTTCGAGCAGCTTTGTCACGCTTCGCGTTTGCAGAATTGATCTCGTTTTTGACTTCTGTGATGCGACGGTCGGCCTGGTCGCGCATAGCTATAGCATCTTTCTCAGAGACTCCCAGATTTTCCTTCTCGCTCTTCCACGATTTCTTCTTTTCCTCCCATTCCTTCTCTTGATCTTCCGGTAGTTCCTTCAGTGTCTGTAATTCCATTTGAAAATTCTCCGTTTCTTCTTCCGCACGGCGGACTGAATCTTTCAAAGATAACGCTCTGCGTCGGGCTCGCTCGTCTCCCTTGTCTCCAGACCCTAGTCGAGACTTCAGAGAATCAATCTCGCTACGCAGAGAGCTAATCCGTCGAGAATTTGCCTTTTTCGAAACTTTAATACGACGTTTTTGATCTTCTAGATTGTTGCGTGAGGTGTTCAAGCTGTTTTGGAGAGTAGTAATGGGGGACAGGGGACGCTGGGGTTTCGCTGGGACCGGCTCTTTCGGAGCGTCAACGTTGGTAGCTTGCTTGGATGTCGTGCCAACACTGGCAAAGTATATAACCTCTCCCGTTGTCCTTCTAATGAACGAGATGTCATACACCGTTGTCGGCGTCAGCCCCGAAATCTCAGCAGTCCATTCATCCTCGTCCCTCGTACGGCTGATTGTGCTATCTTCCCCTCCATCGCCTCCTCTACTACTCCCACTCGCCATAGATATCGTAGTCTGGGGCCATTTAATCCCATTCAACTCGACAATAAATGGAAACCGCTTATCGCCAATATCTTCATTAAATGTGCTCGGCGGATGGTAGTTCGACCCAAATTCAATCTCGGTCGATCCAATCCTCGTAATCCACACTTTCGGCTCGTCAGACGCGTGCATGGAATCCGAAAGTGTAGTTTTGGAATCACTGGTATTAGCAGCGTGTAACTTTTCAACTTCTTTCAAATGAACAACAAAACTAGCAAACGAGGCCCACAACGGCTGTTGTCCCCTCACCCAGATCCCCAACTTGCCCTTTTTTCTCGCAGTAGTTGGACAGGTCATGTCGGAGTCTTTCGACACGCTTGAAACAGTACCGGAAGCGGGACCGCCTTTCGTCGCTGATGCTCCGTGGCTCGTAGACGATACATTTGAGGATCCAGAATTTGAAGAAGTAGAGGTTGCAGGGTGAGAAGCAGCATGTTCGGCAGGATCTCTCAGCAACCATCGTCTTGTAGCTTTCATAACACCTTGTGCGACGATATGTACAGCGAGGGCACTCCTAATGCTTCCTGGGGATGATGTAGACGGTGTAAGCGTGTTCAGTTCGTTTCCAGCGGATTGCGGTACGGGTATTCCAAAGTGTTGGGCTATCTGGGATCTTTCTCTTAGGATTTGTGAGATTCCGACGACAGATGCGCAGACAGCAGCGTTTCTCATAGCCCCTCTATTCCCAGGACCAGAGGATCCAGCACCTAAAGTAAGTGCCACGACGGCCTGGGCGAGGTCAACGAGAAATATTCGAGCGCTTGGCCATAGCAGCATCGATACCAAGGCCATTATAATATCAGATATTATGATGGTGAGCACGGAGGGACCTCCCTGCTGCCCTTGGAAGATGTAGTTCGAGATGGCGCCATAGTTCAACGTCGGTCCAGAAGGTGTTTGTCCGAAAAGAGTGAGGTTGTGGGGGACGAATGACAGGGAGGCGAACAGGAGGTGTACCAAGGTGAGAAGCGTGGTCGGAAGTTGGAGCAGGATGATCAACAGCGTGAGAGAGTCTATCAGCGGCCACGAGGGAAGGATGGTCTTATAGGAGCTATCGTTGCTTGTGACTGGGTGATCGAGGTCGATCAATCGCCTGTGGGATGTTGGTCCATTTACCACGCCTCCATCCCCATCCAAATGAAGCCTGGAGATCGAAGCTGTCGATAAGTCTGCTGAAGAATTGTTGGCCGACATGCCTACGCCATTAGCGTTGTGCCTTCCATGTGATGGTGAAGAGGTTGACTGCGAGTCGTGAAGAGTTGAGGCCTTGCCGTTGGTGAGATGCTGAGGATCCTCGGATGACGCTGACGACGACGTGGCGTAAGATTGAGCGTTGGAAGTAGACGACCCGCCGGACGACTGGTTCGGGGTGTGAGTGTTCGCATTGCTGGAGGCTCTGGACCGGCCCTGGTTACGTTTGGTAGGAACTGCTAGGCCGCCATTTTGATTGCTGCCGTTGGAAGATTGGTTACTGTTACTCGAACGCTTCGTGGTTGAAGAGGTCGAGCCGCGAGGCATAGCCAACAGCCGTGGCTGAGTGTCGGAGGGAGGTCCGAGCCGAATGTCAACGTAGGGGTAAGCAGCCTGTCGTCGTCGTCGTCAATTCGCCGTTTTTGGTGTTGGAAAAATAAAATCGAAAAAAAAAAAAAAATAATAAGCGTGGTTGGTGTGTGTGTGTGTGTGTGTGTGTGTGTGTGGGTGGGTGTGGCGAGAGCGAGAAATTCGGAATTTGTATGTGTCTTCTATCCTCCTCCAATTCCAACAGTCAATCAAAGAGACCTTACTATCCCACCATTCAAGGGAAGGGAAAGAGAGCTATAGGTCCGGTAAGGTATGAAGAGAAGGTAGGGCATATAGAAAGGAAGGGATGGTGATGGTGGAGGTGGAGATGAGGATGGTTGGAGATTGGTTGGTTGAAGGAGGTGACGTTGTGAGGAGTTTGGCTGCGGCAGGGCGTGCAGTGAAAAACTTAATTTCTTCGAATCGGGTCAGGTGAAGGAGAGTTTAAGCATCAGCAACAGCGCAGCAACAGCAACAGCAAGGGACCCACCGCTTGCAATCAACCAACATCAACCTCTTCTTCGTCTTCTTCTCTTTTCTTCTTCGTCTAGTGCTCCGAGCTCCAAAGGACATGTACATTCGGCATGTGCAATTTTACCAGGGGAGGTCCAAAAAAAAAAAAGAAGAAGAAGAAGACGAGAGTAACACTAATCAAGCAGTCAAGAATAGGAAAGAAAGGGAAAGGGTATCCGTCTGGGGGGTGTGTCTAAAATGCTTAAAGAAAAGGGAATTCAAGAAAAGACAACCGTGCGAATTCGATGGAGCCCAAGCCAAGAAAAGCCTTAGCCTTCCTTCTCTCTCGTCGTTTCGATCCGCTCCCGGTCAAAGCTGGGTCAGCTCTCGGTCAGCTCGGGTTCATCAGTTTCCGCGCCGGTTACAGTAGTAATCAATCGAGAAAAAGTCATGAGAATTAAATTGAAGAACCAAGGCGAGCCTTGCGAGTGGCAGGGTAAATGCGGATGTGTGTGCGATGTTTCAAGGGGATCGATATTACGATGATAGTTATATTCATCCAGCCCTTTTCCCCTTCCGTTCCCTACAAATCGATCGCTAAAAAAGAAAAAGAAAAGGACCAGCAAAACTCACCGAACGACCGACGTGCATGCAGGCGATATCAGCCAATGTTAATATTCGAGGGTTTCAATAAAAAAAAATCCCATGGAACCGTCCGAATACGAGCTGTTTAGGGCTATGGTTGGAGGGGGTCAATTAAGGGAAACTACTTCGTCTGGAGAATGTAAAAACTGCAGAAGAGTGGAGTTGGAGTTTTTGGGGGAAGGAAAGGGTGACAAAAACCTGGGGCGCAGGACAAGGTATTAATAAGTCAGTATTTTCATAGACTTTTCTTAGACTTCTTTTCGCCTTATATTCAAAGCCTATCTCACATTCCGAAACTTGCAGGATCCAAAGATGATTCAAACCACGAAAGGTGCTGTCCATCTTTGTCGGAATGCGCACTAACGTGACTAGGCAGATTAATATATTCGTGGACGATCTTCAACTGGTGAGAACTAATATAATAAATACTCTATATCAAAAAGTCCGGCTTTGCTACAAAGTAGCAATAAATTGTGCATATGATATTTAACATCTTTTCTACCAGCCCGAAGAACATTCGTATATATATATACACCATCTCACCCATCAGCCGTCTATGAGCAACATCTTCGCCTGATGTATCATCTCAGGCGTTCAGCTCGATCTCTCCCTTTCCTCGCAGTCGTTATAAATTAACCCTATGCATATAGACCTGCACACAGACCTAGATCGAAACACGGATGCATAAAAACAAACAAAAAAAAAAAGTATCTTCGCCGCCTGCTAAGTAAGTAATCAAAATACGTCCAAGTGCAAAAAAGTCCTGCATGAAACTATTGCGCATCTACCAATCACCGATCCTCTTTTCCCAACTCTTAGCCCTTCCGGCCGTGTTCTCCGCATTCACGCTATAATTACTTAATTCTCACAGACTAGTAAAAGAGGCCACTAGCCCACTCTTCATTCGATTCGGTGAGTGCTCCGCTTTTTAAGTTTCACCTCGATTCATGCTGCGGAGCCTAGTCTGGAGACTGCGAGCCCACCTCGGAGATATAATTTTAAAAAAAAAAAACCAGATATGTCTCTTTCATTTCCCAGTTCTTGGTTGACTTAATTGACGAGCGCCCGCCGAAGACAAAAAATTATACTTTTTTGATGTATATTTAGCCGGCAAACGGGCATGCGCATTTTCAATTCTTCCCTTTTTCCCATGAAGGAGATTTGATTCTGCTAGGTGATATTAGCACGTGAATGGACGTCAACCGCCATTCGGAATCAAAAACGAAAAGAAGAAGAAGAAGAAGAAGAAGAAAAGAGAATAAAAAGACTCAAGCTTGTTCAACCCCACTAGGGTAACCAAAATAAAAAGAAAAGAGGAAGACAGAGAAAGAGAACTTGTGTTTGATGTTATTAACTTTCCGGCTGGGCCGGCAAGGTGGCGTGCGACTCGGAATGAGCGGGGATTAAGAAAAAAAGAAAAAGAAAAGAAAAATAAATAAAAAGCTTATCGCAAATCATAATCATACTTCATTAATGCATTTCGACATGACATACTCCGTACCATAAAGTGTATATTTGTGATGTGACGTTATATAAGAGCTCCTCAAGAAGATGGTCTTGAGATATCAATCATACCACTCACCTGTTCCCGCTCTCGTTCTCGTTCTCGTTCTCGTACGCCTGAGAACCGCGGAAATAAAAACAAACAAAAAAAAAAAAAAAGTCGAGAAACGTAACTGGGCAGCTCGAACAATAGGTATTGTCTGATAACCCGATTACACCTTGAGCTCGTGCACTCCATCTGGTCGGACGCACATGTTTCTGTGCAACTGTACCTTCTCCTTCGAGAAACGTCAAAATTTAAAAACTTCGAACAATGGACGTCAGAATAATAACAACTAGCCGGGGGAAGAAACGAACGAGGCCTTGCGGATTCTTCTTCTTCTTCTTCTTCTCCTCGCCTTCCTTCCCGCGAAGGAAAAACAATAATATTTCGCGAAAAGCACCGACCCTGGATGAATCGATCAAACAGCATGCTAGCAGGTTATCTGCATGCAGCGGCCAAACATCCCAGCTCGAAATGGAAGCTGTAACAGATGAACCTTGGAATTTTTTTTAACCCCGCTCCAGCTGCAGAATCGATGTCCAGCGCTCGCAAGTTTTTTCGTTCTTCCGTCGTCTTATCTTCTTTTGGTTAAGAAAACAAAAAGGATTTTGCCGCGTGAATTTTTTGACTTCGACCTGGTCAATGCAACGATCGATCGAAGCCAAGCAGAGGGATATAAAACACAAGCTTTTCCACACACACTACATAAGTACTTAAAACCTTACTTAAGTATGTACGAGCTCGTGCGCTCTCAACCTCACCTCAATTGGTATGAAATTATAGCAATTGGAGTCTTCGCGACTGTATATTCAATGTAACCTCTCGCCAAGCACAGTAATTAAACTTCCCACCCGTGGATTGGATAGAGATATGATCTCAAACATGTAGTGCACCGTAGATTAATTATATACGATATCAATTGATCAAGGAGCAAATGCATATGTCGTACAACTTTTTTTACTTCAAATGCATGGTTAATGCAAAGACCCCGCAGCACAGCTGTACTGCATCAAACCAAGTACTTCAATTACCCCACGACACCCTGACCAGACCAAAAAAAAAAAAAAGTACAATAATAATATCAAAATCAAACCAATAATTCAAAAAAGAGGGGGCAAGTAATGTCCATGTATGTACATTGTAGTACTTGAGGGAAGAAGCGACGGCGCCACAAGACGTAGACCCCTTCCGCTCCCTCGTTTGGATCCCGATAGGCGAATACGAACTTTAAAAAAATAAATAAACCGTGCAACCCACATTCCATCATGCTTATACAATTCGATTTACTAATTCTCCGCTCATGTCGAAACTCGGCAGTTGGTCGACGGTTAAACACCAAACATTGCAAATCGGTATATGGTGATATATTATATATGGTATTACTAACCTAGCTAGAATTAACAGTAAAATATGCTCTACTGCTTACACAGCTTAGCTTTGCTAGAACCCCTTCTAATTTTTCCCGTAGACTTGTAATTACCGTACGCAAGGGATACTGTCGTTTACTAATACGATAACACGTAATAAGTAAGTTCTTTGAAATATGATCTACGAAGAAATGGAAAACACGTATGATGCGCACCCCCTGCATAATTGAAAATGATAATTGTACATACACATACACAAACACATACTATATATACATTTAGTACATCGTTAATACTAAGTACTTAAGTAGTACTATAGTTACCCCGCTATATCGTGGAAACCCTTTGTTAGGAAAGTCGGTTAATTCACACACACACATGCAAAGAATGTTTGGTTTCGAAATTTCATGCTTTGCTTCAATCTGCGTGAGGGGAAAAAAATAAAAATAAAAATAAAAATAAAAAAGGGTGCACCGTTCATCCCCACATTCAAAGCACATAAAAATACAACAATTAATTAGAGACGCGGATACAAATAATTGTAAGGTACCATATTAATAGAAATAATGTATTTAAATTTTAAATTACCTAAGCTCCAAGCTTATACGATTGCCATCGATAAGCCATATGAAAAAAAAAGGAGTAGTACTCTTCGTAAACACAAATTTTAAAAGAACCGTCCTGATCTTTATCGTAATGACAGAAAGAAAGAGAAACAAAATCCATCAACTCCAAGCAAATAATTAAAAAGTAAAGAAAACACTACAAGGCTAAAAACGAAAAAAAAACAAGAAAGGAAAAAAAAAGAAAAAAGGAATGAATGAGGAAACTCCTGCTAAGATACTGAAAAACAAACCTATAATACCATGTCCGTTAGTTACTTACTTGCTCAGCCCCACCATCAACGACGACTCCGGTTCTATGCCTCAACCCAGGGTCCAAAGCCGCAGGAGGAATTTGATCCAACACGGGAAGCTCTGATTCCTTTGTGGTCTGGTTCGGAGTCTTGTTCAATTCGGGAGACGAAAACGGCTCACTGAGGGGGTTGTGCGATAGCTCCGAACCAGGAGTAGGCGGCATGGGTGACCTTTGTGCCTTTTCGAGATCT
This sequence comes from Arthrobotrys entomopaga, assembly GCA_012184315.1. Classification (NCBI taxonomy): domain Eukaryota; kingdom Fungi; phylum Ascomycota; class Orbiliomycetes; order Orbiliales; family Orbiliaceae; genus Arthrobotrys; species Arthrobotrys entomopaga. The sequence continues at coordinate 8,985 of LDDX01000204.1, forward strand.
CGCTTGATGGCAATAAGCTCTTTCTCGAATCGCTTGCCAAAGACGTCGACTAGAACGAGATACCATTAGCAAATAGTTCAGGACATAGTGGTCTCGTTTCCAGCCTCGAAAGGCAGGCTGGAAACGATACCAGGACATAGCGTCCGAGCAATATATATAAAAACTTACTATAATATGTTGCTCCGTTATAAACACTCCACAAGCCCAATATCGAAACGAAAGCGGCACTCAAGGACCTGGAATAAAACCACAACGGCACGGGCAACATTGTCAAAACTGCGTAAGAATATTGGATTCCCATAAATGCGAACTCCTGCAACGATTCCGGCAAGCTCAGCACGGATTTACCAATCAAGGTGTTGGAATAGCTCTTCCGCAGCCAGGTGAAGGATGTCGGTCTTCCGGCGGCGATCTTGTCCGCCCTTCGAATCGTTATGAAGAAGTGGTAGTTGGCCTGCCAGAAGAGATAGGGTATGGACGCCCATCCGATCATTTCGAAGAGGTTGAAACCACCCTCTAGACGCATACGCTCGAGAGCGTACATCCTGCCTTGCATGGCGTCTTGGTGGACGATGGAGTGGAGGACGACCGGGGGCATGAGATGGATGAAGAGAGAGGTAATCTTGTCGAGGGAGTGGAAGACCATGGAATTACGCCACATAGCAATGGCCCAGGCGTTATTGCCGTAGGAGAGACAGTAGGCGCTGATGAAGAGGCGACGAGAGTTTGGGAAGACCCATATGGAGAGCAAGAGAAGGACATTGACAAAGTAGCAGAGGTCGGCTAGGAAGTAATGATAGCCGCGTTTGTGGTAAGTGTAGAGTCGAATAGGCATAAAGTATGCCATCTGCAAGGTATACCACCAGTGCATCAGATGTCTTATTAAGAAGAGAAATTAGCAAGGTACTATTACGCTCAAGTATTTTCAAAGCATGATATATGGGGGTACATACGGATAACCGCCGAGGAGGTAACCGCTGATGAAAATATTGCAGACACCGACGCAGAAAGAGAGTTTTTCTCTCAAGGTGACGACTTTCTGATCCTGCCATCTCTTCATCAACTGGTTGACATTTTTGCCATATCTGGCTCTCAACTTTTCGATCTCGACATCACGTTTTTTGAAGACACGTTCTTTTTGCTTGTCGTAGGTTTCCTTGACATATTTGCCCTGTTTCTTAAACGTCTCGCTTTGGGTTTGGAGAGTTCTATTCCACTTTTCGATCCTTTGGTTCAGGGCGAGAGTGGGAAGGGCAAGGTTGTCGAGGAGGTCGAAGAGAGTGATGCGGTCGACCTGAGCAACACCTTCCCAGTCTTCATCCTTTGAGGAACCGATAAAAGAACCGGAACGAGAGAGGGTGGGCGAAGTGAAGGAGTCTTTCTCGGAGACTGGAGAGGAAGGGGGAGGAGAGCTGTCGCCACTGTCGACAGCAGTATCGTTACTGTTGTGGGTGTCGGCGGTCGTTGAGGGCTCCGAAAGGGTAGCCATGATGATTGTTGTGACGTAGCTATGGATGAGTAGCTATATACCCTGGTGCACGTGTTTTTTCCAAAAGAGCTGAAGATGTTAGCAACTGACAGATAAAAGAACGAAGACGAACAGATAGTGAAAGAACGTACCGAAAAGTAGAAGGATACAGGTAAGTGTTCCTGTGGCTAGTTGAAGCTTTTTGATGAAGAGATGGAGAGACAGAGAGAGTAGAGTGTATATATGAAATGGTAGCCTCGGCCGGGTTGGATGTGACTGGCAGTGCTTGTTTGATACGGACACAGTTTTGCAGGAGCTGAACAAGTAATAATAGTTAGCTAGTAGTAGCCTGGCTAGCCACATCACACACCCTTTTTTGTTATACTAATAATATGATACAACTTGTACCGGATTAGAAATGACTCGGTCGCATGGATGCTCTTTTTTTAAAAAAAAAAAAAAAATAAATACAGTTTTTATCGGTTTGATTGATATTATTTTGTGTAACAGCCGTGACCATTATCGTATCGTATCGGGCGTTGATTCTGTGTAAACACTTCTTGCGTATGTCACCCACGTTGCCGCCACCCCTCAGTTGATTGGACTGTTTTCGATATCGATATATAATTATTGTATCTCTCATCTTGTCGGCTGGATGGCTGGATCTCGTGACGCACTTACGCCTTCGAATCCCGTATGATGTATATATATCTGTCGTATTGTATTTATAATTACTTATGTTGGGACACACTCTCTGGTCTCGCATGCCAAACTCTCACTTCCAAGGGGACCCTCTCTAGCTTACCCTTCTAGAAGGCCATATGGCTATGCCTTTTTAATAGATTTCTTATAGCTTATGATATGCTCTTAGCCTCGAGAACAATATGCTCTTTGATATTATTGGCATATTGATATCTTACTACAGCTCCAGTACCGGTGCTAATCACTGAAATAAATCCCTAGGTAGTTTGGGTATTACCGTCTAACTAAGTAACTAAAGTAGTTCCCATTTTCGAGTGCCCGTGTGATCAAATGTGACCGAATAGATTATTATAAATGCGCAATATACTTTGTTATGCAGGTCGTCGGATGCGCCCCGGTCGACTGGTGTCGCTTAATTGAACTGCTGCTGGCTGGCTGGCTGGCTGGTGTCGCGTATTTCTCCCAATCCTATCGCGACTCTTAATCAATTCCCCTTCAACCTCATCCACTCTCCTCCTCCTCATGCCCATACTTTGCAAATCATAAGTTACTACCGCCACATTCATCTGTCAAATTCAATACTACTACTCAGTGTATGGTTATTTCTTTGTTGACATTGAAGAAGAAGATTCAAGAACAAACTGAAAAGCTGACTAACACCTATTCCACCGGATAAACAGGATTTGAACGTAGAACTGCGAATATCATATTCCATCCGTAACCGCTGCATCTCACGTCTGCATCCACCACCACCGCTCAATCGCCAGTCTCAAATTACCTCCAAACCCGAGTCGCATTACCATCTACGCCCTACAAGTTTCCTCATCTGTCACCCATAACATCTGCGCAGTCTCGATACAACTAACGGGAGGCGACATCATGGCCTCGTCGGCAGGTGCCTCTGCCTCCGCGGCAGCCGGCTCCGGCTCCAGCTCCAACCAACCTCCACCTACTCCGTCAACCTCCGCTGCTCCCAATGCACAATCCTCTCAAAATCTAAACAACATCGTCATCGAATATCTCAGTAAGAAAGGCTACGTTAAAACCGAAGCGACTTTGCGAGCAGAGATGGCATCCGTTGATAGTGAGGGGCGTCCTATTCGTCCGAAGGAGGACAAGTACGCACAGTACGACAAGGCATATTGTATGTCGTGCTTCTCGATGGTCTACAAACTATCATGATAGTAGTCCTGGCTAATACATACCTTGTATACAGCACGTCTTCGATCATGGATTGAAAACTCGCTCGATCTCTACAAGGTAGCCCACCCTCTTCACCCTCTTGCCTCTCACCGATCAATTGAGACCTCCACTGATCTCTATTTCCACATAGCCCGAACTTAGGCGCATCGCTTTCCCCGTCTTTGTTCACATGTTTCTCTCCCTTATGCGCACTGGAGTTCCAGCCGAAGGCCGAAAGTTCTTTGATGCCTACAACCAAGAATTTCAAACCAAACACTCTCATGATCTCCGTGACCTCTCCACGATCACCACCTCCCAGCACGTCGAAGAAAACGGAACTGCCAAACTCTACGTCGAAAACAAGTACAATGTTACTCTTACGGCTACTAGCCATGGATTGCTCATGGGTTACTTGACCGAGCACGGAGGCGCTGCTGGCGACGCCATCATCAGCATCTTGAACACAAATGTCCAGCTCTACAAAGTCGACCGACAGCCTTCCTTTGGATTTTCCGGCGATGATGACATGATGGGAGACAACGAAGGTATTCCTGGACATATCAACAAGGACGGACCTTCTCAGAAGGATCTTCCTGGCGTCAAGCTCGGATTGATGCCAATGGACAAGGATTTGATCGCCGATGTTGAGTTCGAGCTTTCCGCCGAAGATACCAGAGAGAAAGAGCGCCGAGAAGCAGAGTTGGGTGCCGGCGCCAGCGGCCCCGGCTTTCTCGAGACTTTTCAGCAGCATATTAAGAGGGAGGAGAGTGAAGACACCCCCATGAGAGATGATATCCCACTTCCTCCTTACAAACAGACGGACATCGACGCCGAAATCAAAGCCGTCAAGGATTACCGTGACCGATTTCGCCTCACCAACATCTCTATGCAAGCCAAAACCCAAACGGGCACTGAAGGTCCGGCTATGACTGGAGCCTTGCCGAGTGTTCTCACTTACACTTTCCATAATACGAATGACAACATGCACAGAGTCGCCTTCTCCGAAGACAGCACCCTCTGTGCTACTTCTCATGCTGAGTCCTATGTTCAAATCTGGTCTTTGAAAGGCGAAAAGCTCTACAGTGCCAATCAGATGGAGAATGAAAACGTCGGAACTACTAGACGCTATCTCGGCCACTCTGGCGCGTGTTACGGTATTTCCTTCACGCCCGATGCTAAGTGGCTTCTATCCGCCTCCGAGGACAAGACAGTTCGGCTGTGGAGTCTTCAAACACATACAGCTTTGGTTGCTTACAAGGGCCATGATAGCCCCGTTTGGGATGTTTCCTGGGGTCCCTTCGGACACTACTTTGCGACCGCTTCATGGGATCGCACTGCTCGTATCTGGTCCACGGAACAGATTGGCCCGCTGAGAATCCTCGTGGGCCATCTGGAGAGCGTCAACCGTGTTGCTTGGCACCCCAACAGTGCCTATGTCTTTACTGGGTCCACCGACAAAACCCTTCGCATGTGGGACATGCAACAAGGTGCTTCCGTCCGCTTGTTTAACGGACACACTTCACCAATCAGATGCTTGGAGGTTTCTCCAAACGGTCAATACCTCGCCTCCGGAGCTGACGATGGTACCATCTCTATTTGGGACATCAAGATGGGCAGAAGGATCAAAACCATGCGAGGACATGCTCGCATCCCCGTTTGGAGTGTTACTTGGAGTATGGAAGGCCAAGTTTTGGTCAGCGGCGCTGCCGATAACACTATCAGAGTCTGGTCTGTTGGTGAGGATAAAGGAAACAATGCCAGCAACAACTCTGGAACTGTTGGAGCAGAGATGGTCATCAATGGCATCGGCGGCCTTCCCGGTGATGCCACGACCAAAGTAGACGGCGCCACGGCCGGTGCCGCTGGACTCGGTGGGGTCCTTGGGGCTAAAGGCCGCAAGGACAAGAAGGAAGTCATTGCCACGTAAGTTTTCTATAAACTCTTATTGATCAAGCTTGATTCTAATGGGATAATATATAGGAACGACCATCTTGCGGTCTACCACACGAAGAAGACGCCTATCTATACTGTGAAATTCACAAAGAAGAACCTCGTTCTTGCTGCCGGGGCTTATCTTCCCTAATTTTTTTATCATTACTTATTCTTTGTATTTTAACCCTTCCTATGGTGCAGATTTAGGCGTTAGGATGCATTTATTGAGCAATTATTTTTTTCTTCTAAAAGTACCAGTTTCCCTCCCGTCCTTCACGTTCCTCGCAGGTTTATTTTTCTATCGAAATGTTGTTTTGTGTAGATATGTTTATTGTAGGGCATAGATGCGACTTACCTTTGTTCTTTTAGGTGGAATTCATGAGATGATATTGATGAATAATCAAAAAATTGGACGACGGATTGCTGCTGAATAGCTCTCCATATACATTTCCATCCAATCCCGTTGCTGCTTTTTCAGTCACCACTGCACTCTTGAACATAGTATTATTTCAAGTTGTTTTGTGTTTCCTAAAAATCCAACAAACCTTCTTCCTCTTCCATTGAACTCGAGCTTAGCTTTAGCTCTCTCTCTCTGTCCGATTCAGTTTACCCAGAAAGAAAAAAAAAATGCCGAAACGACCACATGCACACCCGCCGCCAACCAGACGGAAAAAGACGCCAAAGGTAAGTGTCACCGAGAACAATTGTCCGTTCATCCGTATTACAATTATCGATTCCGTGAGCAATTGCTGATATATTTTCGTTGCAGGCACCGGAGACAGCAGATGAATACCTCGCTGGTACATACATTATTCTACCCAACGTGCTTGAAACTCGTTTAGCCAGTAAGATCCGCGCTAATCTCTGTCTACGACAAAAAATTACACAGTCGCCGTAGACCTCGAAGAAAGCGGAGAGAGATGGAGAAGCGGCGACGTTGCCAAGGTAAGATTTGAATTGATATTATATTGATAGTAAGAATTGAAATTTAGAATGATAAACGTTAAAATTGGGGGGGGATTCTTTAGTCTGGCAGGTTCTTTCTGCAAGCAATCACAGCATACGAAAGTACATTGGCACGGTACCCAAACAGCTTTGATGCTCGATATAACAGGTCAGTTTTTTTAACATCGCTTGGTACCAGCGTAATATACTATACTTACTTATATATATTCTAATTTGCTTTATAGAGCTCGACTGTTATACACCCTAACCCAACTACCCCTCCCGCCAACCTTCTTCCCGCCAACGTCAACGCCGGAATCCCGTCTGATAACCGCAATCCAAGCCCATAAAGAATGTAACGACCAAGAACCCAATTCGTCAGATGTACTGTTCAATTACGGTCAAACCCTCGCCAGTCTGGCCGAACTCTACGCCAACAAGTCATTCGACACCGATGAGATTGAAACTGCAGACCAAGAACTTCAACGGCTCAACCAAGCAAAAACCGCATTCGAAAATTCGTGGGAGGTGTTGAAACAGTGTTTAACGGTGCAAGAAGGGGAATATAAATCCACCCTAGCACAATCGCAAGCGTTCAACGATACAGATGAATACGGCGCAACGGATATGGATGCTATGGGAGAAGAACAAGAAGAATTAGACGGCGGTGTCAGACTCCCCCCGGATTCCTTCTTCCCTAATAACAATGGCAACGGCAACGGCGACGACGGCGCAAGAAGGAGAAACTCAACCACCAGCTCGCATTCTAGCTCTAGCAGCCAAAACAACACCCAATGGGCAGCGATAGTCGAACCCACCACCAAACTCACCCTACTCGATACCGCCCTCGCAATGCTGGAAGTACAAACCAACATCCTCAACCTAGCGACCCCTCTCACCGCATCCAAATTATTCCCACAATCATATATCGAACAATTAACGGGTACCGCTCGCGTCACTATTGAAGAATACATCCTCCCCATCGCTGCAAGTCTACATTCGGAAAACATACTAGAAGGAGGAGGAGAAGAAGTATCGGAACGGGAAACGGAAGCGGTATTGCATCATGCAAATTATCTGGCCGGGTTGGCGGAGGTGAAGTTTTATCTAGGCTTCGTTGATGCGATCGTGTGGGAACAAGAGGTCAAAAATGCCTTTGAGCCATATTGTCTCTTTGCTGGCACTACTGATGATAATGGGAATATCGTCAACACGAGAATGGTGGATTTGAGTACCTCTTGGATGGCACTATGTGATCGTTCGACGGCGTATACCACCATCGCCACCACCATTGCATCACAGCAGGATCCGGCTAGGGCGTGGAGATTGGCAGGACTGGCTTCTAAAGGACTCGCAGAGGCGACAAATTTGGCGCCGGAGAAGGGGAAGCCCGAGGTATACCTCGCCCGAGGCAATTTGGAGCTAGTGAGAAGTAGGATACCGGTTGAAGCAGCGGAAGGGTCGAAGGGTTTGTTGAGAAAGAATGCGGGGGTGTATTATAGGGGTGTGGTGACTGCGAGCACGAGTAGTATGATCGGGGCGGTTGAAGGTGGAAGGGTGAAGGAGGTGGTGGTGGAGGCGAGGGTTAAAGAAATGTTGATTAAGGTTGAGGTTGGGGATTTGGAGGGGTGGAGGGAGTTGGTGGATAGTGGGGTGGAGGCTGCGACGGTGAGGAGGATCGCTAGAGCGGCTGTCGAGGAAGGAGTGTTTGGGAGTGATATTTTGGAGATTATTGCATAGAATATATTTACAGATATTCGAGTAAAATACGAGTAATACCATCATATCCAATTTGGATCGTGATCTTTTTTTTTTTTTTTTTTTTTTTTTTTTTTTTTTTTTTTTTTTTTTTTTTTTTTTTTTTTTTTTTTTTTTTTTTTTTTTTTTTTTTTTTTTTTTTTTTTTTTTTTTTTTTTTTTTTTTTTTTTTTTTTTTTTTTTTTTTTTTTTTTTTTTTTTTTTTTTTTTTTTTTTTTTTTTTTTTTTTTTTTTTTTTTTTTTTTTTTTTTTTTTTTTTTTTTTTTTTTTTTTTTTTTTTTTTTTTTTTTTTTTTTTTTTTTTTTTTTTTTTTTTTTTTTTTTTTTTTTTTTTTTTTTTTTTTTTTTTTTTTTTTTTTTTTTTTTTTTTTTTTTTTTTTTTTTTTTTTTTTTTTTTTTTTTTTTTTTTTTTTTTTTTTTTTTTTTTTTTTTTTTTTTTTTTTTTTTTTTTTTTTTTTTTTTTTTTTTTTTTTTTTTTTTTTTTTTTTTTTTTTTTTTTTTTTTTTTTTTTTTTTTTTTTTTTTTTTTTTTTTTTTTTTTTTTTTTTTCTTTAAAATCTATGATACATGCATACTTTCGTGTATGCGACTAAAGTACTTATAATAGCCATCTCCCCATATCCGTCGTTATCAACCGATAAACTCCAAACGCGTATATTTTGTAAACCCCATTTTTGTATCTCCGTACCGGCCGTTTGAAACAATCGCCACTTTATAGCGTTCTCATCTAGAAAAGCAAATGTAAAAGAAACACTAGTGCACTGGAAACAGGATTAAAGATTGGTACAGGACAAGTTAACCAAAGAATAAAAAATACAATTAAAGTAAGCTTATCTTTCTTTTTTTTTTTTGACGAGGTTTACACCGGCTTGGTTAAGCGGAACCTGGGAATGATTTCTATTGATACTATTTCCAAAGTCGTCGACAAGAAAAAAATATGTAAAGAAATCATCTATAACCGTTTCCGCAAAAGTTGGAAAAACAACCAACTCGCTCTGCTTAGAATCTGGTTTGTAAAAATCCCTCTTCGCAGATGATATATCATCATACCATGCGTCGAAGGTTCCACAAAGTTGTCCTGTAGAGCCAAGGCAATAGAGCCATATCTGGTCGAATTATGGAGATTTTAATTAGACCCTACCTCGAAAAATAAGAGAAGTAGAAGGGAACAAAAGAAAAAAGTAAAAAAAAAAAAAAAAAAAAGTTATAGCGTAAAATGCTGCAAGAGTGTAAGGAAAACGCCTTTATATTGATTCCCAAGAGCACCTATAACCCCATCATGACAGGAGAAAATTCGAAAAACCCCCTTTTCTTAGGAAAATACAGAGTGAGAAGAATAAATGCGCCAATGACCACTAAAAAAAGGAAATTTTGTTTTTTTCTTTGAATGGAAATAATAAAAACGAAAGTAGCCGCGGTAGCTCAATCATCGTGGTGTCGAACATTATTAGCCTCTTGACGCTTAATCATGCATTCGGCACAGAAGGCCTTGGTGTTCAGGTTACACCGCTCACAAAGCCAGACCTCTCTTTCGCAAAAGTCACACAACCCTCTAGGAAATTCTAGCATGGCGATGCTACGCTTCTCCCACCAGTGATGATCGGCGTTGGGGTTGATAATGTTGGGCATCCAAATGCGGCGAGGAAGCGGGCATCGAAGCATCCTTTTTATGACATGCTCCACCTCCGTCATCTTGAGCCCAAGTTCTGGGATTCTAGGATAAGGAAGAGAAAGGGTGAGATCGGTTCGCGGAGCGGTGGGAAGGGCAAAACGGGCGAGCTGAGAGTTGCGATCTCTGAGACAATAGCGAAACAAGTATGCACAGTAACCTTCGTTGATGGAAGGGGGTCGATTTTCCGGGTGCTCCCACCCCTCCGGTTTTTCCCAATTCCTGCCAGTCATTTTGTATATGGCGTATCTTTTATCGGCTACACTGTAGCTGTCAAAATTAGCCACGATTGTATCGATTGTTGAGTCGCACATTAGAGATGTGCTCAAGTTGATGTCATCGACCTGTAGCTGATCCCTGTGATCCGCGCCCGACCCTGGGAAATAGAAGATCTGCCCGTTGTGGTGTTCAATCCTGGTCTCCCATGGCATTCGCGGGATTGGACTCTCGGACTCGAGCTTCGGGAACAAAGGCATGTTTTGGCATTTAATCTGCTTGTGAACGTTGTGATGTAGCCGCATTTGCTGGTAGCCATCCTCCAGCTCGGCGGAGGGTTCAACCGTCCATCCATCCCAGAGGAAAACGTTGAGAGAGTCGCAGTATGAATTACAGAATCTGAGTTCTGTCTCAATTCCTAGGGCTCCAGTAACACAGAGATATCGAGCGGCGTTGAGTTTGTAGGGACAGATTTCCTCCTGCCAGAATTGCTCGACATTTTGCCATACATTTTTCTCAACGGCAATCTTACCGCTGTTGGCGATGTACAACTTCTTCAAGCGAGTGTAGCCTACAAGGCCGGTTCTGTTGAGTTCTTCAACATTCGCCGGCAACGGGCCACGCCATATCTGAGAACCGATGGGGGATTTAACCTGTCGAAGGACCTGCCAAGCCAAACCAACAGCCGCTTCTTCTTCCTCCCAGTATCTTCCCAATCTCTTGAATAAGAGCTTTTGGAGCATGGAGACGATTATATCTGTGTTCAGATCGGGACATTTTTGAGCTTTGATGGATGTCAAATGCTTAAAGCATTCCGGTGTTGCTTCCGAGTCGAGCGTAAAATTGGAAACGTAATCGTTGATGTTGATGTCGTTGAACGTCTGGATTATAATATTGGCCAGCATTTTCTCTGAGACACCTATATTGCTCAGGTCGAGGTGAGTTAGTCGGTCCCATTGGTGTAGCTTGAATTGCTTCTTTGGAGTCCATGGATCCACAAGCCCGTAGAGGTTGGAGACGCCACGAAGAAAATTGCGAACATGGATGTCGTGGATGGCGGGGGTAGTCGAGAAATCTAAAGCCTTTGCATTCCTAACAAGGTAGTATTTCACATCCCTAGCGACACCCCGACAGGTTCGACGTAGGTGAATGATGTCCATGACATTCGGGAGATATTTGACAATGCATTCGATGATGAGGTGGTTGTGCAGAACCTCCGCTCCACGGTGATTATGCTCGACATCTTTGGCATCATGCGAAGGGGATTGAGACTTTTGGGGGAGCTGCTCAGGTAGTTGACCGGCACGTGCGCGTTTTCGTAAGGGCGAGTGTGGAGTGGGCGTCGTGATTGATTGCTCCATGCTGGGGTTGATTGGAGCGGCGGGACACCGCAGGCGGCGAAGGACCTACTCAAAGGGCTCTCCAGGTCTTGACCAGTGCAGGATATCCGTGCTGCCTTTGTTCGAGATTGATACACGGTTGTAAAAAGGTAACGAGAGAAAACAGCTCCGCCGGAGCTAACCGGGCGATGGAACCGTACGAGCGATAGAACTAGGATTTGGATGAATCGGATGGGGAGGTTGCAGCGTTGTTGGTGATGATGTCCATTCAAAAGTTTGGAAGATAAATTTAAATGTTGCGAACTGAACGTTGCGGACTGAGTGTTGCAGTCTCGGCACTATGAGCGTTGTAATGTGACGAGCAGGTCAATCTTGCAACACATTATTTCCCCCTTGCTGATGAGCTCCCAGCAACGGGCGCTCTTCTCGAAAGACCCGGACGCTCTGAGAAACAAGCACGAAGGCGAGTCTACTTCCTCTGTCTCTCTGTCAAATATAATCATTTATCATCAACCCCCCGGCGGATCGATGACGGAGTTCTCCCTGGGGGCGCAATGCAAGGCCCCATTGTTCCCGAGCGCGTGGTACAAGGACCCGCTCGTTCGTTGGGTTTATTATCGATAGGCCAGCCTGACCAGCACCATGGGTTCGGTAATAGCTGGACCACCAATCGCAGCTTCCGGAACGCCTTTAGCCTAAATAGCCCGGGCTCTCTTCACGGGTATTCGACATGGGTCGAACTGCGGAGCACCTCATAACGGAGCTGTTGAGTAATGGAAGACCGGCTATATAAGTAATTTCAACAGCTTGAAAAAGTCCACATTGTTCCTGAAGCTTAAATAGATTTGCAAGTCTCGCGAGCTGGCATTGATTCTATTAGTTCCTTCTTATCACTCCTATCAATTACCTACCTTACTTTTTTCCACGGCAATATTGCGTGTATTGATTATCAACATTGGTGGATATTCGGTGGCATTCGCAGAAATGGCAGCAACCGACCCGGTATACCTTGGCTTGGATCTTTCCACTCAGCAACTAAAGGGTAAGAAAATCTATTCTTCTAACGCAGCTAGGCCCGCAAGATTGTAATTTGGCTAATTTTTCCGAACGAAAAAAAGTCCTTGCTGTGCGGTCGAATCTGGAGACCGTTTTCGAAGAAGCCATATCCTTCGACGCCGATTTACCCTCCTATGGTGTACGAAAAGGTGTCTTTGTTAACGATAAAGATGACGAAGTCTACGCCCCTGTGGCCATGTGGATCGAGGCTTTAGACCTTATTCTCCGACGTATGAAGAACCGAGGTTTCGACTTTTCTCGCGTCAAAGGCATCAGTGGAGCCGGTCAGCAGCATGGTAGCGTGTAGGTTTGTTGTATTTTATGATAGTTCTCCAACGCAAATTTTGGCTAACTCGAACGAAAAGATACTGGTCTCAAGAAGCTGAGACTATTCTTTCAAATCTCTCTTCAGACAAAACTCTGCTGGAACAGCTCTCCCCGGCTGCCTTTAGCTGGAAATTCTCACCGAATTGGCAAGATCATAGCACTTCATCTCAAGTCGCCGCTTTTGATGCTTGCGTGGGTGGTGATGACTTGCTCGCCAAGGCTACAGGATCAGGCGGTCACCATCGATTCACGGGCCCTCAAATCCTACGTTTCGTCCAACTACACCCAGAAGAATATTCCGCTACGAGTAGAATATCTCTCGTATCATCCTTCCTGGCGTCTCTGTTCCTGGGGAAGATCGCTCCTATCGATATATCCGACGCGTGTGGCATGAACCTCTTTAACATTGAAACCGAAACCTGGGATGATAGACTCATTGCACTCGCAGCAACAGCTTCGGGGAGCCCCGATCCTGCAGCTACAAAAGTTTTGTACGAAAAGCTAGGAGAAGTAGAACCGGACGGTGGAAAGAACTTGGGACCGATCTCTTCATATTTCGTCCAAAAATGGGGCTTCCCATCAGATTGCGCCATCATACCTAGCACCGGTGACAACCCATCGACAATCCTAGCTTTGCCGTTACACCCCCAAGATGCTATCGTTAGCTTGGGGACCAGCACTACAATCTTAATGAGCACTGAGAAATATTACCCATCGCCAGCCTATCACATGTTCAACCACCCAACCACACCAGGTCTCTACATGTTTATGCTATGTTACAAAAATGGCGGACTAGCCAGAGAAGAGATCCGAGATGCCATAAATAAGGCATCTGGGGTCGAAGACCATTCGTGGGCATTGTTCAACAAGGCAGCAACTGAAACCCCGGTTTTAGGCCACGCGGATGAGAACTCAAAGGCAAAAGTTGGATTTTACTTCCCACTGCCAGAAATTGTGCCGAATGTTCACAGTCCTGGATTTTACAGATTTGAGGTGGATCCTAAATCTAACGAGGTTGAGTCTGCAAGCTGGGATATCAGCGCGGACGCGAGAGCTATAGTTGAATCGCAAGCACTCAGCATGCGAATCCGTAGCGCACCTCTGCTAGATCCGAAAAACCCACAACCCAGAAGAGTGTACCTAGTCGGAGGCGGGAGCAAGAATAAAGCGCTTGCAAAAGTTCTAGCGGACGTGCTTGGTGGGATCGAAGGCGTTTACAAGCTCGATGTAGGCAACGCATGTGCTTTGGGTGCAGCGTACAAGGCGCTGTGGGCCGTTGAGAGGAGCAGCCCTGATGAACAATTCGAAGATTTGATCGGAAAGAGGTGGAATGAAGAAGGCAAGGTAGAAAAGGTCATGGATGGTTACACGAAGGGTGTTTGGGAGAAATACGGTGAAATTGCACAAGCATATTCCGACGCCGAGGGGCGGGTTGTCAGAGGAGAGATTAAGGGTGATACTTCATTGCTATGAGTTCTCGATCAATTTAGTGGAAACAAAATCTAGCATAAAAGGTCAATCCTTTGTTGGAAGCTCGACTGCCTGGTTTTGTAGAACTAGCTGCGAAGACCAGACAAGCAAAATCAGTATTCAATTCAGGGTTTGTAAAAGCAAATAATAGCGGTTAATTTTCTACGTGTAACTCCTGCAACCCAAAAACTTGTAAGATACATGACTTGATTCTATTCACCTATGATTAATTTGAAGAATGTATATTTTGCTCCTCGACGCCGACTTGTGATATCGATGGACCCGAAACCAAGACCTCCCAAAAAGGAACTTCCGCTTAGATCCAAGCAGTGACTTTACCGTATTTTACCTGCTTTTTCGTAGTGCATTGCAAGACAATGAAAAGTACCAAGCTCAGTACCTCGAATGCTGCGACAACAATAGCGGCAATGAATGAGTATTCCTAAAGTTTGACGACAATATAATAATATATAATTAGCAACCATCCTTCCTATAAGATTCACCTCCACCCCAAACATATAAAAATATTTTTATAAGAAGCCAAACTAGAGATTCGAGCTTACCATTTCTATACACAATGATTTCCAAGGAATCTTGCCACCAGGTACGGACTTGTTTTGACAAGTCCAAGTCCACACATCCCAACCAGTCCTCTTATCTCCTTGACTGTGAATCAGTTTGAAATAAACAAGGGCTCCGATCCAAGCGGCGATGAATACTACCGAACTGAGATAAACGCAGACTACACGCCATGTGCTATCGTGGATTCGATGAGACTATATATAAACGCCATTGTCCTGTTAATCCAAGCTCGAAATAATACCCGTACGTATATTCATAATCCCGAATAACTAGAACGAGGTAACCAACAAAGCAAGAGAGATGCCATGACATACCCAGCAGCAAAGACTGATAAGAGCTATAACCTGAACAATAACAGCCCCTCCAGCGATCCACAACATGGTATACGTCGGTTTAATATCAAGAACAGCCCAATGCATCATTTTCCATCCTGTTCCCTCATCAAGTTCACTCATATCCTTACGTGTATTCAACCAAACTACCGTTGCGTGAACTTGCACGGCTACAATTGTAGCAGCGAGGATAAGAGCCAGAACGCGCAGGGTAGTTCTGATGTGCTGATATGTGGGGGTAGGTTTCTTTGCGGGGCGTCGGGTATGAGGTGGACTAGTATGACGGCTTCTTTCTTGAACTAGAGGTTTTTCTTCCCCGTGAGCTCCAACATGGAGGTATGGTTCGTAAGCGGTGGATGACATGATGGTTGTATATATGTATATCGTAGGATTCCGAAGGGCGAGGATGCAAATTATGAATGGAAAAATCAATAGAGAGAGGTTTATTAACTGATATAAATAGTTGGAAAGAGCGGAGCTGAAATGAAAAGGAAAAAAAAAAAAAATGTAAAGAATAGCTAGTAAATGAAATAATAATGATGTTTTGGAAATATGTAAAGCTCTAGTGTTCTAAATCGTAAACGCAAGCTGGGAAGTCTAGAATAAGTCGTTTTGTTCAATCTATATACTCTTTCCTAAAACATAGAAAGAGAGAGCGAATAATTCTAGAAGCACTAAAAGTTTTGCATAGCCTCGCAGGTACAAAAAGCAAGAGGCGTTCGATCGACTACTTCAGGGGCCATATAGCTAGCTACATGAGCTGGAAAGACAAAAAGGCTGAAGTGTGACATAACTTTAAAAGGGTGGACCCATGTCAGGAATCGTAAAAAGAGTTCTATAATTGCATCATTATAAACTGCTTACTACTTGTCATTCAATTCTTATGAATGGTAAGATATCGGTGTTCAAGGCAGACTTTGCAGCGGTTGTCTCATGAACCCATCATGCATGTGGTAGTTTGGTATAGTGCTAGGATTTTTAAATTTTTACAGTTGGTTTTTTTTCACAGAGTATATCTAAAGGCCAGTTTTACGCACGATATACATATCGGATGAATAATCAATAGTCCAAGTTATAGAATGCTAGGCTTCGTCAATGGGAAGGAAGCTCAGATCAAAACCTCTTAGGTGATATTGAAAAGCTGGGAGAATAGCTTACTGATTAATTCAGTATGCGCTTGTCTCGTAAACCAGCCGCGGTCAGAAATATAAACGTGTAAAGGAGAAAATATGTTTTTTTATCACTTGCCCGCAGCTGGCGTCTTCCTCAGCTCCAGAGAAACAAATATGTGTCAGATAGCCTAGGACCTTGTGTTACCGTATAGACGCACCGCTGAATTCAGTGATAGGTATAGCGATTGCTAGCGGGCGGACGGAGATTGTTATGATTAGAGACAAGGGGGCGGCGGCGAATACTCAGGAGGCCTCAGCCAGCAATTAGACGCCTTTAGGTAAGTCATTTCTAATCTAGGATATCAATTCTCATTGTCTGGAAATACAGCCAGTTGCAAGTTTTCAAAACGTTAAAACCTCGAATTCGAAAGATTGTCCTTGGCCTTGCTGGGGCACCGTGCGTAATTCAATAGGGGATAGTGTAATATACATATATATATTATCATAAAGTTATACCGCCATAGCGCTATAACTTATTTATATTTCCGCGTTTCAATAAAGCAAGCGACGTCGCCAAGGTATTACGATATCATTTGAAGGGTGTTATCGAGCATGACTACCTTGAGATTACTCAGCTCTGAGCTGCAACACTCTCTTGGCGATAGGACATGCTTGCCTTCCAAGAATAGTTGCGGTTTTGAAGGCTGAGATAGCTCTACGACATTGAAATCATAACTCAGAATTCTCGGACGAAATTACAATATCAAAGCGGCTTCTAAAGTTATATCTTACTATAACCTTAAGCTTACAATGTGAATCCGAATTTCAACCTAGACAAAAAGTACAATATATATCCTGTAGAACTTCCAAGAGCGATATGAGTAGCAAAAGACAATACAAAATCCCAAGACAGCAATTCACCCTTCTTTTCACCAAATATTTCCAATATGATTAAACTACGCTTACCTCTCGCTCTTTTCTTCCTAGACACCGTCCTCGCAGATATTTCCCTTCAAACCTTTTACCAGATGGGTTGCACCGGAGGCGTTGTGAGCAATGTCCATCCAAACGTCGCAGCAGCCTCTCAAGTTGCTAGTGGATGTATAGCCTTAAATGGCTTCCAATCAGTCGGAGTTGTCAGTGCCGACTCGGGTTTCCAGTGCAATATCTACTCCGACTCTACTTGTACAAACTTCTTAGCCACCTTTGACAGTAACTTCCGAGGAGCGTGCACCAACATCATCGGCTCCGGCGTCACTTGCTTCGGTACCGGTCAAACACTCTCCGATAATCCAATTACAACTTCCACCGCGACTATTACGATTGGAAAAAATGTAATCACCACCGACTCGTGGGGTACTTCTCTTGTCATGACGGGCAAGGATAAAGCGTGTGGAGATACCGACTGCGATGCGACAAAACTGATCCCAACCCCGTTCAAACATCTCAACAAGACTTGTGAGCAAACCGTCAAGATGGAGGGATTCTATAACAACCCCGATGAGAGAGATTATATGGCTGCCCTGTTGGGTAAAATTCTGGGTAAAGCGATGACGAACGAACGGGCAGATACCACTGGCTCTGGCGGAAATAACCAGTGGATCAGAGATATTCCCAGTTTCGCTTCGGTTGTTATGAGTGATGAGAGTACAGGACATTATCAGGCCATGATGGCGGTGACGGTCGATGTTCAATGTAACTCACCAGTAAAGGGGAACTGCGAGGGGTTGATACCCAGCATCACTGCTGACCTTCTCGGGCAGGTTCCCAAAGTCGGCGACGTTATCGCTACAGGGTTTAAAATAGGATGTCAAGTCTAAGTAGCCAGTTCACGTCATTAATTTTTCGACTTTGAATTTGAGGTATCAGGATTGGGATCAAAGTTCATCAAATGTATATTAAATGTTCCAAGTGCTGTTGCTGTTGCTGGCGTAAATTTGGACCTGTATAAGAAATGTTTATCAAAAGTCATAATACAACAGAAATTTTCAGCTCCAATCTTACAAAAATCTTAAAACACAAAGACCAGAGGATCTAAGCTGATAAAGGAATATCGAATTTGGCCCACTAAGAATTTTACACCTATCATTTAAATATTTGAGGCGGGATGTAAAATCGCAATCGATTGTTCTGTTTCATTTAAAACTCTTTCTTACAAGACAATAGTTTAGGTATGAGACTAATTAAGTATAAGAGAAAACCTCAAGCATTAAAACTTTTGTTGCTTGCGGATTAGTTGATATATCAGAGTAGGTACATTTGCAAACTAAATCATATTTTTCCTTCCCAAGAATACGCCTAGTGAATTACCGAATCGTATATATAATTGAAGTCAAAAAAAGGGACAAAAAACGCCTTCCCAATGATTGCCCGACGTGAAATGACGCTCTGCTGAGTAAAAACATAAATAGGCAAATACAAACAAGCCTCTCAAAAAGCAAGAAGTGACAAATTTAAAAATTAAAACGCCTATGAATTTTTTTGACTAGGGAAAAAAAAAATGATGGAATATTCAGGAATGAGGAGTTGCAGACAAAAGAAAACGAGCTGGTCAATCGAACCGGACGATAATAAGCTCATCCGCTTTTTTCAAATTCCCAATCCTTCCGTAAAGGTTCAAAGCGGAACATTGGTCGCTTCTGTCTTTCGCAAACACGACCCATCCACAACCAACCTCGATCGGTGCACAATCGACATTAGGTTGAGGGACCTTCGCCTCAATTCTGTTTACGCTGGCGCGCATCGCTTTCGAGCGGAAGGAAGATTCTGACGGTTTGGCGTCTGATGGGCTGAGGACATGGATAGACGATGTGGGCTGTAACCATTTTGCGCTCTTAGCTGCGTCTTCGGACGAGTCACTCATGTCGTGCTCAAAGATGGAAACGTTGTACAAGTTGGTGACAATGCTCGGGATACTGCCCACGAGCGTAAGACCTCGTTGCTGATGGTAAGCGTGGGATCCTCTATATCCCGCTCGCATCTGCTCGGCGTTTACTCGGACAGTTGAGATGGCGAGGCAATCGTGTAGTCGATTGGATTCTAGTGTCGTGGTACTTAGGGTAACGGGGATGTGCTGGCGGGCTACTTTTGGAGTAGCCATGAAGGCAGGTCGCCAGGTAAAGCTGTCAATGACGTTATTGTTGCCAATGCTTGCCTCCATTTTCCACAAAGCGGTCGCCCGTCTGTGCTGAACGAGGTCGTTGTATATTTCGTCGAAGAGAAGATGGCAGCACAAGTCAATGGTGATACGCTTGCCTTGTTCGTCGACTTCTTCAATCGCTTGATTGAAGGTAAACCTATGCTTTACGCTTTCCGCATTGACAATGTCGCGAAGTGGAGGCATCGAAAGGTCGGTTCTTTTGAGCGAGGCTCCGGTCTTCACGTCTACGATTTGAGCCGAGAAAGTGAAGCTGACAAATAAGTGACAGCCTGCGACATCGGCTCCAATCGCATGGATGTCTTTATGGGTGGAGAAGGCAAAAGTCTTGATAGAGCTCGCAACGGCCGCCATTCCTGCTGGTTCGTGAACCTTTGGCCAACTTGGGATGATTTTATCGAAGAAGGCCACGTTATACTTGTGCTTCGATCCTTTTTTGGAGTAGGCAAAGTAGTGGGAGTTCGCATCAAAACAGCGGATTTCGTCATCGATCGTCCAATGGCATACAACTTGCCCTAGGTTGCTTGGGTCAAGTGATATAATGGCGAGCGCTTGGTGGACGGTTGTTGGAGGGTGGTAAGGGCGTCGGTTCAGGAAATCAATCAACCGCTGCGGGACTCCTCGTGGATTGGATTGTAGTTGAACGGCCGTTCGAGGGTGACTGGCAACCATCATGAATTTTGGAAGTATTTTCTGACCCGTCAGAAATTTGTCGCCTCTGTCAGCGGACTTTGGAATCCAAATCTTCCATTTGTTATCCTCGTCGGGGTTCACAGAATCGAATAAAGGATCGATTCCGACAAGATCAGCAAGAACGTCTCTTGTGCTTCCGTTGAGGGAATGAAGGACCAATTTGGAGCGACTTTCAGGCTCGCTGTCGATATGAGAAGGAGATTGGTAGACGAGAATATCACCCACAACTCCCCAACCCAAACAACCTGGATCCGTGCTGCCCTTTGCGACAACAAGTTTCTCGACTTTGGAGGGGTCCTTCCGGATCCATCTTGATGTTCTGGCGATGAGACGGGTCATCTCGACATTGCCTGCCGATGGATTGAACGATTCCGGTGTCAATTGGAACAACTTTTTAAGCGCAAACCGGCAAATGGAATCGTCTGTAAAAAGACGATAAAACCCTCTCGAAACCAGGCGACATCTTGCAATATCGAATAGATCGAGATGGGGTAGAATTAAGGCCATTATATCAAACGGCATATCCTCCATTGCTGTCTGAATCTTTTGGGGCGTCATTTTTTATGGAATTTTGAATGAAATTTGGAGGGGGAAAAATAGCCGTTAGAGAGGATAAAAAGGTTGATAGTTGGGAAGGAAGGAAGGAAGGAAGGAGAGCCTGGCTTGGAATATTTTAATGGGCGTGGCGTGTGGATTTCAATCGAATATCTGCCGAGAATATTGATGTCTGAGATAGCAGTCCAACTTTTACAGGCGCTGCCTGACAACTACGAAAATCGGTACAGTTGAGTTTATACAAGACGCCGCCTGAACATATAGCCCTAGTCTTACACACCAGCCCAGCTTATAGCGTTATGTCCGATAGGCGTATGGAACCAATGCCTCAGGCCGTCATCCTCGTCCGGGGTGTGGCCACTCCAAGTGCGATCTGAAATGCAACAGCAAATTGGGGTGGTAATGCGTTGGGGCTGTTGTATTTTGTCGCAGCAGCCACTAGCAACTTCGGCCGTTTTGTATCGTTTCTTGTCGTTCTTGGCTTCGGAATTCTTGTCAGATTGGGTGGGTACCAAGCCAGGTAAAATATGTTCGATCTGGCAAAAATGTATCTACGATACTTGGGATATACGGTAATGCTTGGTAGATGCCCTGCCAGCTCAGGGAAATGACGTCGATTAAATCTCGATATGTATCGATTAATGCATCAAAAGATTCTATCAGGAGGAGGAGAAGGAGAAGGAGGAGGCCAAGAGAACTTGGAAACAGTGATAATAAGTTCTCTTAGCTTGCTTAAATACAGACACTATGCATAGCTATGGTCACTTGCGCGGCCGTATTATAATTATGAACTTGTAAGAAATGTCGCACTGTTCCCATTTACTTTTGGGAAAATTGTTGCCGAAACGGTCTTTCTATCTCGTAATAGCTTAGGGGAACAAGCTTTTGAGAAACAAGGACGAGCTCTCCCAGTCGCACAGGAACCATCCGC
The DNA here is from genome assembly GCA_012184315.1 of Arthrobotrys entomopaga. NCBI lineage: Eukaryota > Fungi > Ascomycota > Orbiliomycetes > Orbiliales > Orbiliaceae > Arthrobotrys > Arthrobotrys entomopaga. The sequence goes on from LDDX01000204.1 coordinate 30,409, forward strand.
GAGAACCATGCGAAATGCTGGGGAAAGGGCGAGCGAAAACAAAAGCAAAAAAAAATGCTTAGCACGGTTCAAATCATTTACAATTTCTCAGAATGGTGTGAAAAAAATTTTTCCTTTGCAATCTCATGCGCTAAATAGAAAATTGGGCCAGTTAGAATCAGGGTTCGGTAGGCTGGTGTGCATGTGTGGGAGATCAAAATAGCGTCATTGTCTGCAAGAGTAATGGAAAAGTCTGGGGAAGAAAACCCGCGGAAGGGCTTGGAAGATGTCAACGAACGCGGGGCAGGGCCAAGCAAGGCATCAATCACCTGGCTGAACCTTTCTCAGCTGCTGCTGCTGGGCCCATCTTTTCGACGAGCCCTTTTTGGGTCTCGCCTCCGCACCGAAAAGTAAAACCACCCTTCCAGCCAGCCAGTTGATTTATTTGATTAATGGCTCGCGTAATAATTATTGGGTGGACTAAATTGTCGAAAAGGGGAGGAAAATTTTTTCTGTTTCGTTGCAAATCAGATGGTCAGCTGGCGGGGAGGCGCTCTTCCCCGTCGGGGGCTGCTTTGCTGCGTTTGGGAAGCTATTACCCCATTATAATACATTACAATATAAGTAATAGTATGAAGTATATATTTTTTGAAGCTGTTCTGGTGCCCGAAATGAGGAGCAAAAAGGTCACCGGGACCAGCTTTTCGTTGGTGCGTAATTACCTAAACGTTGGTCATTTCGTGGTGAAATCGGTTCGGTCGCCTTTGACCGATGGCTCTTTTTTAAAATTGAAAGCTTGAGAGGAGATGGTCAAGCGCCGAAATTTGAAGACTGGTGACCCGGATCTTTGGCAGGGTGCCATCTCCACCGGCGGCGAAGATCCGCTCCCCAGTATGTACATATATACTCAAGTACGAAGTACAGTGTCTCCTTGAATTAATTCCTGTCATGTCATGTCATCATGAGCTTTGGTGTATTCATATATGTCGCGATATGACGTGCCTGTAAGATTTGAAAGGGACCTTGGTGCCCAAACCCTTGTTTGCTCATACCTATTATTATTATTATTTCCATGGGATTAATCTTTTTGAACCAAGTTGACCACAATTTAAATGTGCGCGACAAGAGAGGTCTATGAAAGGTGCCGGCATAAGAGCTCGGTTTCCATCAGTCCCAACCAACCTACATCATGCGACCGAACTTATTTGGGCTTGTTTGAGGCCCAATACGAAGTATCGATCCAGAAGAGAAGACTAGACTGGCGAGGTGCCAAGTCCGGGGTAGGGTAAAGAAAGATGCGGTTTGGAAAAAAGCTGACTTGAGTACTTTGATCGGACCCTACCTGCACCATGCAATTGACATTCCGACCTCATTTGAAACTAGGAAATACTCAAGTACTTAGTATTTAGTATCTTGAAGGTACAGTGCATACATGTATATATTTCAAACATGCACACGATTCCAACTGTTTGCGACGGGGTTGATTTCGCTGGGATTCGTGTAGACTTGATTACATGCAACCGACACACTCTGCCGTCGTTGAACCCTGAGCTGCGACAGGTCAGTATTGATTGATCTGACCGCCATAATTTAATTTCACCCTTCGATGCGGATGCCAACTGTTCAATGTCCGACTGCGATCAGGTGCATCTCGCGAGGCATTTTCTTAGAGAAAAAATTTCCTGTGTAACCAGAGATTTATTCGCGTCGTGTCTTTAATCCTCTGATACGGCTACCTAAATTAATATATATCAATATTCACCGTTCACGGAGCGCTGTTGAATTCATGAAACGGTTTCCTGATAACTGTCATTAATTTTACGCTTAGTCTTACGCTCAGCGGCTGAACAGGAACAATTGGTTACCATGCATGCATCCATATTCTTAGCTATATGGCTGGATAGCTGCATTTTCAATCGAGCGGGAAGAGCCCCATCGTACGATCGATATACTATATCAATCAATTTACAGAGTTCTTCCGATACGCTGCCCGTCATCCTTGTCAAGCAAGCCTGGGCCTGGTTGTTGGCGAGTGATAATATATTTTGAAAATGTCTGGCCGTTTTTGCTGCAATCGAACCAACCCAACAAACGACACGCCAACACCAAAAATTATATTTCACTTTATGAGTCGACACTCGAGCACTCCGAAATCTTTAGCTGAGACGTAGGCAATCGTGGGAAAGCAAATATCCGGCCAACGACATCGTCCCTTCTCAACCATGCGCCCCTCCTTACTTCCTACATCTTTGCTCGAGACATTGGCTCTTGGGAGGCCTGCATGGCCATGGCCCTGGTCCACATTGCGAAGCATATCTCGCGTCGTCGTTCCCAAATCTCCCTTGCTATCAAGCCAGCTCCACAGGTCTTTCTCAACTCGCCCACAGCTACGAGACTGGGTTCCAACACCATATGTTCATGAAACCACTGTATGGAAATACCTTTCAAGAAATAGATAAACAAAATCTAATTTTTTTTTTTTTTTTTTAATAAAAAAAATTTGACAACATTGAACTAACCAATAATTCTACACAGGCGGGTGGATGGCACACATACGACATCTTTTCCCGATTGCTCAAGGAAAGAATAATCACCTTGAATGGGCCTGTCCACGATGGTCTTTCTGCGACCATAGTAGCCCAATTGCTTTTCTTGGAAGCTGATAACCCGGAAAAGCCAATTCATCTATACATCAACTCGCCAGGAGGCAGTGTAACAGCAGGTAGACCCACCCTTTTTCAACTCCCCTCCCTTGTCATATCTATGCTTGTACAACATCGATATCTTTTTATCTCCCTCAATCAGATTACTTTTATCGTTCAGATTAGCGGATAAACTTTCACCGGAATGAAGGAAATTGGAATGCGGTATTAATATCTGTTATTATAGGGCTTGCAATCTATGACACGATGAATTACATCCAGTGTCCGGTTTCTACGATCTGTATCGGCCAAGCTGCGAGCATGGGATCGCTGCTGCTGGTTGGAGGAGAGAAGGGTAGGCGCTTCGCCTTACCTCATTCCAGCATTATGCTTCACCAGCCGAGTTTGTCTTCCCTCATCTCTTCTTCTTCACGGACGAGCAGTTTGTCAAAGTCGAATTCGATGATATACTAACAGGTTTGATACAGGTGGGGGTTTCTCTGGCCAGGCTAGGTATGTTGAGAGAGCTCTCTGTGCTCTTATTGAAGACCGAGACGGGTTCGCACGTAATCTAACAATTCTTGTCCTTCCTTTATAGTGACATTGCAATACACGCGAAAGAGATTCTTCGAGTACGAGAAAGTCTGAATAAGATATACCAAAGACATCTCACAAAGCCACATGAATTGGATGAAATCGGTAAGACATCAGCCCTTTTTTTTCTTTATTCACATCTTTGACCAAGGAAGAAGGATATAAGTCTTTCTTTATTTTAATGTCAGCTTAGCTATATATTAACGTTGTGTTTGTTTTTCTTGTAGAGAGAATCATGGAACGGGATCTCTTCATGTCGGCTGATGATGCGCTGAATATGGGACTCATTGACGAAATTCTCACCAAACGACCGGGTTCCGGAAGCGAGTCATTGGATAAAAAGGATTGAGCCTTTCAAGTCCCATTTTCACAAAAAAAGCATTTCGATAACAGATGGTCGCTCGCTCTAGACAAGTATTTCGTCTCGTCGAAATTTCAATATTAATGACCTGCGAGATGGTACCACCGTGCGACAAAAATCTAAATCAATCTTCAAAATAATAGTATAAAGGGAGATAAGTGGTATCAATTTTTTTCTAATGACAAGAACCACGCTCATCAATGGACTTTTGTTTATCTCGAACCTTTACTGATGGAAAATTAAAGACCAAGGTGTTACATGAGATCCAGAGATATGGATTTTTCATGTACATATACGTATACATCTTCCACCCCCCGCCTTCGCAGTGTAATATGTATATCGAGAGATTTGCGAAGTTTATTTATCTATCAGTTAGAAGGCAAATAAAGTGTGCCACCAATATAAAATTCAAAGATTTAAAGCCCGTTGTTGATATATCGACGGGTACTACTCTCCCAGAAACCACATGGTAGCAAAAAAGGTATCGTTTTGATCACTTTTACTTGACGTACAACGTTACATCCGATCGATTACGGAATTTTCATCGGTCGTTTTAAATTTATGATGCCGGTAGTACTTAGGTATACCATACGTATCTATCTAAGAAAGGGGAAGAAGCGTTACCATGTCACCTGGTCAGGAAACGAGATAACATACCCGGAACGTATCTCGATATCTCGCGATAAGGAAGGGAGAGAGCGGATCATTGCAGTTTATTTTCCCCTGCGCGCGGCGTATAGTTACAGTCGCACAAAAAAAAAAAAAAAAGGAAGAAGAAGCCCGACGGAGTATAAATTATCGATCGTACGTGCGATTGAACTTCCTCGAGTCTATAGCTCCCACGCCATATGCTATAGTATCGTGACTATTTCGAAACCAATTTAGATAATTCTGTCCCCCCCCGCTCTGTCGCGTTTGGAAAAAAAAAAAAATGAATATATATATTTTTATTTCCTGCATTTCTAGAATTAATTTATTTATCCCTCTTTGTATCCTTTGGATGATCATGAATTCTTTTTGGTAGCAGATTTATGGTCGGCGAAGTGTCCAAGCTAGTATTTACTTTTTTATATCATTGGGGGCACTTGCACCCGCGGTATGTAATATATGTACCTTACGTAACCGACATTGGTAACATAACTTGAAGGTTAACACCGCAGCGCAAAAATATCGCATAAAGGTGAGGCAACCTCACTATATAAGCAGAATCGTGCAACTGAGGTGTAATTGCGTAAAAGTAAATAAATGCTTGCGAATAGAATATCGAGACCGCATCGTTTCTTTCTTTCTTTCTTTTCTTTTCTTTTCTTTTTTTTTTTTTGCAATATGGAGCCATGCATCCCCTTTCTGACGCCATATCGCATAGGGCTTGCTATACACAAATGCAAAAATCCAACGTATATACCATATAAATATTTAAGTACTTAGCTAGTGATAGACTAATGAATAGATGTGTGCAATTAATGCGTATCCCGTTTCACAAGTATATTCTCCCAATGCCAATTCGATCACACGTATCAATTCAACCATAAAAACACCTAACAAGAAGCAATTTCGAGTGAAATCGATTGACAAATCCGATCCCGAATCGCGTTTCATTCTATGGCATCACGGTATTATATCTCCAAAATTTCCATTTTTATAGTTCCTATAAGCGATGTATAAATATGTGGCACGAACCCGTAAAATTTCAGCTTATCTAACAAAAAGATAAATGGTAACCCGGGCTGTCTGTCCCCTTTCAAATACGAAATAAGAAAGACTCGGCTCCAAAATCTTATATTCGCGCGCGCACGATACGGAGTAGAAATTATAATCGTAAATAAATCAAAAACCAGACGTTAGAAAAACCCATCCATTCCTCGTAAACACCAACATTTTAGAAAGAAAAACAAGACAATGAAGAAAAGAAGCGCAAGCGCGAGACAAAAAAGACCAAAAGTTAGATGCTCATAAACGCATAGAATGTAATCATGGGAAGAAAAAAAAGGGGAAGAAGGAAGGCAATCACGCATCCATCGTCCCGCAGGGTTTTTTTGAAGTCGAGGGGAAGAAGGATAGGAGTTAGTTTGGAGGATTAATCCTCCGTAGCCTGACTTTTTGCTGCTTAACAGTTCCACCACCAACCGTAGTACGGATACCCCTAATATCCTTGAGCCATAGGCTGACCTGGTTGATAATGTTGTGGATACTGCTGCGGGTGTTGTTGCGGATGTTGTTGCGGGTGTCCTTGAGGATGTTGTTGATATTGCTGTTGAGGTTGCATCACAGGTTGGCCTTGCATCACTTGCTGCGGCTGTTGCTGCTGCGGTTGAATCTGCGATGGGCCATCTGTTGGCGCAACCGGGCCGGGTATCGGCAATCCACCGGGGATTGCACCATTAGCCGGCGCGTTCTTTCGATAATCACTAAACCAAGCGTGTTTGAGAGCATCCTTTGCGCTGATTCTCATTTCCGGTCTCAATTGCAACATCCTGCTCAATAGGTCCAATCCGACGGGGTCAATCTGCCTGAGAATCAATCTCAAGTCTTGTGTGGCGTAGACATGAAAGTTATTCCGATACTCTGGATACTGTGATATCTGCGGCCACGATCGCTCGGAAGGTGTACCCATCAACCGAAATATTTTTTGCAGCTGGTCCTCGTTTGTGGTACCGGGGAATAACGGACGGCCGGTATACATCTCCGCCATGATACAACCGGCGCTCCAGATATCGATCGATGTATTGTAGGTCCTAGAACCGAGGAGAACATCCGGAGCACGATACCACAGGGTGACGACTTCGTTGGAAAAGGTGTTGACCGGGATGCCGAATGCTCTTGCGAGACCGAAATCAGCAAGTTTAAGTTGGCCCTTGGAGTTGATGAGCAAGTTTTGGGGCTTGAGATCTCTGTGCAGGACTCTGTTCTCGTGGCAGAATGCGATCCCGCAAAGTAGCTGATACATGAAGCTCCTGATTGTGGCGGGATCAAGAGCTCCGCGATCGCCGCGGGAGTCCATATATTTCTTGAGATCTTTGTCCATGTGCTCAAAAACCAGCATTAACTTGTTTTCAGTATGGATGACATCGTGGAGGGAGACAATGTTTTCGTGTTTGAGCTCTTTCATGAGCGAAATCTCACGGATGGCGGTGGACGGCGTGCCTTCTTCGCTGTCGAGGTGGATTTCTTTCAGAGCGACGAGCTCGCCAGTTTGGCGATTTCGGCCTTTGAAAACCTAGTAATACATGACCCCAACTGTTAGTGAAATGTATGATTTTTAAGCTTGATGGTGAGAGTCCGAGGAGGGGCTGTTATCGTACGGTGGCGTATGTTCCCTCTCCGAGCTTTTCTAGCTGCTGGAAGGAACTTGGATGTCTCTTTTCCATTTTGAATTATGTATTATTTGATAGCGGAAGGAAAGGAGATGGGTCGGTTATTGATTTAATGTCCTTCGAAAACTTGTTCTTGGCTCGAATCGGAGGAAGGAGTCGACAGAGGGGGTTATCGTAGCAGCCAGCACTATGAAACGGAGGAGAAAGAGGAGTCGAGTATGACGAAGGGAAATGAAAGGGAGAAGGGGAGGGAGAAGGAAAAGAGAATGAATTGTACGGGAGAAGGGTTCTTGGTTTGTTGACGTCTGCGGTGGATGGGAGCGGTGATGATGAATATAAAGAAAGAGAGGATGAGGTTGAAAGGGCAGTCGCTTGGCTTTAAGCGTTTTGGTGTGGCCCCGCCGCCACAGCGCACATCTGCAAGTATGATTCACCCTTCGTCGCCAGCTACAACCCGATCCGACCGACTGAATTTAGCGTCTCCGCAAACTGGAATAGCATCGAGAGACATCTTGAAATCAGCTTCTTCAAATTGAGATAAACTTGTAGCGGCGGCGTCGAACTGGGTTCCATTCGTGAACTTCTAATTTTGGTCGGTCTCATCGCGGCGGTGGATTGGCTGCCTTCCTTCGGCGCTAAAATCCTGCGCTAAACCATGTTAACCAAAGACAAGGCCCGCGGACTCTAAGGTTTAATCTCGGGTATAAGCTGACATGGAGAAAAAGTGAATAGGAAAGGGTAAATGGCTCTCGTGATATATTATTATATACTAGTACAAATTTTGATGATTCCCTTGTAAAACATGAAATCGTTCCGCAAGGCTGAGGTCAAGTTAAAAAACAGCACGAAAAATGCCGGTCTGAAGGAAAATAAAATAATTCGAAATGCGCCATTCTGGCCTCCAACGTGAATAATATCATACAACCCTCCTTATAAGAAATCAGATGCTCTAGCTCTTCCTCCCCCGCGACCGCCGTCTGGTTTTGCTCGTGGTGGAGCTCTATCGTCCCTCCTATCTACATCCATGCTCTCCCGATCCCTTCTAGGACTGACAGACCTCTCCCGGCTATCGCCCCGCTTACCTCTACCGCGATCGACGTCGCGGTCTTTGACACCCCCACCGCCGTCTCGTCTGGACGGCGCCCTGTCTTCATAACTCGAGCTACGTCGGCGATAATTATCCCGTCCTCTAGGCGGAGGAGGACTTCTGCTACGGCTCGGACTCGGTCGTCGGTTGGTTTTCCGTGGCGGTGATTTCGATCTAGAATAAGACCGGCTTCGGCTTCGGCTGGAATCACTATCGTAGCTTCTACCCCGGCCTCTTTTATATTCTCGATCCTTCTTGCCCCCGAAATCTTTCCGACCATCTCTCGATCTGGATCTCGAATCGCCGGAGCTCGAGTAACTTCGGGATCTAGAGCTACCACTCCTGCTGCTTCCGCTATAACTACGCCTTCTCGCCTTGCGCCCCCTACCTGAGCCTCTGCTGTCATAGCTCCTACTACGACTTCTCGAGTAGCTGTAACTCCGAGAGCTCCCACTTCTACTTCTCGAATAGCTACTCTTAGTGTAACTAGAGCTACGCGATCTGGCTCGCCCGCGGTCACTCTCGTCATCGCTGTCCTGTCTTGGAACCGGCAGAGCGGGCACTGCTTGCTTCGGTATGCTTTGGAGGAATTCTCGAAGACCTTCCGTAACCGCGCCCATACCGATACTGGTGAAGTAATTGATGGCGAATCTGGTGTTTCTCGGGTTATCGCGGGGAAACAACCCGGCAAAGCTCTCAGCGAGGAACGGGTCGTTCAACCGTTCGACAACCTTCTTCATCGTCATCTGTTCCGCGAGGTTTTGGAAGAGGATTTTGATAAATATACGTGATGACGACGTGGTTTCTTCCTCGTTGAGATGGATTATGTTCAAGCATTGCCAGTTGACGGCGTCGTTGGCAAGCTGGTGACCGAAGAAGCAGGCGATGTTTCGCAGCCGATTGATTTCGTAACGGTGGATGGTCTCGTAGTAGTTCGCGAAAGATTTCTCGAAGAGATCCTGCCATAAACGATTCAGCTTACAGAACCGCTCCCCGATATTTCCGTAGAATTTTGCGTATGTGCGTTCCTGGGAGCAACACTCCACAATCATGGAGACCAACTCTGGTTCTTGGCCCGCGGGCAGCTTGATCTTCATCAACTTGTGACAGCATTCTTCAAAGTCGATGGACGACATGATAGTGAGATAGATTGTTCGGCGGAGGTTGACGAGGTTTGTATTGCTCTGGTCCTGAATGAGAAGCTGTTTCTCCTTCTCGTCCTGCTCTTCGTCCGATTCGTCTTCGTCATCATCGTCCGAGCCGTCTCCCCCCTCACTGCCCGATTCCTCGCCGAGAATTTCCGCCCTGGTACGTTTGTAGAGGTTCTCGTGCTCTTCATAATGAGGATCAAACTTGAAAACATTGAGGGTATCTTGCGTCTCGATAGAATCGTCGCTAAGGTTGATCTGATGTGTGATTTGATCTTCTTCCTCCACAAGGTCCAGCTCCTCACGGACGATCGGGTTGTCCTTGTATTTGTCCCTCCTAACTTGGAATAGAACCTCAATCATATATTGAACGCGTTTATCGATTGCCGACTCGTGAAGGATGCTTCGAAATGCGTCGTAGATGGCCTCGTTCGCCTTGGTTGACATCTCAGCTAGGTATGCACCGACTTCTCTCATGAATCCAACAGCGATTTCAACCGAGTCGTCCGTTGGGTTTTGCATGAGTAGTAGCATGAGAATTTCGAGTGCGAGCAATTCGTGAGCGACCTGCTGGTTAACGAGATGAGCGATAAAGGTCGTAGAAGAGAGGCACACGGCCTTGTCGTTTCGTTTGAAGGCCTTTCTAAACTGGATTACGAGTCTCTTCACCAAAAGTTCACCAACCTGAGGTAGCTTGGTGTTGATGATTGCAGTCATGGCGGCGTAAACCGGGGTGTAGGTGAGAGCGGCAGCCTGAGCCTTCATAATCGATCGGCAGTAGAGTCCTCTCCCACGGATCAAATTCTCCTGAAACAGGTCCGGCACGATACTTTTGATGTTGGAGGTGTTGACCTTGTTAATTAGACCATTGATCGCCTTTTTCAGCTGCTCCCAGGCCATACGTTGGTACTCCTTGGACGACTTGTCTGTGATTTGGGACTGGAGAGCCTTTAGCCGTGCCGGAGGTATGTAAGTGCCACCGCTGCGCATGGCGAGCAGCTTTTCGTATTCCGCCTTGGGATCGAAGACCGGTTTCGCGGGTTCGTCCTTCGCAGCTGCGGTACGCGCTTCGAGCTGTCGGATACGCTCCGCAGCGCGTTCTGGGTCAACATCGGGGAGACCAAAGTCATTGCGCATACGACGGGGTGGTGGGGAACGCCGACGACCATGGTCGCGTGGAGGTGAGGTTGGAGAGTGAGAAGTACGCTTTCGTTTTGAGGAAGTAGCGGGTGGAGGAGTGAGATCTCGTGATGGAGGTGAAGGAAGCCGAACGGCGGAATGAACGATGACCTGGCCGCCGTCCATGTTGGTATAAGATGGTGAGAGAAAGACTAACTTCTCGCTTGGTCCCTATCTATCACGATGCGTATATCCAGCAAGAGCGTCGGGCCGATGGTCGCGATGCAGTGGAGATGGAGAAATGGCGGTGATAGGCGATGTTGATGGTGACGAATTGATTCATGGCGCTGAAGGAGTCAAGCAAGTCTGGAAAAAGTTGGCTGGGGCGGAGAGCTTGGTGCTGAAAAGTGCGCTGTCAGGGCCGATATCAGCGTAAGATGAGGCACCAGCAATGAACGGGGCAAGTTCAAACGCGCAACGTCGCCTAAACACACAGCTGTTCTTAACGGTTCTGGCTTCGAGGAAGATATCCCAAGCTACATTTGCATCTCGACTTCTAAGTAATTATAATATTCCCCCCACATCCCCTCCCACAATCACCACGATCTGCTCCCATCCATTTGCTCTCCTCACTCGACAATACATTCCGCATTCAAGATGGTACGTTTACACCTATATTCTTTCGCTTGATTTTCAAGATATACGAAAGCTGTCATAGTATATGAACAAATGCTAACAAATTTCGTGATACAGTTGGACAAACTTGCTGGCCTCGCCATGCTTCTTGTCGCATCCGTCGTCTTTCTATACTACACAGTCTGGACTCTCCTGACCGTACGTCCCACGTCCCACCTCTTAATGCTGAAGCGTAGACAAGCTGATATATATCTTTCGAATGCGAATATAGCCATTCATCGACGATGAACACGCGATACAATCCTTCTTCCCGCCACGTGTCTGGGCCATCAGAATACCAGTTATCCTTCTCCTGATTATCAGCGCCGTCGTCGGAAGCTTCTTGAGTATGGTTATGATCAATTCGGCAAAGAAGAAGAAGGCCAAGAAGGCAGCTGCAGCTGCAAAGAAGACCTCTTGAGTTGGATGAAGCAATTTATGGTTTTCCTCCCGCCTTTTTTTATTCCTTTACCAAGAAGAATTAAAGACAGACGGAAAAGGAAAAGAAATCAATGGATACGAAGCGGTCAGGAAAAATTTTTTAATCCGATTGAAAGAGGCGGCAAGGGGCAATGTGAGGTGCGTTGGATGGCGAAGGTTGATGATTTGTAGATATCTAACTGGACGGAGTGATGAGCTGTCGCAGTTTCGACGATATATACCACGGCATTTTTCACTCAGATATATATTAATAACTCTTACATAGCACCTTTGACATATCCCGTGACGGACTAGCGATCGATGGGGGAAGAAGGATGGAAGAAAAGGAGAAGGGGGTTCCCTTTCCATGATTGATCGGACGACACAGGTCCACGATACATTGAACCGGGTCCCTTGTAACATAACTCAATTGAGCCTCAAACCGTGAATCGAAACGTATACCGAGTGTTTACTCGCAGTCTAAAACGTATGCGAGCGGTCAGGAGTCAATCGTCATCCAAACAGTTGTGACCATTCCCGCATGGCATGTGCGTTAAATTACCGTCTGCCAAATGGAGCTGGTCCAGCGCAGACCTGCATGAAATGATGGCTCGGGTTTGCTGGCACCCTGCGCAGCTGGCTAGCTAACTTGGGCCCGTTCCAACTAGCCAGCCAATTATTTCCTTCTCTTTTTGCGATCCGACCCAGATGCCCTTTTTATTCATTCATCCGTTTTGAGTGAGCGAGGCGAGTGATTGAGCAAGTGAGTGATTGATGTGATTCCACGTCGCGCGACAAAATAAAAATAAAAATAAAAATAAAAATAAAAAAAGAATCGAATTGAATCGAAAGAAGATGGAAAATATAATAACGTATCAGACAGAACAATGCGGAATACTATAACACACCTTCGTATATAGCTCCCATTCTCCTCTCCCTGCTCTCTCTTCCCCCCCAAATCGATCGATCGACCCTTCCATTCATCCTCTCAAACTTCTTCTTTATACACACACTCGAGAGCTGCAAAAAAGCTTTGTGAAGAATTCTAAGGAGCTAGAAGTAGCGTTTGCAAGGGTTGCCCAGCATGCCGCCGCGAACGACAACAACAACCACCACAACAACAACGGCGTCGCCATCTTCTTCATCTTCATCGTCAACCGCGGTCTCTTCGACCACACTCGCCGCCAGGTCAAAGCTTAACCATAGCCATCGCCACAGCAGTCATCACCATCACCATCACCATGCTAAACTCCAGAACGAAAATATCCCTCCGCCGTCGCCATCTAGCTCGCCGGACCCCTTCGAATTCGCCGTAGACCGCTACAAAACCCAGCTTTCCCCCCCGCCGAAGCGCTTTCCACTAAAGAACCTGCGAAGAAAGTCGCCCCAGGGTAACCTCCACGATGCTGCCTCCCACACGAATATTCAATTATCGATGCGCCAGCGAAGATACGATGGCCCTGATGACTCTCAACCCGTCAACATTGCGGATCTTCAAGAAAAAATCTCCCTCTTAACCAAAAACATACAATCCGCTGGAGTTGCCCTGAAACAGGCCGACGATGAGAGATCGATATGGAAAACTCGTGCAACAACCCTCGAACAAAGGAATAGAGCGATCGGGAAGGAAAACAGAGACCTGAAGATCCGAAATGCAGAGCTAGAACACGAAGTGAAGAAACCTACGGTCCATGGTAGTAGTGACAACGACAACGGTGGTGAACCTAGAAGGAAGAGAAGGGAGAGCCCATCTATTGCCAGCGACAGCGAAGAGTCCAGAGCCGTTCGGGCTTTGATATCGCACCACTGGAACGCACAAATGGAGCTAGCTACAGCAGCCGGGAAAGATACCGACTGGTGTGGCTGTGTCGCTTCGAAGACGCTCAGGTCCATTCTCAAAGATGGAAGTAACAAGACCTCTCCCATGTTGCAGGCGAAGGGCTTTGAGGATGTCGCCAAAGGGAGCCCGAGTGGATCCCACAAGAAATTACAGGAACCCCTCAGCGAGAAAATGTCCGAGCTAAACCTCCATCCGGCACCACGACAACAACCCCGCTCGGAGGTCCAGGACGACAGTCGCAAGAAACGGAAAGAGGTCTTGAAGAGGAAGATAAAAGAAGTCCGAGGGTACGTCGAGGGATTGAGGAGGGAGAATGATGTGTTAGAAAGCCTTCTCACTAACGATGAAGCTACCACGAGTGGGAAGGGCTCACGAAGAAACGAAGAAACGAAATCAAAAAGATCCAAAAAGCATGATAGATAAACTTGTAGAAACACGTCCTCGATATGTATCATAGATTTGCCTTTTTTTTTTGTTAAATCTCAAGATTATAAGAATTGATGTCGGTCGATTGATACCGACATTTCCGTCGATAGAGTGTGATAACGTGTGTTGTCGGGCGTTGGATGTTTGAGAGCCTCATCGTTTGATGGGATGTGTCGCCGGCCGCCAGCCAACTGTCCAGCTCTCATTTAATAACGTGGACAACCTTCTTTTTAAATGACGAAACATACGCAACCACCAATCATCCAAATTTAAATTCCCCCCTCGCTCTACAATAATTATTTTCACTTTCTCGCCAATTTCCTCCCTTCCGAGTACATCAAAGTAAGAACACGATAGAGCAAGGTGTATCAATCGTCACGTTGCTCGTTTCTCGCGCATAAAAAACGATATCAACATCAATGAGCATACCGCAACATGACCACATTCGGTAGCCCTCTCGATAAGCGGCTTCTGCTCCGGGAGCTCGAGGGTTCCTATCTCGGGCAGACCTCTTATCAGGGAATATACGGTAGCAAGACCTTTGTTAAGAATCTCGACATCGTCAATGAATTATACGCCCATGCCGGTTGCGTCAATGCTCTCAGGTATGGTTTTTCCACAATATTCCATCGCCCTCTGTGAATCTACGACCAGGTGGCTGACTCTCTTGGACAAAATAGTTGGTCACAATCTGGTAATTTACTTGCTTCCGGCAGTGATGATACACACGTAAATATTCACCAACGGAGCAGCTCCGAATCCACTTTCAGTCATACACATTCCATCTCCACAGGTAAAACCAACACTTTAGTCCTGATGTTTTGAACTAAGCTTCTAAGCAGGGGAAATTGGGGCTAAATATATGCATGCACTAGGTCACACGCAAAATATCTTTTCTGTCAAGTTTATGCCGTATAGCGGAGACCGAACCTTGGTATCCTGCGCCGGTGACGGAGAAGTCAGAGTGTTCGATGTCAATTACAGCGCTGCCACCGTTGACACCGCCAGCTCTACCTTTGCCCGTTCCGTTCCTCAAATCTCAAGGCTCTCCTATGGGGAAACGAACACACGAGTTTACCGCGCACACCGTGACAGAGTCAAACGAATCATCACCGAAAACTCGCCTCACTCATTCTTAACATGCTCTGAAGACGGTGACGTCCGACAGTTTGATACGAGAGCTCCATCGGACGCAGCTCGCTCGCGGTTGGGAAGATTCGTACGTGATGATGACGACTACGCTGACGGACCTCGGCCTCTGATATCATACCGTAAATCACCTCTCGACCTCAATACGATCTCCGTCGCTACTTCACAACCACACTACCTCGCTTTGGGAGGGAGTCATTTGTATTGCTTTCTTCATGACAGACGCATGCTACGCGAGAGAGATAATGAACCCGTATGTGTCAAGAGATTTGCACCGAGGGAAGATGAACCTTGGGCGGATCGAGGAAGTCGAGGTGGACACATCACTGCTTGTAAGATATCAGACTATTGTCCCAACGACCTCATTGTCAGCTGGTCTGCAGGAGGGATAGGTGGATTCGACATCCACCGATCGCCCGACGCTCTGGAAGCCAAATCATCGACGAAGAAAGAATCTTTTATATTACAGGGCGTAGGCTCGCGAGTACGAAAGGATTACACTGGAAGTGTAGCAACTGGCTCAGGCTCTAGCAGATTGAAACGGAAGCGAAAGGCAGTGAGCAGAACATCTTCGATGGGATCTGTGGAGAGAGCATGGAGAGCATCTATGAGTCCTCGAAGGAGCCGACCTTCAGATGAAGATGCCCAAATTGAAAATCTGGAGAAAACTGCCTTCAAAATTGCTTGCTCCTTCGTCGAGGCTCGAAGGATCCTCTACGGAATCAAGACACCAGCACTTGAGACAGATCAAGTTCATTCGTATCCCGAGACCGTTCTTGACCCGTTCACCAAGTGTTTGGATATGGTCGATGAGTACATTGCAACAAACGACAACGGAGAGCCGGTAGCTTCATCATCATCTTCGGCACCACGTTCTTCGACTGTTCTAGAGACGCAGGTTCCCGCCAATGAGGACTCGCTAAGGAGAAGACGCAAGGAGGCCAGGCGATACATCCAAGCCATGGGGACTCTAACAAAAGTGCTTGTTTCGCCTCCGGAAGAAAGTATTTCCAGCCGCACCAGCATCTTGTTTGATAGCATCGATCGTACGGATGCTGGAGAAGGCGAGTGGGCTTACGACTATCTCGCGGTTCTTGTTGAATACCTTAAATATGGTGTGGCAGGTGTGGAGCGCTATTGGGATGTCAAAACACACGACGATCTTGCTGAGAAGCTCAAAACTTTACTAGACCCAGCATCGGGAGATGAAGATGATCTAATTGATAGTATAGATCCTAGTTTTCCCGGTTTCCTGACGGAGAAAGCAGCTACTCGAAGCCTGATGTCCCACATCTTAGCTCAGGAACCCGGTTCAGGGGTTGTTGCATGGGAAGTGAAACGTCGATGGGGGTGGGGTCACTCGAGAAGCATCTTGTTGAAAGCCGGTGAGGGGATCGATTACGCCTTCGTGGAGTCATCATTTGGTGGCCTCTCGGATCAGCAGTTAGCTCTCGAAGATAGCATTGAGAAAGCGCTTTTGGATCCCTCCAACGCATCTGAGCGTTCTGTTAGACAAACTATAATGGACGTTGTTCGGGAGGACGAAGCTGCGGAGGAAGAAGAAACTACTGATAGCGGGGAAGAAGGAGAGGATGAACATTTGATCATGATGGACGAGGACGACATTGAAGAAGAGATTGAAATTGAAGGGGGTTCTCAGGACGGATCTATGAGCTCTGATGATATTCATGGAAATGCTTCAGAAAACGTGGGAGCTTCTGAAGCTGCAAGAACAACTGCAATATTGGATTCCATTATGAATATGTCTAGTACTCTTAACGAGAATGAAAATGCAGAACACTCTGATACTCGACAACGGAATGCCAATAGCGATGATGAGAACGAGGACGATGACATGGATGAGGACGAAGACGACGAGAGCGAAGAAGAAGAAGATGACGACGACGACGACGATGATGACGAGATGGAGGAAGACGACGATGGCGAAACTGACTCGGATGAGACCGAAGACGAAGATGAGGACGAAATCATGCAATTCGGTGTCAGTGCCTCCGAAGATCCAGAGGAACGAAGGCGACGAAGACTACGACATACAATCCGCATCAAAGCTGCTACAAGGAACAATCGGAACAAGCTGCAGGCGCACGCTCCCATAGAGGAGAACACGCGGCTGTACAGAGGTCACTGCAATGTTCAAACTGTACTTACATTTTTCTCCCGATCCAACGGTCCAGTGGACACGCTAATGACGAGTGCGATGCAGGTCAAAGACGTGAACTTTTACGGGCTACAAGACGAATACGTCGTCAGTGGTAGCGACTGTGGACACGTCTTCATTTGTAAGTTTCCCCCCTCCTTAAATCACCGAACGAACCAATCGGGTTTTCGCGATGCACAAATAGATGTACATGCAACAAACGAAAAGCTAACCTTGGAATGAAAAACTGTTGCAGGGGACAAGGAAACGACGGAACTCGTCCAGATCCTCCACGGGGATAGTTCTGTAGTCAACGTGGTGCAGGGCCATCCAACCGAACCTATGCTCGCAGTCTCGGGTATCGATGATACCATCAAGATATTCTCACCCGATCGCCAACTGCAAGACCGCGCCCGACAGGGAATCGGCATGAAACACAACAATCCGCTTTCCAGCCGGCAGAGAATCCATCAGAAGGATAAAATCATTGGCGACAATGAAATCGCCCGCCAGAATGGATTGAGTGATGCAGTGATCACGGTAAGCCTCAGAAGAGCTCTCCGGAACCGCATTGCTTTGAGTTTTGGAGAATGGGTGCACCTACTAGGCGCAGGAGATAGTGATTCCTCTGATTAAAGAGATAAAGAGAGATATTTCTTCTTCTACTACTTCTCATCAGCATACTGTTCTTTTATGAATTTTTATCTTGCAGATATAGGTCATATTTAAAAACTAGTTGGATTGCTTATTCAGCTGTTTATTTTTTTTTATTTCCTTTTTTTTTTTCCTTGATTGGAGAGAATATATTGCTGATTTTTTGTTTCCCTCCCCAACCGCTGGGCTGGCGCCGGGTTCCTTGTATTTTTAGAGTTCCATGATTGCGCAGCTTGCGAGAAGTTTGCAACGACGTCAGGCGGCGGGAGGGGCGGGAGGTACCGTTCTTCACATCGATCAGCTGGATAATTGTACGGTATGTTGAATTCGAAAGGCATATTCATGAAATATGAGAATTGAAGACTATTCGTCCGTTTTTTTTTTCGGAGTTTTGAACTGACGTTACACAAACAGGTAATGTGACCTCTTTTTTTTTGTCATTGTCGTGTTTTATTGGAAGAAATATCTCCGGGGAGGCGGTTTTTAGAGATCAGACGAAATTTTTTACTTGAGATAATATGGTTGCAATAATGATTGGAGATGGGGATTATCTATATTTTTCTTTGGTGATAATTGAGTCTAGGGGATTTAAGGGACGATGAGTCCAGCGAATTTGGAGTCACGAGACTACTTGGAGTGGTTAAAGCAACATTACAATTCATCTGGTGATATTAAAAATGCAAATGAAAATACAGTCTCGTAACCAAACTAAACTCGCACCGATGAGAATATGGGATGAGCGGAAATTTTTAAGAAATCCCAACAATTATCCCGGTCTTCAAGTTTTGAGTGTCTACGATTTCCGAGAATTTTGTCATCCAGACCGGGGTTTACCTGGGACCAAGACCCATATTTACCGCGATATAGAACCTAGGAAATAAATCCCCTGCATAAGCAGAACCGCAAGTTGGTAAAAAAGCAAGGGAAAGGCGGATTTAATTATCAGTCCCTTTTTTTTTTGGCGAAAATAACGCGAAGCATCTTAACTTAGGCTCGTCTGGCTTTTGAGAAGCCTAGAGAAGTTAACTACAGCCGGAGTTATCAAGATCACTTAAAAGGCCGGGGGTTCTCTGTTAATTGGTAGGACACAGCGACGAGTTTGAAATCCAACCAGCCAGGAGAGAACCCGGGAAAACTGCAAGAAGCACAAAACCCCAAACCAGTTACACTTGAGCATATAGAGATACTCCGTGGATATTTTTTTTGGCTTTTACCGCGCTAGGCGGAACTCACGGCATCGTTCGCTATATTAAAAAATCTTTTTGCGGCTTTTTTCTGGTTGGGTTAGAGAAGGGGGATACAGTATACTATAGTGCATGAGGACGGGGATTTTTTTTGCTATCTATCTGTACGACATTTATGCGTGCGCAGGCTGGCTGAAGAAGTGATAATTGCATCGAATGGCCTAGTCTTTGTCTTGTTGAGCTTGTCGTGCGGAATTTGAATTGAATATATCGCTATATTTCGTGCGTTCCGGCCAGTGGGGTCTTTTTTTTGGGGGGGGGGGTTAGTTAATTGTGATTGTGCGACCCAAACTTCCCTTCCCTTCCCTTTTCGGCTGGTTTCCTCTTCTGAACTGCTCACGTTATCGTCAAAAGATGGTCTGAAGAAAAAAACATACAACAGAAATAATATAATGTAAGGGAGGGAGGGAACAAGCAGTAAAGGGAAGAGAAGAAAAGGGGAAAAAATAAAAATAAAAAATAAAAAAACCATAAGCAAGCAACAGGGCATCCCGATATCATGCTGTTTCGCCTCTCGGAACACGGAACATCTCAGATGTTGGATATTTCAAAATTTTCTGAGCAAAAAGAGCGACTTTTACTTTCGGCTTTTGCAGAAAATACGCTGCCAATACGGAAGAAACGGCGCTGGACCATGTTCGCTCGTTACATCATGGGTGAGAGACATTCCACCCCGTCGAAGCGAGAGAAGCTAGCAAATTAGAACCCCGGTAGATAAGTGTCTTGAATATGCATTATCTCGTCACCAAGCTGCTGCGTTTTTTTTTTTTTTTTTAAGGTTGCAAGGCACGGGCGAAAGTGAGAGGTGACCCTATTTGACGGAATCGGTTCGATTGTTTGGATGCCAGTCGTCTATTTCTTATTTCTTTATTTTTTGCGATATACGGATGGGGTCTCATGATAGTGGGAATCACTAATCTATAGGAGTCACTCTATAGATCTAGTAGTTTCCATTCTGTGTACGAAGCTTCGAAGCCTTCGGGTGCAATATATATATTTATATCAGCACAAGATGAATTGAGCTCGAGATTTTGGTATATATATCGCACCACTTCTAGCTTCTTCACGAATTCACCAGACTAAGCAACCCACCGCCAATGCATCTTGTGTGATTCTACTAGCAATTAATTCTCACTCGACCTCTCTCTTCATTTGGCCAATTTGATATCAAAAATTTTTTCACCCTGGTTCGAAATCCTTTTAAACTTTTTTTTTTTTTTCTGCTTAAAGGCAACGTGGAGCCACGACAGCTGTGTTGGATAACGGCCATATCACCCCACTTTTGGAATCGATAGCTCCATCAAAGAGGTAGCTCCCCACTTTTTGCTCCCGCAATCTTCGTTTCCTTTTGTTTCCTTTCTTTTCTTTTCGTTCAATTGAACCGCCACGGTTTTAATTAGGTCACACTAGCTGGAAAGTAAGCTCTTTATTGCATTGGGGGTCTTCTTGAAATTTCTGGGCGAAGGGGGTCTGCAGATTGCAAATGCAACCTGGCTAGTCATCTGGGATCGATTGCGAGAAAACTAGAGACACTGCTAGCATGCTGCGGCTGCTGCTATAATCAATCGAACCCTGCAATAGACTTGCTTTCTTTCTTGAAGACTCCCAGACCGGGTGTGGCTGCTATTATCAGCAGCGTTTCTCACCACTCCCAATTGCGATTGCGCCTTGAGCAATACAATTGTGATATCTGGAGATCCGGACGGTGGCATTTTCTTTTGTTCTATCACATTTTCTCTCTTGCTGGAGAGATTTATGACTCTCTTGCCGTATTCTTTTTTTTTTTTTTTTTTTTGCATGATATCACATTTCTCTGCCCTAGCTGCTACCCTTTGTTCCTACGAATCCCCGTTCCCTTTGGTTTCTAAAGAGCCGGACCGTCTCCTCGAGAGCTACCCAGCTAGCCGGCTTGCTCGAGCTCTACCTCTTTCGAATTCTGTACATTTCAAACGCAGGGAATTCCCGTGCTTATCCGGGATTGGAAAGCGACGACTTATATCAGAACAGCTTAGCGGCTTCGAGACGAGAAGGAAGTTTCGTCTGATATAGTAGTAGCAAGTAATAGCGTAGCAAAACCGTAGCCGGTACCTTCGACCCGGCCAGTTTTTATTTTCTTTCTAGAAGCTACCAGTTGAGTCGAACAGCGCGACAAGATCCGGCAGCCAGCCAACCAGAGGCAACCGGCTCGAGCCAGCTGTCAGAGAAGCGGTAGCGAGAAGGGAAGGAAGACGAGATCGAGATTTATATATTCTTTTTTATAATACACATTGTCCGTTTTTTTTTTTTTTAAAATAAAAAAAACTGACGAATTAAAACAAGAGTGGAGGTCGTAGCGTAGACTGGCCGGTGCATTGCATTTTTTTCGACGACGGGGTTTGTTGGAGTTCGAGGAGGTCGACCAACCAAAAACAACACAATCACGCCGAGCTGAGCTAACCAAACTACCCCTCCAAACGAAACGGCACTCAAACGGCCGGGCCACTCAACTCGACTCGACTCGACTCGAATTGAACCCGCCGCAACGAACTCGCCCACGTTTTTTCTTTGGGGCCTATCAACGTCACCCACTATAGCACTAGCAAGCATCCTCCTCCTCCAGCACCACCACCACCTCCTCCTCCTCCAGCTACCACCGCTGCTAATTTTCATTCTCTTTCTTTCCTTTAATTAATTCTTCTGCTACTTCCACTTCTTCTTTTTCTTTCCTTCTGGTTTCCTTCTTCTTCTCCCTCTCTTTCAATCCTTCCCTACTCTCTCTCTCTCTCTCTCTTTTTTCCTGTCAATTGCTCACTCTCGAGCTAGCTCTCTTCAATTAAACTTTGAGCTTCTCAAGCTAACCTTTCGACATTAAAACAAACAATCTTCCTTTCTTGAAAGCGAAAGAATCGAAAGAATTACAAAAAGGCACCTCCAATATGGCTCAAGTCGTCAGCTATTCCACCAAGGAAACCCTAGCATCGGGTCTTCTCTCCTTCATCCTGGACTGTCAGAACCATGCCATGAACCGTCACGATAAATTCCAAGTCGCCGTCTCCGGTGGCTCTCTACCATCCGTACTGGCCTTAGCCCTACTTTCCGAAGAAGCCCAAGGGAAAATCCTTTGGGATAAGTGGCAGATCTTTTTTGCAGATGAACGAGCCGTCCCTCTGGACCACGAAGATTCCAACTACAGTCTATTGAAGCAGGAACTATTGGACAAGCTACCCGAAGACGGACCTCAACCAAAAGTTATTACCATTGACCAAGACTATCTCGACGATACACAGGAGCTTGCAGATCAGTACGAGCAAGATCTCGTCAAACACTTTGCGCGGGGGGACAGCGTCTTAAAACCAGCCTTTGACTTGCTCCTTCTCGGATGCGGTCCTGATGGCCATACCTGCAGCTTGTTCCCCGGACACGATCTCCTTCGTGAAACCGATCCTTGGGTGGCCCCAATTGAAGATTCACCCAAGCCACCGCCGAATAGAATCACTCTCACCTTACCAGTAATCGCAGCCGCCATCAGAGCAGCATTTGTCGCTACCGGCGCCGGAAAGGCCGAAATAATGAAGACAATATTTGAAGACCCGGATAAAGGCTTACCGTGCAGTCTCGTCAATGCAGCCCTAAAGGAGAAGGTTACTTGGTTTGTTGACCATCCGGCTGTCGAGGGTGTGAATTATCCTAGGAGAGCATCCCTTTAATTTTTTTTTTTTTTTTTTTTTTTTTTCCCTTAAAAACTCTTTTTGTCATCTTTCTGGTCTCATATCGTGGCTTCGAGATATATGTTTTCCCCTTCCCATTTCATAACGCTTTAGCGTATGCTATTATTTTTGTTTTTTCTTTTTACGGCCTTTTCTGTACGAGATGATGCATCTTCCTCCTGCGGAGAAGACTTTTTTTTCATTCCCGCCTGGAGCTGCATATTGAGGTTTTTTTGGTTCAATCGTCTTATTTTCAAACTTGTCTTTTCCAAGAGAGAACACGTGCACGGTGCAGATACCATCACATGTTCTCTTCTTTTATTTTCCTTTTGTTTCTGTAGTTAGGGTGCGGCAGACTCGGTATCTTCTTTATAGAAAAATAACTCTTTTTTTGAGTATCCTCTGCTTTTTTTTGTTTATTACTCTCCTGACCGAAGTTTCGCTTTTAAGCTTTTAAATAACACTGTACGTGGACTTGACGTCTCTCTGTTTCTCTGTCTACTTGTACTATTTTCTCTCTTTCTTCCTGACTCATTCGATTCGAGAAAACCCACCTTCGTTCCAGGTCATATTGTCATCACCATTTCTCTCGTTTAGAAACTTTCAAAATAGCCATGTCTACCTATCTTGTACGAGGAAGCACGTTGTGGTAAGTTTTAGTTTTATTCAAAATAATTCTAAGGAATGGAATAAAATTTCTTATCGATATATGCGTAGCAATAATACTCGTAGGGATTTCGAGACTAGTAGGGATTAAAAACACAGCTGCGAGGCTAGGTATAGAACACAAAGGCATAGAAAGACTCAAGTAATGTTATATTTCAATAGTCACTATATGCATTACAAATTCATGCCTCGGATCCCTACGTACACGATTTAATTATTTTCCTTCTTTTTCCTTGGCCCAGGTTTATATTTAACACTCAACGAGAACAGAGGATGTCACACATACCACAGGAAAATATATAACCAATAACGAGAGAAAAGTGCAACAACACTAAATGACAAATATTCTCTACTCGGTTGAAAAACAAATCAAACTACGCTTTATTCACCCTCATAAGCATAGTAAACTTCTGAGTCGGTGTATTATACATGACACTAATATAATCCACCTCCACATGGTCCATATCATCACGATGCTCGACCAAGAATCGCGTGATGTCCCTCGTCAGCGGTGTACCCAATAATGCGCAAAAGGAATTGAGCAACTTGGAATCACTCCCCTTGGGATATTTCGCAAACCCGAGATAAGTCTTCGGAAGACGATCGGTAACGGGAGAAGCCTTATCACCGGCGCGGGGATCCAACCCTGCCTCCTTGTACGCCTGTAGGATAACCTCGATCGTGTCCAGGTCTTCTATATCAACTATACTGATATATTGTAGTCCCAGGCCTTGGTCAAGAACGTTCACAGCCTTGGTGTACTGCAGCCATACGGAGTAGACGACGTCAGACCAGTACATCTTTTGCTTCGAGTCGTCGTCGTATTTACGCACGGCTTCGACGATTAGCATACCGTCGTCTATGGATGTAAAGTGACGGTAGGGCGGTTGAAGCGAGCCGTTTACATTCTGCACCAAAACCTCGCTATACTGGCCGAATTCCTCGTATCCGGTGAGAAATTTGTACAGCTGTCGCAGGGCGGCGAATTTTCCACTGGAATCGTTGATAGGGTTTGAGTTGAGATATCCGCGGCTGTAGAACGTTCCGAGGTCGCCCTCCCATTCGTAGTTGTTTTTAGGGTCGATTTGCTTGTACACTTGGTATATTTGACCCCAGTTTTTCGCGAAGGCGTCGTTGACAGCGTTGTACAGTCTACCTCCCTTTTCTGCGGCTATTTGGAAGGTTTGGGAAAGCGAGGAGTCCGGAGAGTCGGTTTTGAGTTTTGTCGCTTGGGACAGCCAGTCTGGGTCTGCTTCTGTGTCCCGCGGGGTAGAAATATCGCCGCCGTACAGCTTGAAGTCGTTTGCTGAGGTTGAAAGTTTGGGAGGACCATCTCTACGTTGGATATTGTGGTAATCTGTAGGAGAGACTACCGGAAGCCTTGGGACTCTAGCTTGGGTTAATAGAATCTGGGGATTGACGGCCAATAGGAGGGATATAACGAGTGTATGTCGAAATATAGGGTACATAACTAAAGACTCTTTTGGATTCGAGTATATCTGTCAGTCTTTTTGTTCATAGATAAAAATAATTGCGAATACTTAGATACCACGAGCCTTTGTCTCTTGCTAGTCGAGGACTTACATAGTTGGGATATATATATATATATAGGGCTTAGTGATTTGCTTACCTTAAAATATAGATCTATCTAGGCTAGTATTATTATTATATCTATCTGTATATTGGATTATAAATTTTAAAGTAATGATTAATTGATTCTCATGAGTTAAAGCGTAAATAAATTGTGTCAAAGGTTCGATTGAACGCTAGCTAGCTATAGCTCCACGGCAAAGCACGAGAAGTAATCTTATTTTTATCATAGATCCGAGAGTCACCCATCTCGAGCTCCTTTGCATCATTTTCATTAAAATTCCTCATATATTATACACCAAGCTTATGAAAAGAACGAGGCAGAGAGCAGTCAATTTAATGTGCATGCCATACATGGATGCGCACGTGCCACAAGTAACGTTGATTAAAGGAGTGGCTGTGTGTGTTGCAACGTGTTGTAATCGGCACGGTCATCTTCAAGCCTGTTCAACGCGCAAAGCTTCGTCAAGGGCATCTCTCAAGCGAATCCGAGTTTCGAGTCGCCATCATCAAAACCACCACCAACCGACAAACCTGCCCAACAAACCAACGGAGGCCAATCCAATCAACCTGCATCATTTTTTTGACAAAGTGCTGCTCAGCGCAGTGTGCTCCGACGATGCGCAGTCGAGGATGAGCACTTTCATAGCACTAGCAACATAACCACAGCCAAGGAGAGAAACCCTTAGCTTAGCATAGCGTATATAGCATCCCTCCAATACAAACCTTCAAACTTGTGACACGTTCCGTTCTCCAACAACGTTCGTTACTAGACAGATCCTCTAAGCCATGGCACGAAGGATAGTCCGCACAGCCGGCCAGCTAGCCATCCTCTCATTACTTGCCTTCATCCTCGTCGCTCTCCTCGACAGTCGATACAGAGTCCTCCCGAATTCTATACACAACAGGTTACCCCAGCATCACGACCAACAGATCATAACCGATATTGAGATAACGTCGTGTCTCAAGCTGCTCAGCGGGTGTAAGAAGGAGGCGCCGTGGTATAGAATCGAAAAGGACCTGTATCTCGAGGAACATTGGATCCATCATGCCTTCGTCCATGTTATTCGCAAACACGAGAAGGAGCTGTTGGACGGCGAGCCGGTCGTGTTGGATGTCAAAATTTCCAGAACGCAACCAGAATCTGAGAAGGAAGGTGAGGAGTGGGAGAGGAAAGGGGCTGGGCTGTGGGTTCTGAAGGGTAAGCTCAGGCATAACGTTGTCACAGCCGTGGATGTACTTTTCGGCCCCGATGCGGAGGATCCTAGACTCGATTGGAAGATTAAAGAAAATTCTTTGAGGATTGGGAAAGAGGCAAGATTGAGCGTGAGGATTGGTTCACCGGATAGCGCGTCGGAGACTCATAAAAAGCCAAAGTTACGTATCGGGAAGACTGGAAAATTCAAGATTATCCAGATAGCGGGTGGGTTTTACGCTTACCTAAACCAAGGGTGCAAGATACGCTGCTATTCGAAACTAACATTGTGCTTTTCTTCATAGACCTTCATCTATCAACTGGTGTTGGTGAATGTCGAGACGAATGGCCTGTTATCAAGGGTACGAAGTGTGAAGCCGATCCAAGGACATTGGATTTCGTCAGTAGGATATTGGATGATGAGAAGCCTGATCTCGCCGTTCTCACCGGTGATCAGGTCAATGGCGAAACTTCCCCAGATTCTCAAACCGTAAGCAGGAATATAGCTCATGATTTACTTGGCTCTAATTTCCACTAACTTTGAGTCCACATAGCCTCTGTTCAAAATGGCCGATATGCTGATCAAACGCGGTATTCCTTACGCTACGATCTATGGAAATCATGATGATGAGGGTAGTCTAAAACGCCCCGAACTAATGTCGTTAACCGAGACCCTTCCATTATCGCTTTCTGAGCCTGGGCCGGAAAGCGTACCGGGTGTAGGCAACTACGTCCTCCAGATTATGTCTCATAAAGCTGCTGACCACCCAGCGGCTACGCTTTATTTCCTGGATACACATTCTTACTCACCCGATGAAAAGAAGTATCCGGGATACAACTGGATAAAGCCCGAGCAAATTGCATGGTTTCAAGAAGAACACGAACATTTGAAGAGCGGGATCAAGCAATATTCTGGCATCCACCTGCAAATGGCATTTATACACATACCTTTACCCGAATATTTACACAGGAATATGATAGTGGGAGAGTGGAAGGAGTACGTGACTGCGCCCAGATACAACACGAACTTTAGCAAGGCTTTGATCAACGCTGGTGTTGGTGTTGTAACCTGCGGTCACGATCATGCGAATGACTATTGCTCTCTGGAGAAGGAGAATGAGCAACCTCAGTTGTGGATGTGTTATGGCGGCGGTGCGGGATTTGGAGGGTAAGAAAATCATTTGCTTTAAGTTTCCCTTCACTGTTTCCGTGATTGCAAAAAAAAAAAAAAATTAATACTTTGGATATATTAGATATGGTGGTTATAATCATTACGTTCGCCGAGTACGATTATTTGAGATTGATGCACCCGCTGGAAGAATATCTACCTGGAAACGGAGAGAGAGCGATGATACCGGTAAATTAGACGAGCAGGTGATCGTTGATGGTGGGAAAGTGAAGGAAACGTAAGCATATGGCATCGTTCTTCTTTTTTTAATTGCCGTGATTTTGCTTCTTCTGCAATTATGCATTCGTAGATGATAGTAATGTTTGTTCCCCCTTTTTACCATCTCAGCATTTTTTTTTTTTTAATCATTCGTTATGTTATTTTCACTCCTGTATTTTTGGGTTCTGGGCTTATGGCGTTTATATATCCTGGATTACGAATATTCATATTTGCTGAGCATAATAATTCCCAGTCAGCACCAAGCCATCCAATTGGATGGGATGAGTTTCTGTCCGATCCCATTTTGTACAATACATAGGGATTTTGTTCAAAAAAAAAATGGCGAATCTACCTTGTCTTGTCACTTTGGAATATTCCGAGCAAGAAAATAAAAAAAAATTGAACTTGAGGAAAGTTGAGCTGAACTCGAGCCTTCCATTCTGGATAATCTTATTTCTGCAAGAGCAGAATGAGGTCAGGTTTTTTTGGATCACAAATGTCCAAATAAGCCTTTTCGTCGAGAAACCACGAAACTTCTTTATGCACGTGAATTACAATGTAATCAATCGATTAATCAATCAATCTGAACAATTAGAGTCAAATCGCGCCGGAGCGTCGCCACTCAAAAATTTCG
Organism: Arthrobotrys entomopaga; assembly: GCA_012184315.1. Lineage (NCBI taxonomy): Eukaryota > Fungi > Ascomycota > Orbiliomycetes > Orbiliales > Orbiliaceae > Arthrobotrys > Arthrobotrys entomopaga. The sequence goes on from LDDX01000204.1 coordinate 58,377, forward strand.
TCGATCTTAAGTGTTTAAGTATAGCGATTGACGATCGCACAATGCAAGTGTTAATAGCGGGGAGGCTATATGCAATTAATTATCTGCAATTAATTATCTCCTTATTTGTATTCCTCGACGCTAGTTCTAGCTTTGTCGTCGATCGTCCGTCGCACGATGGATATCGGATGGACGAAGTCGCGCGCAGGGCATCCCCAAAGCTCGTGGATTGAGAGATACGTACAAGAGTATTTTTGTACCTCTCTCTCATGTATAGCTGAGTCAGGACATTGACTTCTGAGGCGCCTGGGTGGTGGCTGTGATAGATTACAGAGTGGTATGAACCTAGGACCATGCTATACCTCCACGTTTTGACGGCACCGAGGAGGATAGTAGTTTCTCGCCCCAGACTTTAGTTTCTCAGGGATGCGGTTCTCCAGCGCTGCAGCTTGAATTTTGACAGGATGTCAAAATCTGTTTGCTTTCCAGAGGAGAAAAGAAAAACAAAAAGCAGCAAATTTTAAAAAGAGGAAGAAACGTTGAGAGAGTGTGAGAGAGAGGAAGAGGCTGTTGATACATCGTGATGAGTGCTTCGTCCCAAGCGAGTATCGCAAATGGCAAACTTTGAGGTTCTTTTCTCTTTTCGGTTTGTGCGACAATGAAAACAATGAAAAGGGGCATCCATCCAATGCAATGCACAGAACGTCAACACACTGCAGATCAACGGCGCTCATCCTTCTGACGAGCTTCTTCGACGCTGCATTCTACTAATTACGACATTAGTCCAAGCTGCTGCATGCTGGCTTTGCAAAATGGCTCTTTGGTCTCGACCTCTGTGGCTATATCAAAGCGTATACGCGTAAGCCCTCGCCGCCGTGGCTGGGGGAATATTGTAAAATAATTGCGGAGATTACCCCGTCTTGCTGTCAACATGTATGGAAAAAAAAAAGAAAAGAAAAGAAAAGAAAACTACGCGGAGGGACACGAAAAGTCGAGCGGCTAGCCTGGTTTTCGATGTTGACATGTTTTAACAGTCTCCATGTATATCCAACATTGCCGGCTGGTTATTTTATTTTATTCAATTTATATGAAGGCAAAAAACCATAAAAAGGAAGAAAGAATAAGCGGGAAAAAAAGAGTGTCTCGTTTGCAGGGTCAGGCCTGCGTAACGTTAGGGGATATCGATAACCATTTTAGGTGATATTATCGAAGTGCCTTGCAAGGTATTTCACGGTGTGTGCATGCGAGCGAGCGGATGAAATTTAAAGAGCGAATCTCCTTTTCCTGTTCCTGTTCCTTTCCCCCATCCGGTTTTTTTCGACTATAGCCGTGCGCGCGCTGATCGATCGACAGGCCCATATTTCGGAGGGTGTTCCCAGGCTATTCGCGATCAAGGATTATAATAGCCTTTCTGACCTTAATTCTATTCGAAATTTCCCCCCCATGAGCCATATTCTTGCTTTGCATGTTGAGAGGGTTCACATATGTAGCACAAAGTACATGCATACGTTGAAAGTGGTCTATTTTGCTTGCGTTGTTCGTTAGTATTGCTGATATTCAATGGCATTACTATCGTGACTAAAAGACCGCTTCTTTCAATTGATGATCATTTCTCCACTTACTGAGGTATTTACAAGCGAGCGAGCAAAGTGAATAATAGATGTAGTAAAAGAGGTGAGTGTATTGATAAAGTAAAGAAGATGATTAAAAGTAGAAAAAAATAAAATAAAATAAAATGAAATGAAATGAAATGAAAAAGAGCTTCTTTACATTATCAATCAAGTTGTAAATAGGCCACTTGAAAATATATTTCTCTCAAAAAACAGATAGCCTCCCTGAAACATGGTAAAAATGATACCCTTTGAAAAAAAAAAAGTTTTGAACCTGAACACCTGATGCAGCAGCTGAATTCGAGCACAAGATAAAAGATAAAGTATTAAGTATATACCGAGAAGAAGCATGGACGTGGACACATTGCAGTCAATAATAATGGTTAAAAAAAAGAAATCCCAATTTCAAACAACGCCATTTTGTGTAATATTATTAATTTTTATTAGAATCTTACATCATCTTTATAAGAATAAAATTGATAATATTGCGATGAGTGAAATTGTTGATATCCACGTCCGTGAGCTTCTTAAGGATACCGCCGAGCCTATCTGTGCTTCTCCCACCGTCGTATTTACAAATGAAGGTCCGCAACCAAGGTTGATCAGGTTCGCCGCTTGCCCGTAGGTCGATGAGATTGGTAACGAAGTATTCGCCGCCGCAGCCGAGTATATCCTCATTGTCTTTTGCAAACATGTCGAACATGTCAGCTGTGCGCCTCCCGGGAGCGGAATACCCAATGGAAGGAGGTAGATGTATGAGTCGGATGGGTTGGTGCTGTTTGTGACTGCATCTGCATAACAGAATCCGGTCTCGGACCTTTGACAACCGGCGGCGAACACGACCGGGTAGGAGATGAATGATGCGTATGCTTGGACGACAACTGGATTTCGCGCCTTGAAGTCTGCGCCGCATGCGCCCACGTCGAGCAATTGCTTTCCAAGATCATTCATGACGGCGTCACAACGCGTCGTATCCACGTTGCAAGATGCGGTGAGGGCTTGGGTAACCGGTACGATACCATGTTTGGTGATCTCGAACCATGTTTGAGAATTCTATATATAATTTGGCTTGTTAGCTTTGGAAGAATAATTGAATGCGTATCAAAAGTCGATGGACTTTACCTGAATGAAGAACGAGAGGGGCAAGCAATTTACAAAAGTATCATTGTTAAGGAAATTTTGGAAAAATGGCTGACACCCTGCCGACGTAAAGTTATTCATCGCAACGCTGGTATCGAATGCTCGTGGCAACGGTGCCACGTAGTCGTCACTAGAACCACTTGCAGTTGGTGTGCTCAAGCTATGTACTGTCGATGGCGAGTACGCTACTTTTCTTTTGACTAGCTCTGCGTCTAGTGTAGTTGTCGGCGGCACTGATTCACTATCTATTCTCAACGAAGCGTCTTTGTTGAATGGACTTTGACTGGGAGCGGCGTGTGAAAAGGTGGTTAAGAGTATTAAGAATATGGTAAGATATGAAATTAAAGAACGGCTCGAGAATAAATTTGTAAGCGAGTGTCTGTCCATGTTGGACAGTTGTAGGTTGAAACTTCTATAAATGAATGTGGGATTCCAACAGAATCAAATGTGGGTGGTGTTTTAGAGGTCGTTAAAGGTGCATGATAGATACAACTTCAAAAAATAACCCAACTAGAATGGCATACAACCTCGTAACGGCAGGGTATAGTGCTGTGCCATTAAAGGTTGGTTATGTTGTGATAGGACTTTTTGGGCAGGAGTAGGCTTCTCGTGGGTAGTGAGGCTGACTGATTGAGTGGAAAATAGAGTTGTCGAAGTCGTACAGCAAAGTACCCCTCCTTGAGAAACCACGGCGTCAAATTCGTAAGATGTCGCCTAGAATTTCTAGATTCCTACACTTTCTACCAAAAAGGTTGTCGGTCGTCGGTCTTGTCGAATTGTATCCTGCAAAAATTCGTTCCGTAACGCAATGGCTCTATTACCTTCAACCTCCCGTGTGAATAAAGAGGTTTCAAGTAAATGAAAATATTTTGATCGCGAAAGAGAAAGAAAAAGAGAGACTGAAGGGAAAAAAAAGAAATGAAGTCGAGATCGGTCCCGTCACAATGGCGACTAAGCGGGTTCTCTTCGTCGATGATCCCTCACATGGTGTAGCCAAAGGGAAAGATGGAAATCCTCAGCGGCGGGATCGCCACCTTTAAAGAGACATGGGCTTTTTGCTCTCCGCAAAACTGGGTGGGCACACGATGGGCCGTGCTGTAAGAACGGAAAAGCAAAATAGTGGGTTTGGCCGCTGTCGAAACGCCCGACCTCATTGGCGCGGCAGGGACAGACCAGACCGTAAAAGGGGCGAGGAACCTTGATAGTGGATATTAGCACCAATCCATATTTCGGAGACCGGGGGTGTTTAGAGACCCGCAAGGAACCCTCGACGATCGTGAGGTTGCAAGGCAGGGTTCCCGAAGAGGAACTTGGACGAGGACCAGGGCAGGATCAGAACAAAATGTCGACCAAGCAAGCTGTCTGTTCTCGATTTCTGCGCGAAAAGCACCATTTCGAGGTTAGTTAGCTGCTCCCAAGCCTAATTTCCAGTGAACGTGGGGTTTACGATCGGTCCATTGAGGGTGAGAAACAGATTGGTAACTATGAGCGTCGCACTCACGCTACCCTCAATCTTAAAATGGGTCTTCCACAAGCCAAAAGGTTGGCATTCGATGCGGTTTAGACTATAATTGGCTCGTTCTTGAAATTAGGCCTTCAGAGATATTTCGGATCACGTCTTCGCTGAACACAAAATATTCGCAAACATAAAAAAAATATATATATGCTGTGCAACCATTACATGCATGTCAGTAAGGAAGCTTTCGCTAACGAAGTAATTTCCTTATGCAGACGAGCACAAGACTACACAATTGTAGTCTGGGGCACAATTGTGAGGTCTTTCTTGCACCGATGACTGAAGACCTTGTGTCCCCGTCCAGCTTGTGAGCCCATCCGTTTTTTTCCCTGTAAAAGTAAACCTCTCGGCGCTTCTAGAAAATACAAAATTAGTCTGCGTCCATTAAAAATATATTTATTTATTTATTTATTTGGTGTGCGCGCGACTCGATGGAGTCAATGAGAGAGGAAGGAAGGCCCCGTGGAGATCGGGAGCAATAATACCATGTATTAACCAATAGAGCAAACCCATATGCGCATATCTCCCATATCTCGCCTTCGCACGGAAGCTTAGCAATCGTGGAAGTCCAAAGCTAGAAGCGAAATGCGATCAAGTGCACTTGTGACCACCCCTTTCCGGCAAAGAGCTACTTGGGAGAATGAGGCTCTCAGGAACGGAAATAGCCTGTCTGCAAGCCATTGAATTCCTCTCTGTCACACAGAAAAAACATATGATCGATTAAGCGATTGAGTGCTCAAAACTAATGTCGATGATGCTTTCTTCCTCCCATCGATTGTATTACCTCCACCAACCAAACTGTGCAGCTCGTTGACCGGGATGCCTTTGATGGGGATAGCCCTTGTTCCACCTTTCTCGTACAGAAACGAACCGACAGCATTGGCTGCATCGCATCGCTGGTTGAACGGCAAGTGCCATCCCATGCTAGTAACTGTTCGCAGCGGTGTATGTACATAGTACCTGCATCGTCCATGGCCATGTGCGCTATCTTGAACGACCATCTCAATCGGATGAGGACCAAAATATCGATAGCCCAAGGATATGTACAAGCCAGAACAGCGGCAGGGCTACTCATGTTCCTCAAATTCCTCAGCTGATGGATCGTGACCTCTTGGTGCGCAATTTCCAAGACTTTAATTTCCACTGCAGCACAAAAGCTCTTCCCTACCCGGACGTTAGCGGATGCAACCTTAAAGGTGGGGAGACCCAGAATCGCGAGCGCGAAGGAGGGAAAAGTAAATAAAAATTAGATTAAATGACACACATATTTTTCCCAGCTGAGCTGTCAAAGACAACATCGTGAAAAGGCTTTCTTGGTTTTTCGCCCATTTTTCCCACTCCTGCGATGGAGGTCTGTCTGTGGTGGGGAATCGGAAATTAAGAGATATCCCCCATCCCCTACACAAGCAGCTCAGCCAGCCAGCCAGCCGATAAATTAACTGCTGACGAAGCCGAACCCAAAATCTTGCAAGGCTGGGTGGGCTTTTGCTCTCTCTCTTTCCGCAATGAATCAAAAATGTGATATCGGCAAAAGTTGAAGTGGCCTTATCAAAAAATGGAAATTAAAACAAATGCCGGTCATCGAAAATATTTCGTTCATCGGACGCGTCCCACAAAAAATACCGGCCAGTCTAGATGCCTTTTCCGTCTTGTTCTCGGCCCACCTGGACTCGCGTAAAGGCTGTTAATATCAAAAAAATACAGAAAACTTCTCACAAAACCCCCCAGGCGGCGTACGTACATACCTTCCTCTTCGCAAAGACAATTCCTATTGTCCATATGCCGCACTCATGTGCCTTACTATTGCTTCGGCTCGATTACTAACTTTAGCCTTTTCTTCAAAAGTGGTGCGCGGTGTAAATTAAATAGATGCTATTTTCGCGATGGCGCTGAGACATTTATTTTATGCCCACTAAACTTGTCTCTCGCCTTCGGTCGGTTCGACGTTCATACTTTGTAATATCATCACGTCCTTTTTGTTCCTTTTTGTAAATCTTAAAATGAATGAATGAAAGCTGGTGGCGGTCGCCCTGTCACTTCTAAAGTTTATTTTCATCATCTTTTTGGAGCTCATATTAATATATTTTCATCTTCCGTCCGAGCTGGCGAGTGCCAAACCCAATGCGTTTTGAAGATATCAAAACAGGAAAGTGCTGGATGCATTGTCAGGCCATGACCCGAACAGCCTGTTAATATTAATCTCGACAAAAAGCTACAAAGTTCTTGAATATATCTATTTGCAAGCTCGCATGAATGTTTCGTTTCATTTTGTCTGTCGGTGGCGGGAAGATCCTCAGTTGCCTTGGGATCTTATCCGCTATCTTTAGTTCTGAGATCCCAATACCCGGCCTGGAATAGAATAATAACATTGTGACTCTGGGTCCAGAGTCCCTCGAGTTGTCTGGTGGAGATTTGCGAAATGCTTCATATGCTTGCATGAATTCTTAGGTAATTAATTATTTGATTGTATATCGATCACATGAATCGGGTATTTTTGGGCCTGAGTGTTGCCTTAGATTATCAAAGGATTGGTTCCGTATTAGCATCTTGTATTCGAGCTGAAAATAACGTCTTTAGAATCCAAACGAAAATGTACAAGTTGAAACAAAGTCTCAAGCCGCGCTAATATAAACTACCAAAGAAACAAGAATAACTCCAAAAGAAACAAAACTGATCTATCGTAAGACCCGGAAACACCAACAACATGCCTTGGTTCCCCCAAAAATAAAAAAATAAAAAATAAAAAAAGATAAACAGTATACTCCGAAAATAGATGCTAAAATATGCATGCGCGTGGTCTCATAAAAAGTCATCTTTGCTTCAAAAAATAATCACTTCAAGTAAACAGGGATCCCGTAGACTACTGGTGCAGCACCATTCAAATATCGCATCTTGCATGCGCTTCTACTAGTTGCTGCAGCCAGACACAACGACGAAGTTCCTTGAACGTTTCTATCAACTGCCAAACCTTCATCGTGCTTGATTTTAAGCTTCCCCTTTCCCTTGTGCGGCTTCCTTTCCTTCTCCTCTTTGAATAGCCCCCAAGATTCGAACACTTTCGAGGAGTACTTGTCGATATCCTTGTCTGTAACATCCCACAAGGTAACAACTACCGCCGGGGATCCTCCCTGTATATAGTTTAAAGGCATACCGTATGGTTCAAATTCACCAGCATCAGTGAGTTTGCCACTGCTACAGCCCATCAACAAACTGACAGCACACTTGTTGAGTTTCTTGACCGTCCGGGCTCTTATGTATTGTGCGCCGCTGCCGTGTCCAAAGTAAAGAAATAGTTCCTTCTCGTCAAGGTATCTGGCGAATTCTTTCTCTGAAGGAATATTACCGACGAGACCTTCCCAGCTAGTCATGGTCTTCAGCTCGTCTTCGTAGGTTTTTTGTGTGTTCGTTAAATCAAGAGCTGGGTTCAAGATGTATCCAGTGTTAGATCGATTGATGTAAACACCAGGGTTGTTCTTGTAGGTGAATGTTTGCATTTGGAGTCGTTCCCGTAGTGTTGCTAGTGATGGGAGACGTGATACAGAGCGACCGTTCAGACAAGGAAGAGACTCCCACGGCAGAATATGCAGGGACTTGTCGAGAATGAGTACCGTGTGCTCGGTAGTAGTTGCATCTTCATATTCTTGGACCGCCGTGTGGTAGCTTCTTAAAGCGTCTGTTATATGAACAATCATTTCATCCAAATCAATCTCATCGGCTGCGTTCTTCTCCCCATGAAACTGAAGAATATCGATTACAAGATATATGATATCTTGGATGGAATCTTCGAGATCTATATCCCTCTCGGTAGGGTCACCGATACCAAGAAACAATTCTACCACCTTTTCATCTAGGGTCACTATTTTGGTGGTTTTCTTCCGTCCAGAATTTCTTGACGGCAAATATTGGTCTAAGATTTTGACGAAAGTGGCGTTGAACCTCGCGATTAGCTCTGGATGTCTCTTATAGCCACCGAAGATCCCCTTGTAACCCCGCAACCAGTTATTCTCGATGTTGTATAGGAGGTCCCGAAGCTCATTATCAAGAGTTTCTCTTTCAGCCCACCATACCGCCCGGATATCCTTGGTGGTCATATCTTTTGCGGAGTGAGTGCTAACATTGGCGCGCTTGATGATATCTTGGAAAGTAGCGAGACCCTTTTCGAAGCCAAATTGTTCTTCATCCATGGCCATTTCTTCGCTCATCATGAGAGGAACTCTGACCATGAATGGCACTTTACCTGCTTCGTATCGTGTGAAAAACAACTCCTCGCGAGATTCGCCAAGCGATATGGATACTGCAGCCCATGAGGAAGGTATGATATCGATAAAGTTTTTCTGAAAGTTAAGGATTGAGGATGTGTCAACCTCAGATTGGCTCTGAGGGAGGCTGGGCCACCTGAGGTCGTCCAATTCTTGCGATTCTATCTTTTCCTCCTCAATAACGCTTTTCTCTCTTATCAAGGATACGCTTCTGTACAGCTCCAGAGAGTTGATGGCTGGGATAGTTTTGGCCATTCCTGCGTCAGAAGCTATCGCTGCGAGTAGGCAAATGACCTCTCCTAGCATTGCAGAGAGTAGGTTTAAAGTTGTCGTCGGACAGACGCTCGCGGCCAGTGCCTGGACGCCTAGCATATTGTCTCTCGCGTCATTAAGGAGAAGCGCAGCACGGCTGGGAGGCATAGCTTCTTCCTCCTTGGCTTCCTTGATAACGATAGGGGCTTTCTTAGGGGTTCTTTTTCCAGGTTTCGCTGGCGCTGCTTCAATTGTTTTCACAGACGCCACACTCGGAATGACGATTGCAGTTTCTTGTAAAGTGTGAAATTCATCGTCCTCTTCAATCGCTGCGAGAGCTTGCAGCAAGGAGGATCTTGTGACAGCTAACCTTTGAGCGACAACCTCTCGAGACCCCAGTGATGAGTTCGCGGTTTCGTTGAGAAGAGATTGAGCAAGATCCCATTTCTGTTGTATGGCAAGGTTGATAGCTTTCAAACGTAGAACGTCGCCGCGCAGCTTATCTAGGCCTGCACATTGATTCGTGGACGACGCCGCTGCCACTTGCTGTCCCTTGGACACCGGCGCCTTTGCTGCTGCCTTCGAGTTTGCTTTTGAGGCTGCCTTTGGTATTGTTCTCGATTTTGCGCTAGCCGTTGATTTAGGCGCTCTTCCTTTCGGCTTGCTCTCCACTTCAGCAAGTTGTAAATTTGCAATTCTATAATTTATGTTAGCATTGCTAAAGAGACATAAACATATATATCTGTTCATACCTCTCGGTGATATCTCCAAACACCTTGTCTTCCAATTTAGGCTCTTGCCCGTTCATCAGGGTTTCTAGTGTCTTTTCAGCGTTATTATACGCATCAAGCTCCCTAGCCCACGACTTGTTCTTTCGGTACATTATACCCAAGGTGCAGTCGAATGAAACGAGTTCCTTGCCCTTTTCAAGAAGTTGCTCCTTTAGTACGGTTGCTTGCTTTAGTCTTTCCTCACCCTCTTCGAGCATGCCTAGTCGAATATGCAAGTCCCCGACAATCGACAATATGTGAAATAACAATGACTTGGAGTCGACAGCTTCCGCCACATGCTGGGCTTCTTGAATGTAGTATAATGCTTCGCGCTGCATGCCTTGGTGAAGGTATAAAGTTGCAATATGCACGAGGATATCATATATAAAACGTACGATCGGCCAGAGAAATGGACCGCTGAGAGCAGCGACTGTCGTGGTATATGTGAGAATACCGGAGTCTGCATTGTTCTGGCTCTTATGCTTTGCCAATGCTTCGAGACCGGCCCAGGCCCTTTGTATCAACCTCAAGCTACGCTTTGCAAATGCGATAGAGCTGTTGATGCTGCCTTTATCTAGCGCAAGCAATGATGACACATAACAAGCCCTTGACACAAGCCGGTTGAGCTCAACCCGCTTTTGCATCTTCGCCCCTGAGACAGCAGCGGCGAAAACAGTGGGGTCGTTTTCGACAATCTCCTGTGTCGCCTTAAGATAACTTGCTCCTTTAGTGAGATTACCTTCGCCGATTGAGATTAAATACTCTGTGTAGGCTAAGTTCCATTCTAATTTAGTCGCAGTTGAAACATCTTCCTTTTTCATCCACTGGCCCGCCTCAGAGAGGGTAGAACCCGACTTCCCTGAGAATCCCAGGCGTAGGTATTGAATACCGAGGGACACCTTACACCTAACAATAACTAAATAACATTTTTAGCATTTGGAATCCGAGTGTTAAATTTGGGGCGTGCATACCATCGATAGAATACTCGAGAAGCTTGTAAAGTTTGGCAAGAAGTTCCAAGGCTTGCTTCCTAGCCATCGAATATCCTTTCATATCCAAGAAATCAACAAGGAGTTTGAGTTTTTCTACCATGAAGTCACAGTTGGCAGAACAATCCTGAAGTTGCTGATGGGAAGAGCACATCTCTAGAAGGTCCTCCCAGCACTTTAGCCCATCAACCAAGTAGTCAACTTTCTGATCATGATCTGAAAGACATGCCAGGGCAATGGACAAGGACAATATTCCGCATTGGTAAAATATCCTCGCATTAAGAGGGCTATCCTTTGCAGCTGATTTGGTTTGCGCATACATCTCATCACGAAGAGCTGTTGCTAGTTGAAGAGCACGTCCTATCTCATTCCCTGGTAGTTCCGGGAGTATAGACACCATGATCATAGCAGCTCTGCGAAAGGAGTGGGTTAGCCATTTTGTATACCTGCAAATAAGTGGTAGAACAATTGGTGTTTACCTTGATCGGGCCTCAATAGTAGCTTCTGTGCTGGAGAGTATGTGGCAAAGGGAGGGGAGGGCCAATTGAAAACCTTTCTGCAGGTTGGATGTGAGCGATATCTGGATCTGAAAGAGCGCGACCAGGTGTCTTTTATCGTTGTCGAAACCTTCGTTATCCCAAAACTTTAACTTCCCATCCAACTCGAGGCAGCACTTGACATATTGGCTGAGAGTCTTCGCAATTGCTCTCTCTTCATCGTTGTGAAGGTCGTCAATTTGTCCATCCGCAAAATGATTTGTGATGTTGTCGAAATCGCCAACCGAAAGATGTACCTCCAGGGCTGCCTCGAAGCTCTCCACTGCTCTCGTCGAATCACCCATCCCTAAATACATGGCCCCGAGCCGCTCATGTTTTGCCGCTAGGTTTCCTGTCATCATTTCATCCAAGGAGCGACTTTCGAGACACGAAATCGATCGCTTAAAGGCATGTATCGACTTTTCTGTTTCGTTTTCTTTTCGGAGGGTAATAGAGTGCTGTTGATAAAAGACTGAAACCTTTTCAAATATATTCTGCCTCGATTCAGCAGGCATGGTATCTTCATCTTCGACAGCGTCCTCGAGAAGCTGGGCCAATGCTAAGATTTCTTGTAGTCGCTGATCCTCTAGCTCCCACCAGCTATCGATATCATTAACACGCGAATATTTTCTAGAAGCTACTAAAAAGTGGTCGACTGAAGCAAGTATCATTTTCCGTTCTTTCGAGGCACCCCGGAGATCGAGAATACCGGCAATAGCACATCTTCGGGAAAAGCTAATTGCCGCAAAACAAATCTCGACGCATATTCTCCCAATGTCTCCAGAAATATTACCCCCAACGCTAATGACATTAGCCGAAGCTCGGCGAAGTTGCATAATATCAAGGAATAAGTTAAGAAGCTTTTCCTTGCTTCCTGATAGTGGTTGATTTATTATGTCGAGTGCCTTCTGCACATCTTCGGTTGCGTCTTGTTTTGTGTCCTTTGTAGATAACATTTTCAACCTACTTGTGGCTACACGTATCCGAGCGGAGCTAACGAGGCCTTGATGTTGCTTTGAGTTTAAACGTTGCTCAATATTTTGGAGATAATTGATAGCCGCTTCCCAACATTGTGCCTCCTCTGCAATCGTCGCCATAGCAATAGAGCAGCTTTGGAATTTGGATTCGAATCCTTCAATGGATATGCTCCCGCCAACAAGGAGCTCTAAGATCGAATCAAAGGTTATCGAAAGTTTCCGAAAGCTGTCTTTTGATGATGAGTCTGCGGTCTTTGTTCTCATAGTAGCTAGAGTATATGAGAGCATTGTCCAAGCTTCTCCGATCTGATTGGGAGGGAGTGGTGTGTTTTGTAGAGCGGAAGGTCTAACTCGGTATAATATGCTGAGAAATCGTAACTCAGTCGCAACCTTTGCTAGTGAACCTTTTGTTGAGTCTGATTCCTTAAGATTTGAGATTGCTGAAGCACAGGCATAGAGAGTTGTAGCTAACGATTCAAATTGTTTCATGGCTTTGGGCGGGGACATCGAATGTAAGGTGTTAATCATATCGTAAATATTATTTGGACGTTCTAGTATTTTCGGAAGTTTCTAGTAGGCATTGTTAGTTGCAGGGCTTACGGACACTGGAGGCACAAGTTTATTACCTGTATGACTGCAATTTCAGGCTTTGTAGCTATTAAGCGAAGCGTTGATATTTGAACACCAACTGCAAGCGTCAACGCTTCCTGCTCAGTTGGACAAGAACTCCAATCAAAGACAGATTCTGTTGGTCTCTTCTTGTTATCCAGGTTTGAGTTGCATATCCTCTCCTTCAGGTTGACAGCTTCCTCCAATCCGATATCTATCTTTCCATGTTGAGCTAGTCGGTTTATAAGATTTAGATGGGCTGATTCGCGGGTCCCAGGTCTTAGTCCACAGTCATCCTTCGAATTTAGGTATGATATCGCATGTCTCCCACAATCAATCACATAATCTAGAGGGGTTTTCGAGGAGCCGGATTTGGAGGGTTTCCCATTGCTGGAGGAAGACGAGACATCTTTGAGAAGCTGCAGGGTATTATTTAGTGTCTCAACTGCTATCCTCGACTTCTGTTCGTCTGTGATTGTTGTAGAAGACCCTGGCCGTTCCGCCGCTTTTGATTTTGAAACGATAATAGACTTCGTACGGGCGTGCTTGGTAGCTGGACCTGATGATTTACTTGGGAAGAGTAACTCGCGAAGTAGAGTCGGAACCGTCGAGGTACACGATTCAAGGGAAGCCAGTCCTTTCCGAATCGTGTCTTGGGGTCCAGTGGCTGCCTTTGTGATGGCCATGGTTGGTCCTGATGATGAAGTCAAAGAGTTGTCGGATATACAAGTCGGTCTCTCCTCCGGGCTATAGTGGCATGGTATGCTGGGGGTCAGGATCGTTCGATGTTTCAAGCTGATATTGCTGAGGTCGTCAGGAGCGTGCCCATAGAACTGCTGTCACAACGCGTGGTCAATCCGAGTTTGAGATCGTCAAACATGCCACGCGCCGGTCTCCACAGCAACGACGTCGGACAACACATTTCCCCCGTTTCACCCGCACATGATGGCCAGGGACCCGACGGTTTGGCCCGCCCTCGCCGTCCAAGCCAGCTACCCCAGCAGAAGCATGAATACGATCCGGTCGGGCTCTGCAGGAAAAAGGGAGGCCGTTATATGCACTGCGCCCTCGGTTTTGGGTGACTGGGAAGTAGAGTGATGTCTAAGTATACATGATTACCACAGTTCGGAGCAAGCTAGTCTGGTTTCCAATGTTAACATAATACTGCGCATGCGGCAGCGGCGGCGGCGCAGAAGAGAATAATAGTATCTGAGGACGACTATTGGATTAGGAGCCTGCAATATCTGTCAGAGTGAAATTCGCAGGCTAATTGGTTTAGATTATTGGTCGAAAAAACCGCCATGGCACAGGCGTTTGGACGCTTAATGGTTTTTTTTTTTTTGATTTGTAGTTTAGGCTGGTCAGAATACACTCGGAACGACATGGGAAACGGCAAAGCAGCAGTACACACGCAGGGATCATTCCATTCCGATCTCACTAGCTAGGCCAGTCATAATTGCATTGACAGCTGCTCCATCAACCGTATTTTAAATTTTATCACGACCAGACCCTGTCTTCGCCGAAGACCTTCCGTGGGAGTCTCTCGAATTGAATTTGATTTCCAGCGGCAGGTGAGTGCACCGGCGATCCATTCTTTTACACCCAGGCAAATCTTACCGATAGCATGTCATGTATAACCCCGCAGTCATAAGCTCGAGCTGGCTGTTCCGATCGATATATAATATTATATTAATATACTAACCCTGTCGAATAAGCTGTTCGACGCAGTTCCTTGCATTCGGATTCCTTTTTGTGCCAGTCGCACCGCCAAACTGTTCCTACAACTCGAGGGTTCACAGCGCTTTGAGGCACCTCCTTTTCATCCCTCCATCTTCCCGCGAGTTTTGCCCGCCTCTTATTTGCCTCGATAAAAGCCTTTAAAAGATTCGATATCTGAATATTCGAAAAGAAACCGCGCAATTCGGCCCATCTGGGGAGATGCTGGTTGTCGATCCTGGCAATTGAGAGGGGAACGCCGGACAGTTATCGCTCTCCTGCGCACACGGGATCTCTGCCGGATGGACCTTGTCGCTACATCCCGTCTCACTACCTGAAGCCTTCCCAAACGCTTCGAAGGAAAGGTTGCATTGTCTGTGGCAATCTGATTCATACCCCTAGCCAGGCAGGCCTTTGGATCTTCAAGGACGAGGGTCGCCCTTACGAACCCATAAATTTGTATAAAGATGGAAGCAGCCGACGATGATACTCTCTATGATGCAGAGAGCAATGGACGTGAAAGTGGGTCGATCAGCATGCCAACCAGTTCTGAGGCCGAAAGCGCTGCGCAAAGAACCAGCTACCAATCCCAGCAATCCCAACAATCCCAAAGATCAAACATGGAGCTTCAGCAGCCTCTCCATGTCGACTATATCTTAGTCGCTGAGTTTTCAATCGACAAGGGACCAACAATGGAACACCAGTACCCAGCTCCTATTAGTGGTGACGAGCAGTACGTTTTGGGGTCACCCCCAGAAACAGCAATTGAAAGAAAGTACCGAAGCTAATAACTTTTACAATATCTAGTATGCTGGCAGAACTCATGTTACCTGACCAAACCCATCTCCGGTTCCAGGATTGGACGATCTTCTTTCTCCATAAAGAGGAGGAAGAGTCAGAAGAGTATCCTGGCCAGCAACCTCTTATCTATGTTCTAAACTTGGTCAATACGAAACACGATAAGCGAGAGAAGAGGCACGCCTGACCCGATAATATCCAACATCTTGCTCTTTTCAGAAGTGCTAACTGTTATAAAAAGAGGTGCAAAGGTCAAGGCGATGGCCATATGCACTAGACATTCCTTTTTACATATCTACAAGGTTAATCATCCAATCCTGCGGCAGTTTATATAAAAATCCCACTGATAGTTTCTTAGCCTATTCTTCTACTAGCGCTTGAAGAATATTTCCGGAAACCGACATTGGAAACATTGGCGGAGTTGTTCGTCGCCGTGAACAGCATGGATATGGGGGGTGTTCCTCATCTCTCAGTATTTGAAAGACAGATACTCGCCACATCCCAAAACAAAGAGATGTTTCTCGAGAAATTCGATGAAATGGCACAGCAGGAAAGCACGGGTGATGCATCTCTGGTGCACCCGGATGTTGGAAATCGAGCGACATACTTCGAAATCGGACCAGGAAGCGGTAGAAGCAAGGTGATAAATGGGAAACTGGGCAAGATACGAGACAGTCACGAGTATGAAACATCGGTTACATATAAAGGCGTCAAGATTCCTATTAAAGTGCCTGTGGCTGTGATGCCCGAAACTGTTGGAGATGTACGACATACACCCCTATTGATGCTATCATTTCGAGGCTAGAAGATACTGACTCTCCCTTATAGTTCTCTCTAATACAACTTGTCACCACATTCTCCACCCCTCACTCGCAATCCCCCCAACCTTTCCCTTTACATCCCCACCTAACCACTAACGGACCGTACACTCATCCCGTCATCGTCCTTATAAACGCGCTCCTCACCCAAAAGCGAGTAATCTTCTTAGGCCACGGCCGACCTTCCGGCGAAGTCGCCAATCATGTATTGGCGGCGTGCTATCTAGCAAGCGGTGGTGTGCTCAAAGGCTTCACGCGACACGCATTTCCATACACTGATATATCTAAAATCGACGAGCTGCTCTACGTGTACGTTCAACTTTCTACGGAAATATTATCAGTGTATTGTGGTGCTAAAACATCAAAACAGATCCGGCTTCATCGCGGGGGTTATTAACCCAATGTTCGCAAACCAGCCATCCTGGTGGGATGTCCTTTGTGATATCGATACCGGGCGGATAAGAATCTCACCGCAGTTGAAACCCCCACCACCTACCGACGGCCTGACATTTTTCAATCTCAACCCGAATATGGGTGTTTCCGATTACGTGAAGCACGATACGATGGATAACGCATTCATGGAGGACGTGCAACATTGTATCAGCATGCGATTCGGTGAATGGGCTGTCCGTGCAAGATGGAGAGATTGGGTTATTAGATTTACCCGTATGGCGACCGCGTTTGAAGAAGCAGTGTACGGCGCATCAGCGTTATGGATCGGACATGAAGAAAATCATGTCATCAAGGGTCATGGATATGTTTGGGCGGACGAGGCTCTTAAAATTCGGGATCTCACGGCGAATGCTGCGAGGATTGAGGGATGGAGGGGGACAAGAAGTTATCTCACGCTCGTGCAGGTAAGTCGATAAAAAATTAGGGCAATAGTTCTTTTGCACACTAATAACTGTGGATAGGAGTCGGCACAATTATACCAAGCAAAACCTATCAAGATTGTGGATTTACACCACCAGATCGATCGACTTAGAGTGCTTCGCTTATCTCACGAGGATTCAGAAAAGATATACATGGTTCTTAAACACTACGTTGACGACTACGAGGAAATTAACCAGGTAGCAATTGAACCAACCGCTATACATAGTATATCCAATACTAACATTTTACCTAGCTTCTCTGCATTATCCCGGAAACCCAAAACGGCATCTTTCCCATCGCATTCGGTCTCTTCCACCCAAGCCAGAAGGTTCGTTTCGCGGTGGTCGAATTATTAGAAAAAATCAGCACACACATGGCCGGCCGACACTTTTTCAATAATATGAACCGATTTCAGCGCCTGGCGTACATAAGACTCAAGCAAGAAAAGGAGAACAGCGGTGGGTTCAGCCCAATAACAACAGATGGGACGAACGGAGTTGGTACCTTCTCAGCGACAACGACACCGACTACAGCTGCCGCTGGTGCTGCGAGGTTTACAACGTATGGAACGGTGGGTAGGGGCGGACTATAATTGGGTCGATTTTTGACTATTTTTTTTTTTTTTTTGAGATTTCCGAATTTTATTTTTTCTTTCCGCACGTCATTTTCGGAACCTTTAGAAGTATTTAGTGCATCATATGTGTGCGTGTGAGACGTCTCTTTCCCTAGCGCAGCTGTACTATGGTAGCGTGCTTTGCTTATAATTTTCACATGAGCCCTTGCATATTAGCTAATGTAATGAATGAAAGAATACGAGAAATGAAAACATTTCATCATAATGATTAAGTATATATACTCAAGTAGGTATGTATATATATGTAAAATTACAGAGATACACTTGGATCATACACCACTATAGATTTGCTGTTGGAACCTCAGTCTTTTTGATATCGTTCGTCCTCTTCAGAATCCAATCCGCAACATATGTCGAGAATTCATGTCGGTTTTCAGGCAAATCCGCATGCACTGTATTGTAGAGGCCATATGTAAGTCAACATGCCAATAAAACTAAAAAAAATTTCCAAAGGGCAACTAACACTTATGATACCATCCATCCAATTCTTTAAATTCCTTATCCTCTGCCTCCAACAAGGCGAAAAACTTCTTGCTCGATTCAAAGTCAGTCACCTTATCGCTAGTCCCATGCAACAGAAGAACGGGCTTCTTCTTGTCAAACTTCTTCACAAACTCCGCAGTCAGAAGCCTAGCACCCCTCTCCAACATTCCGGCGAGGCCAGCCAGTGTACCAGTGTCATGACAAAGCTTATCCTCAGCGAATGCCTTACAGACAGCTGGGTCCCGGGACACATTGGAGGGATCAAGTTTGTTCAACATCTGAAAGTTAGGCAGGACACGAGAAGCGAGCTTTCCAATCCCAACAACGAGCGGGTTTGGCTGTTCGGCAGGTGCGAGACTGATGAAAGGCGAGAAGGCTACGAAGCCAGCCAACTTGGACCGTAAGGAGCCAGAGTATGCATATGTTAAGGTTAATGCACCGCCGGCAGAGTGGCCGACGAGGAATAATGGTGGTTGAGTCGCCTGAGATTGGCAGTGTGTTAAACGAGCAGTGATGATCTCATCGAGGTCCGCGAAAATAGCTGCCGTGCCCCCAGTAACGCCCCATTGTTTCTTTTCGAGTGCCGACTTTCCCCAGCCGCTATTTTCATGTTAATTTTCCAGATTCTTGTGAGATCTTGGTTCATTCAGCTGGTGCAGACGAACCGTTGGTCAAAAGCAAAAACGTCGATGCCCCTGTTCGCAAGTTCGGGGAAGAAATCATAGTAGGCCCCACAGTGGTCTGAGAATCCATGAAGAACAATCACAGATGCGATTGGAGCCTCAGCTGTCTAGCGTAGTTCGGCTGCTGTCAGCAACTAGGGTCGTGAATCTGGGGGTTGGCCGACACAAAACTAACCTTCCATTCCTTCGCGAAGAGCTTTTGTCCGTCTTTCAAGGTAAATTCAGATTCTTCAGTTGCGATGCTGGCCATATTGAAATATTTCGCGATCTGCGATAACTATGAACCACAAGAAAGGACGGCGCTTATAAAACGGTAGGTGCTGTATGGATGGGAGAGTACGAATTTCGAGAGGAGATGGGAGAGCTGAGCTGAGAGTTCGTTAGTTTACTCCTTCGGGCCACGCGAGGTTGTTGTTTGCGCAGGCCGAATGGCTTTCTTGGTGTTGCGGCGCATGTGATATTTTAATTCGCAGCGCTTGGCTCGATGCCGCTTGCAAGACTTCCATTTACGGAGTTCGATTCGACGAGAGTTGGACTGGGTCGTCCTTCGGATGAAGGACTTGTATCAGAAGTTCGATTTTCGATGCTGAGGCCCTCGACGCCGAGGCTGTCGATATTGATGGCTCGAGGATTGTCCGCGAGAGTGTCCATTTCTTTGAAGAGCGACATGAAAGGCTCCTGTCGCATGTAGCCCGCCAGCCTCCAAAGCCAGGTCTGCGGCTTCATTGTCCGGGTGGACGTTAGCAGCACGTTTTTCCGAACGACGTCCTCGATCTTGAGTTCCTTTTTCAAGTCTGCTGCTTTTTCTCGCCCGAACAGCAAATGCATTTTGTAGCTTGGGACGATATTGCCCTTGACTTTAACCAGTGTCCTCACAGCTCCGAATTTCACATCAGAGGGCATCTCAGAGCTAGAGGCGGGTCGTCCACGTTGAAGGTTCCATGGTCGGCTTCCTGTCTCGTGCTCCTCCGCCACGGCCTCGCGTTCTTCTTTCCGATCTTCTAATCCTTCTTCCAGGTACTCTTCTTGCTGCTCCACATTCTCTTGCTGCTGCTCTACTGTATCTTCTAGACTTTCATTCAAACTCGAGACGTCATCCATAACCCCCTCAGAGATCTCGCTAGATATCTCACTTGAGGTCTCGCCGGAACCCGCGATGGAAACCTCGCTAGCGTTGTTATTCGCAGCTTGAAACTCCGGATCACCATTCTCCCAAACAAGAATACACCCAATATTCATATCTTCCCACTTTCCGCCATCCCTGTTGGCACTCATAATCCATCTCTGGCTTTTCACGACTTCCTCGTATACACGGTTCCGTAGTTGCTTCAAAATAAAGTCCGCCATCTCCACTCTCCAGATGGCATTCGTGACAAATTTCCCCTCCAAGATTTTCTTCCACCTCCTTGTCTTCAGGAACTCCGTCATATTATAGTTCGAGCCCGTATAACGTGATATACCCGTCAGAACCTTCGACACGTCCCTGCTACGGAGACCTACAGGAAGAATCCAAGGCTCCTTCGTCTCCGGATGATTGAATGGGTGTAATTTCTGGAGAAAAAACTTCGGCAAGCTTCGTCGATAGTAAGAGTCTTGGCGCACATCGGTAGCAAGTGCATTTGCTTCAGAGTAATCTGTTAGTTTGTTATATTCAATAAGACATTCGACGCGGAAGAGGGTAGTGTACCGTAGGGATTCTTCATCAATTTCAACTCTTCCTCCGTCATCTGAGATGGATGAAGCTTTCCTGTCTTTTTTTCGCCTTTAGTTCTCCGCCTCCACGCCTGGAGATCCATTATCGGTGAGAGGGGCAAATTGGACCATCCCTCTTCCTTGATTGCCTCGGACTCGGCATCGTATTCCCGCGAAAATATCCCATCATCGAACAATTGTCGGGGATCTTTGAGCTCGAGAGCCTCGATATCTTTCAATATGTTCCTGGCATCCTCGTTTTGAGGTTGTAAGTGTGGTTTTGAGCTGTAAGGCCGACGGAGAAGAACGGGTCGGAATGAAGTTCCGCATCTGAGCCGAAGGTGAGCTGACATGAAGTTTTCGAATGGCGGCCCCTCCACCCGGACTGGATGGACTTTATCCACACGGACCCCAAACCCTTCGGAGTGCTATTTTTGCCCGTTTGTCCCTGTCGAAAGGATGGCGACGGAAGTGAAGTTGTATCAAGAGTACAAATATTCTTCGGTTGTTGCTTTCAAATCAATTGGAGTTTTAAATAATGAAGTAATGCATGCCAAGACCGCTCGCAAAGAAAAGCTGCTTGTAAAGCAAAAAAAAAAAAAATACTAAAAATTGAAAATTAAAAATTAAAAATTAAAGATTAAAGACATCCCACCTCAACCAAGTAAACAAAGCATCTTCAACAGCCTCGACGAGCTCCATTCTTCACCTCCACAGATAATCGCCATGTCGCGGCCACTGGTATCCCGTATCCGCCAGCAATTGATATGCTCGAACTGTTTGAAGGCTTTCCGGTCGTCCCTACCACTCGCCGTATCCTCTCGCCGTCATAAATCCAACACCACACGGACCAAGGACATGTTCAGCGAAATCGACTTTAACGCACCGAGAAGGGTTAAGGAAATCGTCGAACGATACAAAACTACATTTCGCATGGTTGGGGTACGGTGTAAATAGCTTTCTCGAAGAATCCTCATCATCCAACATGTCCCAATTCTGACATAACGAGTTGTTCGATGCAGGAGAATAAAGAAACCGCAATAGAAAAAGTTGAGCAGCGTGCTGTGGATGAGGATATATTACCAGGAGAAATACCCTTCGGACCGAAACAGCCATTATCAGAGCAATTAAAAACACAGATGCGAAGGGTGCTTTATCCCCGTACGTTACCACCCATATTATACTTGAAAGGACGCCTGAGAGAACGGTTGATAGTAAAAAACTGACTGGTGCTTTATGTATTGGGAGATAGTGACTTTGGTCACAGCGTACTCGGACCAGGACAACCCGGAAACATGGAACGCTATGACCATATCATCCTTCAATACTGTTTCGATGGACCCTATTCCCTTAATATCCTTTAACATCAAATTCCCATCGACCACAGGAAAAATCATACTCGACAGAGAATTATTCGTCGTTAATGTTCTCTGTCAGCACATCAATGCCGCAAAACTCTGCGCGTTTTTCAACCACCGTCCTCCCACGGCTTCCGGTACGGCTACATTTGGTGTTCCCACCGACTCTCTTACGAAGATGTCAGAAAGAAGAGACCATTACACACCGATGCCCGATTTGAAGAAAGAGCCAAAATTTCGGCCGATGTCGGGTCCGTTCAAGGATTTACCGGTATATAGAACACCATACGGTATCCGCTTAATACCAAACTTGCTCTTGGCATCCTTAGGATGCCAGCTTCGCAAGGTTGTCTCTGCTGGCGACCACAAAATAATCATTGCGGAAGTCATGGATGTGTACGGAGCGGTGGGTGATCGACCGGCGGAACGGAGAAGGTTCCATTTGCAAGGTGAAAGATTGGAGAGGGAAATGGCACAGACGTATCGTAATGGGAAGTATGTGCGGCATCGGACGGAGAACATATTTGATGTGAGTAAGGTGATTGCGGGACAAAAGGTCTTCTTGGACGATAGAACCCTCGATTACAAGCATATGAGCATGAGAAGGTCGGACCAGATTAGTGATATTTAATCTAGTCGATGGAGAACCGTAGACTTGTACGATAGGAAGGAAACTCGCGGTATGGTGGTGATGTCTTCCCATATGTACATATATTTCACAGCCATTTATAACATTTTAATCTCTAAAGCTTATCAACTTTTCTAACGAGAGTAATCGGATGAATGGTGTTTATATGACTGATAATAATATACAAAGATGTATGCTCTATACAAAAGTTCCACGGATAAGGTTCTCGTAGAAACAAGATATACATATATATACAAAAAAAACCACAGTCAGCGCTTCATTTCTTTCCCTTTCTTTTAGGTCTCGCCCCTTCCGACGGCGCAAGGTCGGCGGGCAATGCACCCTTCCTCTTCGCCCGCCGTCCATAATCCGTGAGTCTAGGTGCAACATAGCTCCCACTGATCAACCCAAACAGATTATCATCTTCAACAGGTTCCTTCGCCTCCTGTGCCTTCTTAGCCTCGATCGCATCATCCCAAACCTTGATATCACCCTCCTGCATCAAGCCTCCATCTTCCCAATGATCTTCCATTCCCTTCACCGCCGCAAGGTCACCAGCCTCTTCAGCTTTAGCTTTAGCAGCATCGAACCCCGTCCCGAACTTTTCACGAAACTTCCTCAACCGTCCTGCTTCATCCTCCTCCACGTTCGCGAGGGACTCGGATGTTGGGTTCCAGAGGATGGAGTTCCGCACGTCCTTGTTTGAGCGGAAGACGCCTTGTGGCGATGTCGTGCGCTGTTTGTAGGAGGAGCCGTCGGACAGGATGATGATTTGTTCAAAGCTGTAGCGACGGTCCGGACGGCGGATTTCGGTCGCGGTTCTGTATTGTGGTTTTGTAAGTGTGAATGAGGGCAGGGAGGATTGAGGACGGAGTTTGAGAGTGGAGGTGGTGGCGGTGGTACTCCGCAGTATCGGTCGAAGAGAAATTGTCGACATGGTGCTTTATATGGAGATGGGGGTGCAAAATCTAGATTAATCTGTGTCAACTATTAGTAGTAGTGCTGGGATATTAACACCCAATTGGCCGGCAAGTGAAAATGAGGAAACTTACGAAAGCTATAATATATCTGTGAGAATTTGCACCATGGTAGGGGAGTATGACAGACCTGAACAGCTTTAGAGTCGCATGCGAATTCAAAGTTTAACGAGTTGGGTGGATTTTTGTTCGATGTGGCTTAAAAAATGGTGAAAATTACTGCAACAAGCTTCACCGCAACGCACCGAGCCAGCACTTGGACTTGAAGGTTAAAGAAAACTCTCGAAAAGAAGTACCGCCTCGTTTTGGATTTTGCGATCTGGAGAGGGAGAAGCAGAGTGACATGAGTTATAAGATATCGCCTATCTAGTAAGAGGATATACTAAAAGAATGAACTTGAAAATGGCGATGAGACCAGCCTTCATACACCGATTCCTCACCTGGGCTTATACCATAAGAGATCTATCAACATTCTTGCAAGAACACTGCGCTTTTATTTTGTCACTCGAAAAGTAATCCTATAGTACCTATGACTGAGCTACCGAGCTATAATCTAGAGCCGATCCAGCGCTACTATATAGCTAGGATACATCATTCACTCAAAAGTCAATCAAGTTATCCTGACTCTGCAAGAATTTCGTATGATGCTCGACGTGATCCGAAGAAAATGTCGAAATAAAGTAATACGAGTGATCGTATTCCTATAAAAATCTCATAAGCCCAACGTATCCTAGGATCCTGTGTAGTATAGACAAATGAAGCGAGGTGAACATTAAACAGTGCGTACCTCTTGATATCTCACATTCAAGCCGTTAGGGCCAGTTGGGATTCCTGCCTCTTTGGCCGCTGCCTCCAAGTTCTCTGGGAGCAATTGCTTTTGTTTATAGAAATTGTCACCAGTGCCCTTAATCAATCGAGTCAGCTGCTGAAAGATCTCTGAAAAAAGTAGTCTCATCGGTGCGACTTACCACATCAATCAAAATATCAGTGTTGCCCTTGAATGACTTGAGCAGTTCCGTGGCATCGTGTTTCTTCCATTCTTCTTTGTCATCCCCAAAATAGCCGGCGAAGGCCTTTTGACCCCACGGGCAATTTATGGGATTCGATATTGGTGCGAATGCCTATTTAGAGCACGGGTTAGTGGGTATTCCCGTAGAGCATACACCTAGCAAACCTTGGTAACCTACGCTGACACTCTTGAATTTGCTCGGATATTTTAGATACTACGCCCACATTATATTAGCGCTCCTCTGATACACAGATCCAGCCATGCAATATAGTTTAATCATACCAACGTTAGAGCACCGTGTCCTCCCATGCTATGTCCCATGATGCTAACTCTCGCCGGGTCTAGCGAGAACTCCTTTGGTAGGATATTGTACAATTCGTCAACAATGTAGTCTTCCATCTTGTAGGTTTCGCTCCAAGGCGCTTTACTCGCGTTGATGTAGAATCCAGCGGCTCGACCAAAGTCCCCTAGTACAAGCCCATTCAACTAGTATACAGATATCTCCGTAAAGAATTATATCGAGGGAAGGGGCAACCTACAAGAAGCATCGTCGCCTTCGTATCTAGTCTCTCCTATACCGCAAAAACATCATAGGTTTAGCAATCGAGTGTGAAATCTAGCTTGTTCGTAATTGTAGGAATGGTGGAAATACTTGGTGAGGTATCCGGATACACGATGGCGACTGAATTCTTCGCCGCAGCGGTCTGGAAGAATCCCTTCTCCGCGCCATTGTCACCAGTGCATGTCAGCCCGGCGAGGTAGAATATCCAGGGAACCTTGGTCCCCGCCTCAGCTTGAGGAGGGAGGTAAAGGTTGAGATTCATCTTGGATCCGATGACGGTGGAGTTGTGCGACAGCTTTAGAAGCTTGCCTCCGAACGAGGCGACAGTAGCGTTTGTTTCGAATACCATTTCTAATGACGAATTTAACGGTTTGAAGTCTGGAGAGCTGGATAGAACTGGTTAGCTCAATGCAATTTCCAATTGATGCAATTTCAAGTTTGAGTATCTCGTGTTGCGCATTGCATATGGCGGAACCGACCTTTCTTTCGATGACGTGATGGAAAGTTAAGTTAAGTTATATACTTACTTTATAATATATAATTATGTAGTTGGGTTCTGGGAGAGAAGGACGAGACGAATCGAAGCTCTGACGGGAACGACAAGAGTAGATGCGGGATATTTAAAGCTACGCAGATCGAGCTAATATCAAGCTAATATCAAGGTTAACGTTAATCAAGTTAACGGTTCGCGTTTTCTTTGGGCGGGTCGCAAACCGGGAACCCCGCTAAACACGAATTGACGAATATGATGAACCCCTCCATGCGCTTTCGGCTTGGAGCTAAGGAGCGCTCTGGGCATCGCGAGCTGGAAACAGAGTCGCACAGCTGCACAGCTTGTGAGATGACATTGCATGGGCTGGTTTGTGGTAGGTATCATGTATGGTCACATATATTAATAATATATTACATTCTATAGTACATTAAATCCTCACAAACTTCTATATACATAAAATCCCCCAATGCAAAAAAATGCCATATCAAAATCATCCGTGGGCTCAATCCCATCATATGGCTCACATAAAGTAGTCTTCGGCCGAAAGCTTTTTCTTGGGCGGTGTCGGTTGGTTACTTGAATTATCCTTCTCCTCTGCATACGCGGTCGGACTCGATAAGGAAGCAAATTCGGCCTTTGCTTGCTCCTCTGCTTCCACCTGTTCTCTCATCCTTTGAGCTTCGGCCTGCCATTTCGCGTCTTCCTCTTCGACCTCTTGCAATACTATATCGAAACCGAAATTATCGTTAGAAAGGTGATCCAAGAGGAGTTGCAATTGGCAATGAACACGGCAAAAGTAATCAAGAGAGCTTACTTTCTTCCCACAATCGATCATCCTGCTGGTTCCCAAGTTTCAACGCCTTGCGAACCTCCGGGCCATCGGGTTCCCATTCACCCTCCTGTATCTTTTCAATAATCTCTCTCAACGTCCTGATCCTAGCATCGGCCCTGCGCACGAATACAACGCCTTCCTGGCGTAATGCGATAATGTTGAGCGATTGAGAGCCGACGAATAAAGCGAGCAGAACATATCCCCACGCTGGATTCCATTTCCGCTTTGCCGTTGCCGCAGTTGACGGCTTTGCTTTAAAAAGACCTTTCGGGAGCTGCTGGGACCACCACGACGGAGAGAAAACTCTAGGGATGAAGGAGTTAATGGAGAGGTTTCGCCGAAGGAATTCCGGATGAAACGGCGGATGATGATGGGCGATGGTAAAAGTCGCAAAGGGGGATATCGGTGGAGGTCGGACCAGCCGCCTTGCTATCGAATGCGCAATGCGGCTCCTCATCGTCGTCGTTAGGACCATGGTATTTCTGGTGTTTCGTTTGAAAGGGAATTTATTTAAATTAATAATGAAGCTGGGGACAGCATTGCAAGTTCCAACGGTGTCAACACAAATTAGGCTTGTCAGAAGAAAAAAAAGTAACCGAACAAGTATTAGCCTGTCCTCTAAACAGTTGAGTATAATACTCTTAATACGCACATCAAAACACGCGAGAGTCATAAATATGCTGTGCAGTTAGTAATCTTGTTCAAGTCGATGTATTTCCATTGGTGGGATATGATAATGAGACTAGGCGGAATGGGGACTCTTAGACTTGAACCTTTCGATCCCTGTGCAACTCTTATTACTTTGGATTTTATAGCCACCGCTGATCTCGTACCCAGGCCACCGCTAGGCAAAGGTTATTTAATTGAGCATGGTAGGTCCGAGGATCGAAAGGCGAGGTTCTTTTGAAATAGATGTAGGATGGTTCACCTAGTATACCATACTGCGACACCAGACCTAAAGTTTTGTTAACCACTCTCTAATTTCAACGGCTATTTATTTGCACAAATTTGTAGATATGTGTCGCCACGGTTAAGCTACATATTACTGTTTTGCAAAGTCATATTTCGATGTACGAAACTTAAATATGTCCGAATTAATCAAGAGTTTGTCTCTGATTCCTCCAAAACTTCTCAGGTAGTACTTTACTACTTTACGCTACTAAATGGTATATTTATCATTAGCTACCTGATTCTAATCTCTGGATTCTTTCAAATGAAAAGAGGAAAAAAAAAAAAAAATTCTGGTTGCCAATTTGAAGGTCTTTTAGAGACGTCGGAGAGCAGTTTAAATTCGGAACTATAGCACCATGACTTGTAAACTCGTCGCGTCCGGACGGAGTTTAAGATCGATTGAATGTGTGTGACGAATAAATAATATACTTGGATCGCAGATGCATCTAGATGGATATCGATATATATCGACATCATACTTATAACTTATCATTAATCAGCTTAGGTGCAAAAGAGTGGTGAAGTGACCCATGACCGGTAAATTCGATATCTACTCTGCTATCAATTAGAAACGAATTTATTGATTACTTAGGTAAGCAGTTAACCAGCCTAGATAATATAAATTACAAAAGCGTGAATGGAAAGCGCGGGTTTAACCTTGAGGACCGTGGCCGGTAATTATAATAGCATGTTTGACGGGTTGTGCGACGTTGGGGTTTTTTTATTCGTGGTTGGGTTGTTGTAGCAACCTTAGCCACCCCAAAACAGATGCGCTGCGATTGGCGACGACTGATCGCGGACGGTTCTCTCGACTGCCAGCCCGCCAAATAATTCCATTTTAATTCTAAATAAATTATCGATATAAACCGCCCCCATACGCCATTATTAACAACAGCAGAAGCTCAAGCTACAGACTCCGCTCTACTGCGCATCAAACAGTGCAAGTTACCTTCATAATGGTAAGTCAGTCGCCCCAGCACGATCACCGCATTCCTAGCAGCGTGGAATGCATTGCTGTTGCCAACGAGTAATCAGACTGTCTAACTCTCTCTTTTGATTTTTTTTTTTTTTTTTTTTTTTTTTTTTAATATAGTTCCAAACACCGCCCCGAACAGTGAAGCCGTCGCCGTTAGGCTTCTTCTCTCCCACTTCGCCGTCTAACCGTCAGTTTCGACCGGCAACCAACCAGTTCTCACCCGGAAAGTCTTCTTCGACCGCCGCGAACCCCCTAGCAAGCCCGTTCAACCATCACCACACTACCCAGACCAGTCCGGTCAGCCAGCGAAAGGCGACACCGAATGCAATGAATCAATTATCGCAGCCCCAGATTCAGGAGCTGCGAGAGAGCTTTCAGGTGCTGGATAAGGATGGCGATGGGGTTATCAGCAGGGACGATTTGAGCGCCATGCTTAACAGTTTAGGTGGGATTAATTCACTTATAACAGTGACAAAATGTTTGAATAATGTCGCTGACTTTACATAAAAACAGGACAAGAACCGACCCCTACACTACTGTCGACGTATCTGGCAAACGTACCTGCGCCGTTCACACTTGCCGCGTATCTCACTACATTGACGACTCATCTTTCCGCGCTATCTCAGCGAGATGATATTCTGGCTGCTTTCGCCGCCTTTGACGATAATGATGATGGCGTTGTCAACTTGGATTTATTGAAGGAGGCATTGGCGGATAAAGGAATGCGAGAGGACGAGGTTGAGAAGGCTTGCAGAGGTTGGACTAACAAGAAGGGGTTGGGGATGGGGGGCGACAAGTTTAGATATCGAGAGTTTGTGGATACTGTCTGCGGGAAGGCGGAAATGCAAGAGTAGAATTGAAATGTCACGATTGAAAAAGCGGAGGACTAAAAGACTTCATTGAGTTTATTTATTCATGGCTGGAGTTATAGGTCGCGGAATTTTTTCCCTTAGCAGAACACGAGTGGATTGATTGCGCTGGATTGCAAACTTTCATGAATTCTACTAGAGGTTTTATTTAGGCACGGGTTAAGCTGTCCGCTTGATAATTCTTGATTAACAAGGTATTCAATTGCGGCAAGCACGTGGAACCGGAATCATGGAGGAGTTTAAGGGCTGCGCTGCGGTTTTGATTTCAGCATTCTGATTGACTAGCTGGCGATACGAACAAAAGGATGTGTATTAATCAGTACTCCTTTATTGTATGTAGTAATTGTGACTCTACAATTGAATAAGAATATACGTTTTGTAAATCAATAAAATCACGCAGCCGTCGAGAATACACACAGACATCGTACGTATATTTTATTTACTTAGTCTTGTGGTCCCGTATATTAATCGCTGCTGTTTGGTGAAATATATTAATATTGCTGTTTGGGGTGTTGTGGTTGTCGTGGCAATGGAGAGGCCGCAGCACCGGGGTGTCGCTCCACCAATCAACCCCCGTTTGGGTCGTTTGGGTCGCCAGGTCGCCAGTCACAGCCAGCTTGCCAGCCAGCTAGCAGGAGACACTTCCTAAAGGCCTCTCTCAACGGGCCTGGACTGGGCAGGATAGAGTAGTAATAATACTGCTGAGTGTTTACGCTATGGTATCTTATTATTACCTCGACTATCCTGAAATGTCTTGGGATAATTAGTTGGACCCTTTCGAATTCAGTCTTTCTCTGTATAGTATACTATTACACCCTACTTCATCAATTCCTTCAATCTTCACCGACAACGGACCTAATTGAACCGATTCTTGCTGTGCGACATAGTGCATCAGCATCGGGACGCTTCGCCCGGGTTAGCTAGTCTGGTTCGCTGGCGCTGCACTGTTTGTCCGTATCCTCGTCGTCGTCAGCGTCAGTCCATCTACCGTTCAATCAATCGGATATTTTATACGGCCCATAGAATACTACTTCAAGGAATCCTGCACTTCCGCATCGCGTGTCAATTTCGGCCTCGCTGCAGGCAAGACGGTCTTTTTTCTGGTCGGAATTTTCAGCCTGGGCCGTCCGATCTGATTCCCATCTCAAAGTACGGAGTACATGCCAGGGCTTTTCTGTTCGTTCCTGAGTTCGCCAGCGAAAGGAATCATTCCACCTCACCCTGATCTCGACCTTCATTCCACGACCACTGCATCGGACAGCATCTTCTTCAAATGTCGGAATCCGTCTGAGTGTACAACATCAAGTCCGGCTTAGTCCCCTTCCATCTTGTGCGGTAGACAACGTCCAACATCGCCAACTCCGAGTAGTCAAGCTCATCCCCTGTCGATCCAACACACAGCCCGTCCGTCGCCATGGCGGCCAACGATAGCCCTCGCGGGTATCTCAATGGCGTCTATTTCGTTGACCTGAACGCATATGTCTTACCTCCTCTTATAGGGCTCCCATATCATGACATGCGATTGAATGGTGCGTCATATAACTATATATATTGCAAATCCAATAGGAACCGAAATGAATTGCTAACTCCTGATGAATTACTATAGGTGAAGGAGCACGACACAGCAATGACCCTAATTATAAAAAACTGATAATAGCGCATGCTGTGTTCATGTGCTTGGGCGTCCTCTTATGCCTCCCGTTTGCTATCTTCCAGGCTCGATTCCGGGCCTATCGGAATCCTAGAAAAGCTATCCGCTCTCATATATTCTCCAACTTCTTCCTTGTCCTCTTCCTAAGCATAGGGTTTGCTTGTGGATATACTGCGACTACGAAGGAAAGATCATGGACAAATCCGCATCACATTATTGGGTTGACAATTTATTGTACCATTTGGGTCCAAATGGCCCTCGGGGCACTTGTTCACCACAGAGGCAAATATAAGGTTACTCCTCATTTGCCCCTTAGAACGATGCTTCACCGCTGGCTGGGACGAGCGGTCTGGTTTTTGTCGCTTGCTCAAATTCCACTCGGATTGGTTCTTTACGGTGCTCCGCTGGTCTTTTTCATCTTATACGCCATCTACACCTTCCTCCTTCTGATGCTCTACTTTACGTCTGAGTTCTATCGTGGAAGACAGCACGGTACGGCTACAGTTACTACCGAAACTGCTCTTGATTATCAACACTCCGAAAAGCCTGACCATGAAAAGAAAGGATTCTTCTCTGCTGGCAATCTCGCAAAAATTGGGCTCGGGTTTCTCGTCGCAAAGAAAGTCAAGGATCATTATGCCGCAAGAGAGGACATGACTGCTGAGCAGAGCGAGCTCAGCAGCCGACCAGGTTACAGAGCGGCAGAAGGTCGACGACATGCCGGATATGCGTCTAGCGTTGGAGTTACTAACTCTGAGGTTAACGGTGGGTACAACCGTACGGAACTCACCGGCTACACCAACGGCACGGGCTATACGAACGGTACAGGTTACACAAACGGTACCGGTTATACTACGGGAACAGGATACACTGGCACTGAAGATCTCGAATCTAGAATGACACCACCAAGACATTCACATGCCGGAGCTGCTGTTAAAACTGGATTACTTGCTGGATTTTTGGCATCCGCAGGCAAGAAGAGGGGCGTTGATACCCGTCCCGATTCGCCAAAAGCCGCCAAGCCTGGCTTTTTTGCGGGGCTTTTTAAGAGAAACAAAACCGTCGACCCAACAATGGGAGCGTCACCGAAGCCTAAAAGAGCGGGTGGTCTGACTGGCGACGGAGGATGGTTTGATAGACACAGACGCAACCGAGAATCGCAGGGCATGTCTGCCGTACACACGGAGGACTACTCTGATTCTGACTCTGAAGATGACAGTCGAAGAAGAGATTACAGCCCAACAAGACGGGGTCATGGAAATAGAGGCGTGGGGACCGCTGCAGCTGTTGGAGCGGCGGCGGGTATGGCGGCTGCACATCACAGAGATCGCAGATACTCCGCTTCTCCCAGCGTCACGGACTCTTATTTCACAGACCCGAGACCAACAGAACGAGTCAACTCGATGCCATCAGCAGCTGGTGGCTTACAAGCACCGCCTCCAGTACAAAATAGTAATTACAGCACCAGTTACAGCAACCATAGATTACCGCTTGGTCCTTCCGGTGCAACCGGTTTCGATTCTCACCATAACATTCATAGCGATCACCCATCTCCTACAGGACCAACTACCACAGCGCCACCCGTCCCTCCGACCTACGGAATACCGCCCAGACCTCCCATTCCCATGCCAATCCCACAAATCCCAAACCCCTCAACTCGGTCTCACAGCCGACAAGATTCGGGCGACAATCGACCGCAGGGTTTGGGATTTGCTATCCCTGGAGGAAACCATAGCGATTCCGAGCTATCCATCGGACATAATCGTCCATCCGGTAGTCGGTCTTACAGAATACCCCAAAACGTAGCCAGCGGCAGCGAAACCGGCTCCGGAACGGTTGAGGAGCACTATATTCCCCAGGCTGCCTTGCAAGTTCGCATTAAGAAGCAGGATGGTGGGAGGACCGTGACAACTATCAAACGGATTCCTACTCGGGAAAGGAACAGTGTCGACATGAGTAACTACAGTCCGACATCGAGAAGGGATAGCCAAGCTTTCGGAGGAGGGGAACGAGGTCGAAGAGAAAGCGATTATAGAGTGAGAGAAGAGAGAAGGCATGACAGCCAATCGGATCGAGAGGCGGTAGAAGAAGATGAGCTGAGAAGGGAACGAGAGGAGAGGAGGCAGAGGAGACGGCAGAGGAGAGAGACACAAGATTACTACAGCGGTGGGGAGAGTCCGTCGCGACCAGCTTACACATAGAGTACAGAGTTATGGCTTCACAATCTTTTACTCAAGTATCAGCATTTTAGCGTTCGTTCTCTATCGACCAAAATCTAATCCCTTCGAGGCCTCTATCAGTCCGCAATATTGTCTCTCGAGTTGGCAAGCCATTTGACCACTTCTCGGAGATTCAAAAAGAAAATTCTTTAACGACATTCTTTGCACATAGCTTTGATCTTGATCTTACCACCATACGGCGTCTTTTCCTTTTTTTTTTCTCCCCTTTCGCATCTAAGCGCAAGTCGATTTATATAAGCAAATGTTTTTTTTTTTTTTTTTTTTTTTTCACATTACAGATATGATTTTATGCATTTCCATTTATTTGTTTAAGCCAACATGGGGCAAAAATATCCTATACTTATTTTCACTACAAAAGCCATAAGACAAATAAGATATGTAACGCGGAAATGATTTTCAATGCTTTACATTTCTTTCACTCAAAGCTTTCCCAGTTGGGCGTGACCTTCAGATGAAACAGAGAAGACAGACTCGGTGGCACAACCGACCAAATCAACAAAGCCGCCTGCCATGCCTGGTAATATCGCTACATATTCCGATCTCCAACACCTGACAACACTAGATTAATCCCATGATACAAAGAAACATGCTCGCCTTTAACCCCATTCTACTCGCCAACTAGTTAAAACATGATTTTGATTGTTATCGTTTCGATACCTTGAGCCATGTACACCGATATTGCAATATTATAGATAGACTTCTTTGTTTGAAATATTTTTTATAGGTACTCTGAATTGTCGTGTGTAGTTTTCATTGGAATTTTACTCGGGCAATTTCTCCCTTTGTCACCTAGAACTCCAAAATAAGCGGTTGCGAAGAAATATAACCTTTTATCATATTCTTGAAAATTATTTTATGCACGGTATATATCTCGATATCATCGATCTGACCAGCCGTACCGGAAAATTTTAAGTATATTACACCTACGACGTTCGATTTAACGAATGGATATACTTATGATTGAATAGATATAAAATTACAATCGCGGATACGAGATTAGACAAAAGGCATGGAGTCTGGCTCTAACAAGGCAAACCCTGATCTCGTGAGCTCTCACCTCTCAAGTATACCATCTTTGCGAGACATACAACGACACTAACGTTAACTATACGGTTATACGATAGATTCCAAATCAGTATCAATCCAAATCGCCTCCAAGATTAACATCGATCTCCCCAATCCCAAGTTCCTCACCATTTCCCTTACAAAACCTGACCGAGATACCAACAAAGTCATCCGTCATCAGTAGTAACCAAGAAGAACCGCATCATATCTTTGACCTATCAGCTCATCAAGTCGTTCTCCCAGAGAGCCCAGATCAAGCCCGCAAGAGCATTCAATTCCCAACAGACATCAACCCCATTCATAAAATGGTGATCGAAAATCTCCTGACATCAAACATTGATACCTCGGGCCTAGAGGAATCTATAACCCACCCCGAGGACATGATGGAAAATGTGGAAACAACAACAATAACAACGGCACCCGAACCGCTGTCAAACCTCAGTGCTCAAGAAAGCGGGTGGGAAGGTGCGGTGATCAAAACCGGACTACGCACCGCGAAGCGAGTCTACGAACAGGAAGAAATATGGCAAGCTGATAACCCTATCCGGTCCGCCGACTTGGTCTATGATAAAAAGATCAGATTGTTTGAGAACTACACGAAGGATAACCAGGAACCTAAAACAATCGGCAATCTATTCCGGAATGTGGAGTTTGTTCCCGCTACGATTGTTACTCCCAAGAAAGGAGAGGGAGACACTAGTATGGAGGGGGAGAGTGATGTGGATACTTCTATGGAGAAGACACCACTACCACCACCGCCCCGGGCACAGGACACCCCGGCTACGGGACTAAGAGTCACTCGAGGCAGAGCTCTCACGACGTTGCAGAAATCAAGAAACGTAACCGTGATTGATGATCTTCCACAAACTGAGCCGAAGAAGCGGGTTCGAGATGTCAACCTTGATAGTGCTCTACGTATGGCGAGGGGTAAGAGGAACGCAAACAATTCCACCCCACATAGAACCTTTGACTGGTATGATTCTAGCAGTTTTAGTCCCTTGGAGAGCATTGGTGAGCTGGCTGAGATTGCTGCCGCGAAGAAGGGAGGTGGCACTGCAAAAAAGGTAGCGGTGAAACAGAGGTTAGAGGAAGTTGAGGAGGAGAGCGAAGAGGAGAGCGAAGAGGAGGAAGATGGTCGGATTCTTCCTAGTTCTAGTGAAGATGAAAAGCCTCAGAAGAAGAAACAGAAGAAGGCACCAGCTGCACGTAAGGTTAATCGCAAGGAGGACAGCGAAAGTGACTTCTCAGATGAAGAGGAGCAATCTCCACCCAAGAAGAAGCCTCGAAGAGCTGCTGCTCCTAAAGGTAAGGTTAAAAAAGGGAAAAAGAACAATAAAGAATCAGACTATTCCAATAGCGATGAAGAAGAAGCAAACGAAACTGAAGAAGAGGATACTCCGGTCGAACGAAAACCTCGAAAGGCTGCTGCCCCTAAAGCAAAAAATGCATGTGAGGACGAGGAATGGGATGAAAACGAAGAGGAGGATGAGGAGAGTCCGGCCGGGCGAGAACTTCGAGATGATGCCGCAACCAGGGCCAGAAGAGGGAGGGAAATCAAAGGACAATCGGATGCTTCTGAAATCGAAGAGGAAGAGGCGCTTCCACCAAAGTTCAAAGATAAACATGTACAGAAAGTTGCGCCTACAAAGAGGCATTTAAAGAAACAAGGTGGCGACGTGGTGTCCTCTAGCTCGGGTGAAAGGGCTACTGAAAATGAGGATGAAGACGAAGACGGATATGTGGAAAAGCTGGAGGAGAAGTCGTCCAAATCAAAAGCTGGAAATAAGGCTACCAAAGAGACTCGAACCCGAAAAGATGCAAAGATAAAGAATCAAGAGAAAGACAGCAACTCGAGCCCAAGTACTAGGAATAAAGAAGATGAAGAAGTAGTTTCTGATCAAAGCGAAAGAAGCGACGAGGAAGAGGAGGAGGAGGAGGAAGAACGTGATATACAAAAGAAGACTAAAGGAAAGAAAGTCGCAGGTGTCCGCCAGTTACTAGCTGAGAAAGCTTTCGAGTTACAGAACAAAAATAAGCGCAAGGGAGCACTGGCCGAAGGCAAATATGGCGGGTTCATTCCTTCAATGGGTAGTTGGTTCGGTGGTAGTAAAGCTGCGCCTGCGCCTCCACCACCATCATCAGAGTTTCAACTTCCGAGTTTTTCATCAAAAGAACAAGACCAATCAGATGAGCTCATTGGCGAAGAAATAGCAGACGCATCTTTCACAGATGGAGAGGCTAGCAAGGCTAAAACCGAGACTTCTGAAGTAAAAATCAACCAATCTAAGGAAAACCAAAGCGACAAGTCCGAAGATGACGATGATACTGAATACTATCCTATCACAGAGGCAGAGATCCAGGAACTCTTTCAAGACTTTAACAAAATGACGACAAAACTTGAAGAATCTAAGAAAATGAAGAAAAAGTTAGAAGAAGAAGCAGCGAAAACGGACGAAAAAATCAACAAGTTAAAAGCCCGTCTTACTGAACAAATGGAAAAAGTGGCTATAAGTCAGCTAGAGCTAGGCGCTATGAGAGGTGTGCACTTGTATTTCCATCTGCAAATTAAATCGACTTTGCTAACTTATAAATTCTGTCCGAGTACACAGCTGTTGGATTTGATAAAATGGACTACCTTTACGCATTCGCTCGAGTTGAGAGACGAAAATTAGATGGAAGGTACGACGGCCGTCAGCTAGCGAAACTTGACGTTGAAACATTAGAACGTCCACCATTCGCCTCAAAGCTAGTCAAGAACCCATTCCATCACGATGATATGTATCAGCGTCGTCAAATCATCAATAACCTGACATTCCCAGCTAATGTCATGATGTCCGAGTTTGGGGTCAAGTATTTTTTCAGATGCTGTCATTGTCACAGCATCTCGCAAACCCGAATATTGTTCTTCCAAGACGAGTTGATGTGGTCTACATGTATATGCTACGATTGCTACGAGCACTACTGCTGCGCTAAATGCGAAAGATACACGAGTCCAGCATACGAGAAGGAAATGCCCACGACGGCCCAAGGTCTTGAGCAATTGAATGACAGTAAGGCTTCCGAAAACTATGAAGCCTGGTTGTATACGAAGGGGATTTGGAATGATTACCTGAAGCAAAGCGAGGATCTCAAAGAAACAAAGACAACTGATGAGTTGGAGCAAAGCAAATATCCTAAAGATTCGACGGCAGGTATCAAAGTTTTTCATCAGATGGGTTCCGTAGGGTTGAGAGCAGCGGGGAAGAGGAAGAGGGAAGACGACGGTGACTGGGAGATGGAACCTGAGGGGAAACCCAAGAGTAAAAGGCAAACGATTGATGAGAGGCAGGAGGAAGTTGCGGAAATGCAGAGAAGGGAGCGTCGGCCACCGGTCGTAGACGAAGATGAAGACATATTATATGGGATAAGAGAAGATGATGAAGTACATTATGAAGATGATCAAGACATGTTTGACGACTTCGGTGGCGTACATGTGAACAGACAACCCGAAGATGAGGATGGGTGCACATGGCCTGCATGGTGAGCATATATCTATATATCAATATACTATATGCTTATATATCGATATATGCTAAAAGTCTCCGGTTGATACTACTAATACTCGATACTATATATGATTTGTATGAACATTGCTGGTTACTAATGATATAATAATGATTCCAATTCTTGCATTGTCAATGAATCGAATATTAATCTCATGATGCAACCGACCCCGTGAACAGACTTTGTTGCAGAAAATGTGTTGTTGCTGTTATCGTGTGTTGGTTGCTACGCGACGGTCCGTCGTCGGGCTTCTTCGTCGATGCTCCTTTCTTTCTTTCCTTCTTTCTTTGTTCAACCGGCATCCGACCAACCATCGCCATCCACGACTCCAGCCTTTCTCTCTCTCCCTTCGCCGGCCTGGGATATCTCTCGCAGCTTCAACTTCATATTGCAATATCCTCGTAACTCTATCTGAGAGCCTGCAATCAATTAGTCGCTCATGCGAGAGACATCATCGCGACCCCCTGGACACCAAGAGTAGCTTCCACAATGGCTTACTCGGCCCACAAGTCCGCAATACCTCCTCCTTCTCCATCTCCCTACTCCCGGTTACCGACTCCAGCTAGCTCCCACGTCGGTCGTCCAATTCCTTCTCGCTCCATCTCAACCTCCGTGTACGGCTCTTCGCATCCTTCGCCCAGTCGTCCATCATTGTCTCACCAGGGCAGCTCGTACGATTCCTTTGCACCACAGCCATGCCCTTCACCGTCGCCCACCAAAATTCCCGGTTTTGGCCCACAGCGGTCCAGCAGTACGGTGCAATCTTCCCATAAGCGCCAGAGCTCTGTTTCCGACAAATCAAGGGCACTAGATCGATCTGACGACGGTTTGATGAGGGCACCCAGCACCAACTCTGTGGGATATGGATATAACAATTCAAGAGTGCCTGGGAATATCAGACGGGACTCTCTAGCTGCTGCGGATGCTGCATCCTCCGCCGCTCTAAGGACACCGTCTCGGTCGATATCCCAATTTGACCATCCCAGCGAACGAGAGATGACCAGCAACAGCAGAGCCCAACTATCTAACTTGCGCCGCCCATCCCAACTTGTGAATCTAGCTCCAGAAGGACGTGAGAAATACTCAAGCAATGGCTATGAAAATCAAGCATCACCTGCTACCATAAGAAAATCGTTAGGTCTGCTCGGTGAGCCATCATCGGGTCTTTTGCCGTTGAATAATATCTCTCGACGAGATGATGCTCAGCTTATGCCCCCACCGCCTCCCTCGCTCATCCGCCAACTCTCATCAGCATCATCAGCCGTACCCCACTCGCCTGTAACTTTAGAAGCATCTACACAATCTCTAAAACCCCCAACCCCTCCACCCCAGATACCAACTCCATCGCCTCGAAAGGGCGTCCATATCCGAGCACAGAGCCATGTGATCGCCTCGAAACCACCACCTCGCACGAGCTCTACTCGGCCTGTAGATCCAAGACCTACATCTACCGTTGGTAGGAAAGTTACAGGTCCAGCACGACCAGCAAGCACTCTCCATGACATTCCAAGCGCTCGCCCAAGAGCTGTGTCGCACAATGCTGTGGACCCAAGAAAGATCGTGACCCCTGCAAATGATCTAGTTCTGCCAAAAGGAACTCGACAAGCAACAGGAAGAAACGTTGCACCTCCGCGCCCAACCTCTTCTCGTCCGAACGAGCCTGTTGTACCTAGTTCTGCCGCTAGCACACGACGTCCCACAATTACATCCAATCGAGCTCGCCCACCTTCAAGTCACATGCCACCTCCTCCAGTCCCTATTGTTTCATCATCGAAGGGTTCAGATACAGAGTCTAGCATACGTTCGGAGAGCGCTGCATCCACTACATCGAACAATAGTTCTGCTCGATCTGATACAACGACTCGGCCTAGGACCTCGGGTAGAGCAGCGGCTGCCCCACCATCGCCCAACCGGACGAGTCCCGTACGAAGCCACAAGAAGGCGATTTCCTCTATTGCTGCATCGAAACCGTCGAGGCCAAGTTTTAATACGTTTAAGGTGGAATATCAACAGGCTCCGAGCGTACCAAAACCTACGACAGCATCCCTAATTCATCAGTCTCAGAGCTCCTCTACTTCAGCCTCACAATCATCAGAAACAATTCACGCCCAGACCAAACTTTTGCAATTGGCTATTCTCCATGCGGGAAGCTTTGACTCATCTGCTGCGCTAAAATCTTCGGCGCGTGATAAGCTTTACCAACGGTTCTCAGAAATTCGAGACCGAAACGCAGCAGTGGCAGAATCCCATCGCAGAGAGCAGGAGCTTGTAGATCTATATGCTCTATCTTTGGTCTTGAAAAAATCCGCAACGTCTAGCCTTTCAAGCTTGAAGGACAAGCTGAGTAACAGCCCTGAAGAAAACATCCAGTTGCTCTCGGAGCAGTTATCCAAGGTACTAGGGTGGTTCTCTCAAGGGCAGTACGAAGGCGAGTATACTAGGATGATTCGGACTTTCGAGGAGTGGGTTTCACTCCCGGATGATCACGAGAGGAAGGTGGATGGTCTGGGCGCAGAGTTCGCTCGAGATATAATCAGAATCAAGAGAAAGATGGAGATGGCTGTTAGGAGTTTAGAAGGCTGGATGGGGTTGGTCGTCGACGGAGAGAAATCTCAGGATGGATCCGACACCGCCAGGCTAAAAAGCTCTCTGGGGAGGTTGCTTACCATTGCTGTAGGACGGCTTAGGGCTGGGCTTGAAGAGCTTCACGTGATCCAAAGCATCGAAAAGATGGTTGTAACGACGATGAGGAAAGATCTCCGGAAGAAGCTCTTTGAGGTGATGGAAAGCCGGAAAGAGATTGATTTGGGACAGCAGAAGAAGGAACTGGCAGCGTGGCAGCCAGTCTGGGCGACGATGTCATGATTTTTTGAACGACCAATTATGTTTGGCTTTAACGATTGCTTTTCAGTGATGAAATGCTAATGAATCTAGGGCGGAGCCTTCTCTGATTATTATAGTCATTTTCGATACCCTGTCAAGTCTATCTTTTACTGGCTTTTTGCAGGAGTGCAGCGGTTTTATTATGCGTGGCGGCGCTAATTCTTTTCCTTGTTATCATAAAGGGTAAAAATCGTACGGGAATTGCTTTCTGTCTGTCTTCTTTTCTTTTCTTTTCTTTTCGATTTTTTTCCTTTAAAGATTAGGGTTATATGGCGATATTTTTTTTTATTTCAAGATGACACTTCTTTACAGTTGAAATTACAAGCTTAAAGACCAGCTTCATGTTATTAATTACACACTACCAGCTACTAGATACAATAATGAATTCGCCACAAGGCGCACGCAACCGGAAGAAGAAAACCACACCAGTCAATCCATAGCCATAAAAACGCCCAATACACCTTGAAGTTGTTGTTGAATTGTGAACCCTGTTACCCTTGAATAGCATACCAGATTCCCTCCCTGAGAAGTTTCTATTTGTACCGCAGCTCAGGCACCATATTCAGACCCAGAGGCATCCGACTCGGTATATGCACTTTCCGCATCTTCATCATCATACTCGTCAAAATCTTCTTCATCGTCCTCCTCAGAGAATTCGTCTTCATCGTCATCAGATTCCTGCTTTTTCTTGCTTTGTTGCATCTTTGCGGCGCCAGCAGTCGCAGCAGCCCGTCTTGGAGGTGGTCCCTTGTTGATAGCAGCCTTTTTGACAGTGGCAGCAGTGGCTCGACCGCGGGTTTTGACACCCTTCTTTGGTTTTTCGAATTCGGAATCCGAAAAGTCGGATTCGTCAGAGTTCGGTTCTGACTCTTGCTCCTCTTCTT
This sequence comes from Arthrobotrys entomopaga, assembly GCA_012184315.1. NCBI lineage: Eukaryota > Fungi > Ascomycota > Orbiliomycetes > Orbiliales > Orbiliaceae > Arthrobotrys > Arthrobotrys entomopaga. The sequence goes on from LDDX01000204.1 coordinate 99,632, forward strand.
CCGTTCCATCTTCATCGGATGGAGTCGGAGAAGCAGGTTTCTGTTTCTTGGGAGTAGGCTTGGTCGCTACTTTTTTAGCCGGTTTGGGAGCGACTACTGCTTCTTCCTCCTCATCGTCATCGTAGTCTTCTTCTTCGTCGTCTTCATCTTCGGATAGAGGAGTTTGGGCCTTGCGCTTTTTGGAGGCGACAGCGGCGGCGCTGTTTCCGTTACCGATACCGTTTCCTTCGTGTGTTTTCGTGACACCTCCACCGCTGCTGGTAGCTTTCGCGCTTGGCAGGTCTTTGTGCTTTTCCGCGCCGGATTCTGGCTTTGCGTCTGCGACTTTTGCGGTCTCCATTTTTTTTTCTTTCAAAATTAAAATCAGATGCGACTTCGAATGGAGTAATATGTGGGATGGCCGCTGATGACGTGAGGCTGAATTATTATCTTCCAGAATTCAATCAGCTGAGATGTATATGAAGGGAGAGGAGATTCAATGTAATACGGGCGGAGATGAGATCGGATGACATTACATAAACATACCACTCCACTGGGATAATAATATTATATGATAACTACTTAAGTAATTATCACCCGTCCAAGACGATAAAAGGGACGCACTGACCCCAAATCAACCAAATCGGTCAATACGTATTAATACCATATTATTATCTTAGTTATCTTGGAATCTGGCAATTGGGGGAGGCTGGCGCGGGTCGCTGCAGGCCCACCGCCTGCCGTCTGCAACACCGCAACACAATCCTCTGCCTTCCTTTCGCTACCGCTCTTTCGGGTCAGCTCAGCTCAGGCACGCTTCGACTTTCTCCCAAAATCGATAGCCGATGCAAACAACCTGGGGAAACCTGCTAAGCGGTGGAGGAGAAAAACACGCTACCGGGCATCGGATGTATGTCTTCTAGCGTGGTATATTTAGTGTCATGTCTCACTGCGTGACATCAATGATGTTATGCTATACAATAATACAGTGCCGAGACTGATATAATACATATAAAATATATCTTGTCTTAATTCCAACAAGGTTTTTCTTACAATTCCTTCCAGGCCGACTTCCGGGCATCGAGGTACAACCCACTCTCGATCGCTTTTTTGATACCGTAGAATCCACTGATCGGCCAGGCTTCCTTCAGCTTGTCCTCAAAGCTCTTTTCTCTGTACGGGTCCTCCAACTCTCGCTTGACTTTGTCGTAGACGCTGGGTAAACCCGTCGCTCTATATTTCTCTCGTAGCGCATCATACCATGTCTTATCGTGCATCTCCCAAAACTCGTCTTCCGTGTAATACATCTGCGCGTACATCCACTTCATCGCGCCGAGTTCCTTCAGTTTAGCCTCCAACTCTCTATTCGCCTCCGTGAAATCCAGATGTGACGGACAATGGCCCCAAAGTCCCACGTTCAGCATCTCCTTCTGCTCACCACTTCCCTTCATTACATGATGAGGGTGCATGGTAGGCATCGGCGACTGCTTCAGTGGACACAGCCATAACGGCCAGATCCCAAACTTGTCGGTAGCATATGCCACAAACTCCTCCACATTCTCGTATGGAACCGCTAAATCTTGCACTATATACCTCTTTGACTGCCCGCTCGCGTGTAACGCTTTATACATCATCCTCGTGTGCAAGAAATCATCGAGCCACCACCTCGTGAACGAGTTGAATGGAAAGTTAAAATAATCAAACGCCGACTTGCCGACCCAGAATCCACCGCGGTCGTATCGGAACAGATACTCCGCTGTCGGAATCGTCTCCGTCACCGGTGCGCCTCGTGCTTTTTCAAGCATTTCCTGCACGTGAAGGTAAAACCAAGGATCTTTGGCGTCGCTGAACCGTTGGATGGTGTGATTCGATACCGTATTTGACATTTTCCCAGTCACGATAGCCCCGTTCGTTCGCGAGTACAGTATCCCATCTATATAATCGTGCGCTTCCCCGTTTGCCGTGAAAGACTTGACCGTATCTATAGCTTGAGAGACGCTGGAAACAGGGTGGTACGTTGTTTCGACGTATTTACTCGCCGGGATGAGCTGGAGGTTCACCAAAGTTGTCACACCGAGGGTCCCCAACGCTCCAGCGGCACCGTAGAACAGATCCGAGTTTTCCTGCGGAGAAGCAGTGACGATCTCCCCGTCCGCCAACACCATCTCGATGGAGTTTATAGTGTGGTTGAAGAAGCCGTGTTTGAACGAACTCGATTCACCAGAGGTGCCAGCGTACCCCCCTCCCACGGTGATACCCGGAAACTCCATCACAACAGGCGGTATCAACCCGTGTCGGAGGGTAGCCTCGACGAGCCGATCCATGGGTACATTCGGTTCGACGGAGACGGTTCGCGAGGCAGGGTCGACGTGGAGGACGTTGGAGAGTGGACCGGTGTCCACAACATTTTTGCGGGTGGTGGTGGGGCGTGTGCTGTTGGTGGAGCCGTGGGAGATTCTGAATTGTTCTTTCCGGTCGTAGAAGCCTCGCACGGCGGAGGATATGGACTGCACCGCTCGATCGTGGCGGTCGAGTAGTTCTTTGGATTGTGCAGCCGAAGTATAATTACTGGCGGTGGTAGACAGCAGCCGGCGCCGACAGCTAATACATATCGATCCCCTGAAGTTGGAGAATGCAGCGACGGGCCGTCTTTTAATCATCTTGAATGGGTAAGACCGTGCCACAATTGATATATATTGCGTATTAATATTACGCAGAGAGAATATGTTTTACCGTTCTAAATTTAAACTCGAACATCGTATTATAACTTTCGCCAAATCCAGCTTCTCCAACGTCGTGCAACACAAACGTTTTATCTCTGATGCTTTAAACCCCAATCCGTTGCTTTCGAATCCTCACTTCTGATGGCTGACTTGCCGTTTTGAGAGTCATTGGTTGTCAACTACAATGCAACCCTGAGGTCAGTCAAATCATACTACCTTTTCATATCCGAGGAGTGCGCACATCAACAGTAAAGCGGGAGTGTAAGAGTGAGTATGATATCATAAATCAACGCTATGATTTCGCGCAATCGGTGCAGTAGATTAAATATATGCAGCACATCTCTGGAAGAAAAGAAAACGAATAGAAAAACGCCCTTTATACATGAAATAGCAGTAAGATAAAAAAATTCAGATGGTAAATGCAACAGGTGATACTACAAGGTCGTATGATATTGGCAGTAGAAGCCAAGCGGATAATAACGTTCTCGAACAATAAAGCGATAAATGTCGAAACCAGCAGAAGGTGGAAGAAACAAAGATACCATGGCCAAAGAACATAAAATGCTAATATATATGTCATGAAGTAAATAAAAGTTTTTTTTGAAGAAACAATAATAATAATAATAATAATAATAAAAATAAGGGAAAAGAAAAGAAAGGTATAGAAAAATCAAAGGGGATAGAAGATATCCCATTTAACCTTAAACACCTGAAAAATCGCTTTTATCAATTCCGCGTTGCATACATCTAGCTTCCTAACTCGTAAACTGGCCCGCTCGGTGCCTTGGACCCATCGTGCCCCGCCACTTGCCGGTTCTCTTGAGGCGCATGTGGCTGTTCGGTAGCCGGGTTCGCCGGGGCTTCCGAGATACCTTGTGGCTGTTCAACGTTCTTCTGGCCATAGGGCATTGCTACACCGCCAAGTTCTGAGACGTTTTGTCCATAGGGTGGGTAAGTTCCCTGAGCTCCTTGTTGATTGGGGAATTGCTGCTGAGGATATGGTTGGTAATATCCTTCCCCTTGTGGACCCGGAGTTTGATATCGTGGGTCTGGATTTTGATCCTGGGCGTATTGGGCCATTGGTGGTTGGGGAGGGATTGGGCCACCGGTGTACTGTTCCGTCGGGCCTGGCTTGGTTCCATCGGCACCGTCCTTTGACTTCGACTTGCCCTTGGAGAGACAGAACCAAACTACACCTGCAGCGATCAATGCGATGCCACCGACAACACCACCGACGATTCCACCGATTGCGCCACCGGAGAGGCTGCTTCCACCACCGCTATTAGAACTACCGGCGGATGTCGTCACGGATCCTTCCTTTTCAGTAGGGTTGAACGAATACGCGGCTTCCGTGGTAGGCGAAGAACCACCAGAAGGAGTGAAAGTGACCACACCGGCACCGACACTGGAAGGGATTACTCCAGCGGATGGTGTGCAGGCAGTAAGACCGCACATATAACCATCTCTACAGCAACCGTAGCTTACGGATGCAGGGCATAAATACGAAGAAGCGGAGCAGAATCGAGTTGTCCCATCGTCACCAACAGTACCAATCCTGGCGCCATCTGTGATGACTTGGCCTGGGGTTCCTGTTGAAGCAGGGGGTGGAGGGGTCGAGGAGTCTTCAGGAGCGGAGGTAGTGCTTGGGCTTGAGGTTGTTGACGAAGGGACATCAGGTGTGGTAGTGGTTGACGCAGGAGTAGCCGGAGGGGTAGTTGCATCATAAATTTGAGAGGAAATAGAGAGAATGACAGAGGATATAGAAGCCTCAATTTCGGTGATACTTGCGGAGAACAAATCAGGATTCTCAGTGATAGATTTGATCAAATCGGAGACAGACTGAATAACGGAGCTGAGGCTGGCCGCTTCATCAGGGTTGGTAACTTGTCTCTTTGCGAGATCGGCCTGTGCATCTTCCCAATCTCTCTTCTGAAAGACATCTTCGGCCGGACGATTCGGTTGTTGATTGAGTGAATATGTATAAAGCGGGAGGGTGAGAAGCAGCGATATCAACCAAAGCCTGAGGGAAATCATGGCTACGGTGTATTACTCGGTCCACCTGTCGGTCAGGCAAACCTTTTTTTTATTGAGGATGGAGACGTCGAAATGGAAGGGTAAGGGGGTTTGTTGGCTGTTTGTCGAATCCGCACACGACGTATCCTAGATATGCCGAAAGTTGTTTCCCTGTTCCGCGGTTACACCAACTCGATCTTGTAAAAGAAGTGCCAGGAAAAACTCGTTGGAGGTTATCGATCGCTTTCTCAGAAATATGTCGAGAAAATAGAAGGAATGAAAGGAGAAGAAAGGGAACGATTGTTTTCGGGGGGTGATGCTACCACACTTTTTAGGAGGAAGAAATATGTCCGCGGTGTCTCCAACCAAATCCTCGGAAAATGGGAAACCAAATAATTTTTCGTTTCTGCAGCCCATCTCATTCGCTGGCTGGCAACCGAACAAAGACTGGGTTTAATCTCTGGAAAAGGCCTTGTGGGGCTTCATTTCGGGGTCCAACGAAAGGGCGCACACAAAAGCGGACTAGGGTCTTTTGCGAACAATGTGTATCGTTTTCATTCCACGATGCCACCCCTCAGCCGCAGTGCCAAGGGGATTTCGATGTTTTGATTTGCAAAGCTGAGTCCCCTGACATGATATCGTGTATCGGCTAGCATTGGCGAGATTCCGCGCCGGTAGACGTTTGACAGTTCAGCTGTGACGGCGAGGGTAGGTCCCAGCTCATCTAACGGTGAGGTTAAAGAAGCTCGTGATTCGTAAGCGTTATACGGTCCTAGGTCAGAGATGCTTTAGAGAGGCTTCGAGACCACCACACCCGGGTGCCAGATCCGCAGGCGGGTGACCGGTTGAAATGCAACTGCAACATTGGCCATGATTAATACGGTACTAGATGTGCATTTTGTGCGAGATTTAAAATCGGATGGTTTCCATTTTTTTCTCTCGCTTCGATCGCCGTGCCAAAAATGCCCCAACCTGCATTGCGACATGAACCCGATGCGAGAAGAGTTATCGCCACACCAGCGGCCCAAAGTGGCAGCTGGCCAAATCCAGACCCATTCTTAGACCCATTCTTAGACCCATCCCTTCCCTAATTAGTCTGGGGGACTCCCCCGCTGTTGGATCAAACCTTACAGGCCAGCGCACTTATCGAAATGCCTGTCAATCTCGTGGCAGATGGAATGGCCCAAGCAACGCATTTCCGTTGTTGCACACTTAAGTATGTATACTTAAGTAATCGATTATAATCATATCAAAGGATATTAATATATTAAGTCGGATTTTGGTCCTCGCTTTGCATTGCTGTATAGCCACCTAGCTATCAGGTGTTTCGTTCCGATGAAGAGAGACCATCCGTTTTCCTAGACGTCGCGATATCAGTCTCGAGTAACCTTTATACTAGTATCATTACGAAAGTACTAGTGGTTCTGACGATGCTGTTGCATATTGGTCCAGTACGATGTGCGATAATGAAGTGTGAGGTTGTGGTATGCAACATGATCATGACATCGAATCAGAATCTTGTCGCTGGATCGTCTACCAAAACTATGTCAATGCAATGATACGATCATTCATATAGGGAAGACATTAGTAGAGTAAATACCTGCACAGGTCCTGGTCCTGGTCCTGTTGTAGTCAGCTGTACCTGCTAAGTCTTCTGGGAGGGCACCATAGCGTCTCTCGGCCGGTGTCAATTGTCGCAGTGAGGAAGATGAGGAAGATGAGGAGCGCGCCGTGGGTGATCCCGCAAATCGTCAATAATCATCATCAACAACCAGTCTCGGCACCATCAACAACATCAACATTCACGTAAATTAAATATCAACATTGCATTGGTCTCGCAACGATCATCAAAATCAAAATCAACATCATCATTACAACTTTCCTGCTCTTCTCACTCTATCCCCTTCTTCCTCCTTGCATGCCACCATCATCCGGATATATCACTCTTCTTCCTATTTTCTAAATATCTTCCTTCTCCTCCTTGCTACCATCATCGTCATCATCCCGTTAACGTTGCTTCTCGGCCCCTACATCATACCGGCTCTCTCACACTTAGATTTCATTTGAAAGCAAGGACACACTTATATGTACTAGCTTCCAGGCTGATATACTTAAATACTTATATACCTTGTGGCATATAAATATGACCTCTCGAGCCCCTCTGGCAACACCCAGTGCCGGGTCCTCTCAGCACAACTCTAACCCCATCGGTCCCTCGGATGCTACTCGCGTCCCCTTAACCCGATCCCGTCTCTCACGTCACCCTGAGGCCGAAGCAGAATGGCTCTCGGGTCAAAAGGAAGCCGAGAACTCACCATCCCAGAAAGCGGCTGCGCAATCTTCATTTTCATCAGCGCCAAAGTCACCTAGGAAGAACAAGGTTCCAAATCCCGGTCCATCTACCCAGCTCAACTCTCATCAAAGGACAGCACAGGCTGCCTTAGAATTCGATTCCTCTCAAGATGATACTTCCAGCGGAGATACAAACTTGCATGAAGAGGGACTCGACATCGATCCAGAATTGCTAACTCCTACCCTTGGCCGTGAGGAACCAAGTAATGAACACCGAAATGATCCAAATCATAACCAACCAGTTCCGAGACGCATCTCTATACATGATGTCCTTTCTGCACCGCGTCATATCTCTTTACACCGAGGGGTTGGACTGTTCGAAAGAAATGCCTCCCAGTCAACTAAACGCAAGGAAATTGATGACCCGACTGTAGAAGAACCCCAAGCAAAGAAGATTTGTTCTTCTAACGATATCGCTGCTGAGTTGCAAGCGCCTCTACCACCATCACGCGCTTTCTTGCCGCCTAAGGGGCAGTTCCAACCGTTCGCCAGTCAACTCGGAACGGAAGCGCGTCAGCGAACCTCAATCGAAAGCATCCCTCCCAATTCACCTATTTCGCAACCTAGCCCAAATCTACGCCCAGAATCAGTAGCGTATGGACTTTACCTTTTTTAAACCCTCGTGGAAATCTTTTACTCACATTTGTTTTAATCTGCAGAGATATCGCTCCCATGGCAGTTCCCCAGCACTACCATTTGGTTGAGTACATTAAAAAGCACAATCAGCACCTCGAAATCCAGCTCTTCAATCGAAACTACGAGAACAATCGCCAAGCAGATGAGATTCGTAGGTCCAACGAGTATGCTGCCAAAGCCAAACATTGCATGCGAAAGGATGGGCACGATGTCAATCACCTTAGGACACTTGTCTTACATGCAAAGAATAAACTCGAAATTTGGGAGAAGATGCTGGGATCTCTTGAAGTCTTGGAAACATCTGTGGTAACGAAGAATGAAAACGTGGAAGATTCTCAAAATGGGAATTGTACCATAGGTCAAGCCGGTGTTGCAACCCGAGTCGTTCAGGACATCCGAGAAGTCGTCAAAAACTTTGATAAAGCGCTCAAAGATATTCAACGTCGACCTGTTCATGAAATTGACGAGGTGATTGACACATACGCCACATTTAATCATTAGTATCATCGGTTTTGCTTCATTGTTGATGATTCCTTACTCCTGTTTTTTCTTTTCTTTTTGTTTTACTTTTCATATTTGACGCATCAAGGAAACGCAAACTCGCCGCGAATATATTGGTGGTAATGAGAAGTTTCTACTCTGTTACCCGTGAAATTTGCGGGAGGCGTTAGCACCTCAAAACCCTGCCCACCTATTGTACCGAAACAGATAATATCAAAATCTGAGTTTGAGCCAGCCTCCTAGGCTTCTATTGGCAAGCTATTGAGGATTGACTAAATGACAAAGGTTGCTTCCTTGGAGTTGAATGCATTAGATTTAGAATTAGTGAATAAGAATTCAAGCACATTAGTAGCTTAGAACGCAAATACTAAACAAAGATTCATAAGACGAATCAATTATGAGCTAAATGACTGTACACCCCACTTATCCATAAATCCTTGGAGCTGAGAAAGATTGTTATCCTTCGATCCTTCAACCACGTATCCGATATACCCGTCGGGACGCACTAATATTATAGCATCCCTAGGGATGCCTTTATCCTGCGCATCCTTCGTAGAAGCAAAGTTATGGACTTCTAATTTTCTCTCTTGGGCCCATTCGTTCACTTTATCATTCTTCTCACCATAAACGTGAACTTGCCAGTTCAGGGAGTTCAATGGCTCAAAGTTATCCGATCCATCCTCGAATTGAACCCAAGGTAGTCTGTCCCCGGCGTAAAGGTTGGAAATACGATTCTTGCCGCTCAATGCGCTGCCTCTATATTCGATTCGAGTTTGTGAGACTGTTTCGAACAGGAAGCTGTCGATGAGTCCAAAATGGAATAAAAGTGGAACAACTTTTCCCATAACCAGCGTCCTCCATGTCTTCCCTAGCAAGCCTTTGTCCGTCGCAACCGTGAATACCTTGTCAGTAGTATTTACTAACCGGTCTGCGAACGGTTTACGCTCGGATTGATATGTATCCAGTATGTCGGGTGAAGCTCTGCCAGAGAGAACAGCTGCTAACTTCCATGCTATGTTGATCGCGTCCCCAAGGCCGGTATTCATTCCTTGTCCGCCGACAGGACTATGGACATGAGCCGCGTCTCCGCAGACGAAAACCCTGTTATCTCTGAAAGTTTGGGCGGCCCCGTGATGTACCTGGTATGTAGAAAACCAATAGACTTTAGTGATATTTGCTCCGGTAGTCGTCCTTACATTCTCTTCGACGTCTGCATAGGTGAAATTCGTGTTCACAATCGAGTCTGGCGCCCAGCCTGCGAGTCTAATCCTTCCATTCGGCATGGAGAATAACAAGCAAAAATTATTCGCCGTAAAGCATATGTTGACATTTTCCAGTCCCACAGCGACCTCCCCTTCTACATCAGCGACGAAGAAACTCTGGGTATAAGTTCCCGGGTCATTTTTGATATTCGTACATTTCCTAACTGTCGAATGGCCACCATCGCAACCTAGAACGTACGAAGCCTCGAATTTCTCCTCCGTTCCGTCTTTATGCTTCAAAGAGACAGTTACGCCGTCCTCGTCTTGAACCAAGCCGATGGCTTCAACTTCTCTCTCAATATTCACCCCCCTTGTCTCCAATTCTTTGGTCAGCAGTTGCTCGTTCGAATCTTGTGGATACATCAGGACAAATGGAAACTTGGACTTTCCAGCTCCAATTTTCCCAAGCTCGCGTCTGACGAGTTCTTTGAGGTCGCTGTATATGCTAATATACTGTATGACTCGGCCTTCAGATATTGCAGCGTCAGAGAGACCGAGCATCCGGTAGAATTCGACGGTTCGGGCCTGCATCACAGTCGCACGAGACGTATCGGCCGCGAACTGGTGCTTGTCCACGATTCGAAATGGTGTTTTGAGACGGCTAAGCCAAAGTGCTGCCATGAGCCCCGTTGGGCCAGCCCCGGCAATAAGGACCGGTTTCGGTGTAGGTGAAGACATGATTTAATCGATTTGAGTATGGGGTGTTGAGATGATGTCGAACTAAAAGGCTTAATACTTTACCATATAATGATTTTCGATTTGTTTTTATATTTACTTCCGTTCAGTATCGTAGTTCGATATACCGGTATATCAACAGAGCTATAGAAATGTGATTTGGAATGCGGGTGAAGCTCAAATATATATATCCTCTCGACATGCCGTTCGAATCACGGTGGTTCGGCCGAAGAGCTGTTGGATTTTGGGAAGTCGTCGTGCCACCAAGCTCACAACACCTCAAAGCATAACGTAATGGGGTGGGTGTAACGACCCCGAGACTATAGATTCGAATCCCTTTGAGGCATGGATACCAGCATGAGAATTAAATAATCGGCCCACTTTGACGCCGACTTTCCGTTCCCCTCTTCTTGATCCTCATGTGACATGTTTTCGTTCGACGACAGCGCCGTGGTTCGGACCCATGCTGTTGTTCTCCTCAATACATGGTACCGGACCGGCTCAACCGATCGAGCTCAGGATCTTTAAATCTCTAGTTTGCATTGTACTGAAATATGCTCCGCGGGAATGAATAGGACATGTCCGACCAGCTTATGGTGCTATACCATGGAAGTTATTACGATGCTGGTGCCGTTTCCATGGCCATGTGCGGATATGTAGAGGAGACGTAGCTTAGGCCATGATGCACTCACTCACTGGTCACATGTGGTTCTACCGCCAAAGTTACAACCTGTGTAACATTTAAAATACAACACTCAAACGTGCCCTCAACTTTTCAATAGCTGCCAGCCGGAGCGTTATCGCTTTGATTAATCTTACCTAAAGCCAAGAACGAAATATCCTACACAAAGAAATTCAAGGGTTTAGATTTCAATAATTTTAGACCATCTTAGTCTCGAGGCCAGAGACCATCTAATATCTGAGTGTAATAATTGTCCCAATCCTTCGGATTTAAATTTCATTAGCGATGGTCTAGTCCAGATCGAGTTATGATTAATCCGTTCCTGGTTCGCCTTTCGGTAGATGCGAGTGCGGCACTGATCACCAAGCAAGTTTAGTCTTCGAGAAAAATGAAATTGAACCAGCTGGGGTGTCACCTTCGCCTCTGTTATCTCGTACCAGGTTTGCTTTCTCGCTAGACCTTATCTTCGGCACCAAATACATTGTCACCAGCGGTATATGTCGAGTAGTCTACGTCAATCCACAGTTATCAAACCACTAAACTAAAGTGTCTCTCGTTTACTTGCGGCAAATAAGAGAATATAAGGGGAAAATTTACTTTATGATATATATCACTATTCGATGGAGCGGCCTCTAACTAATTGAAAGCTGAAGAGTTCCTTCCTCTGGTGTGGAGGCCCAATAAAAACTTGAAGGTTTGGCCAAACCGAATTTTGTTTTTATTCACCCAGGTAGGGATTCGTTCCCGGTTTAAGCTCAAATCCGTGCCGGATGACATATTATCGAAGAACATATTGGCTTGGCACATATAGCTTCATATTAATTAACTGGGCCTAAAATTAAAGCAAAAAAAAATTCTAGTTGTGTTCGAAGTGACACAGTCCCTTGGTTTTAATACAGTTGTATTAATGCTTCAGCGCTGCAGCAGCCATCTTACCTGCATAATATCAAAGACACTCTAATCTCCGTGAGAACTATTACCGAGAGATTATGGCAAGCACTATTGGTCTTTTAACATACTCGCTCGGCCGAGTTCATCATCTTCAGGAATTTGACACATATCGTCGAGGAGGTGATGAGATTGATGGTCATCCTTGCGTATTCTCAGAGCCGCCTAAGAATTGGGGTTCGTATCCGGACGAGCGCAAGCTGGAAACGAGGCTGAGCCGCATTTAGACTTGCCTTCGCTAAACAAACGCTCAACGCTCAGATTTAGACACTTGATGGATGTTCCAATCATATGCATGCGTTCCACACAGGTTTATCAGGATTCTCGTAACAATTGCAAACTTCTCTGGTCTCGAAGCTAGGGACGTCTTAGCTTAGAGGGGGCGAATTATAGAAAGTATTCTAACATTTTATGTTTCATTCTGTACAGCTGTATCTGTCAAGTCTGCGGGTATCTATATTCTAATCTCACACTATAGTTTTATAGCCTAATTACGATTCGCGATTATTATCATATATTTATTGTAAGATTCCAAATTTCCATTCGGCCGGCATTCCTTCAGCGTTTGGTGTACGAAACAACTAGTATTAGTGGTGGTCGTATTGTGAGTTTGTTATACATCAATCAAAACCGCAACTGGAACATACGATGCTCGTATAGCAAAGGTATGATCGAAACGTTACTGCATGAACGTACGAGCAGCGCCAAGACAGGTGTTTCGTCTAAGCTAAGACAAATCATGCATCACGTCGTATCGGTACGTAAATGTTAGTATCGAACGCCCAATTAGCTTCTTGAAAGTGAAGACAGAATACTGCTTCCAATATCTCCAGGAATATCGATTAGTGGGCTTCCAAGAGTTTGTGTGGTCATCCGTATCAAATTTGAGTTCCTATACGATAACCATAAGTACTCAGTTATCCATACGGTATGCACGCCAGCGTGTTGCGTGGGATTTTTCAGGTCTAACCTTTCGCAGAACCATATCAAAACCGGTCCCAACCAGGCACCAGCAGCCTACTCATTACTTATCGGAGCCCCCTCGATTATATAATATCGTTGATATCGAAAACTTAATTTCAAGAAAAAAAAAAATCTCCCGCTGAGACGCTTGCTTCTCCTTTTAGGATAAAATGTCCTTGTTTCACAATCATACATTATTAGGCCGACAACTTCCGGTTGAGAAGTGGATCTATATCTGCACCGTAACATTTGACGGAATCTTTTAAAAATCGTCTGCCTAGCAATCAATCACTAAAAAGACTAGGTAGATAAGTATCTTTTCTCGGTATTTGCTCGAACAATGTCGTTAGACATGCATAATGACGGAACTCCGATTCAAGTCCTACAGTAAGCTCCCTGCCTCTTACGTGACGCCAACTCTGCGTAGTAGATCTTTGCAGATGTTGATGACAAAGGATTCCAACAACGATAACTAAGCTGATGTTACTTAGGCCACGTCTTTATCTTTTAGACCAATTGAATGGGACGACATTCCGGTGGCGCGAAAGCTCCAGCTTTGACACCCGGAGGAAAGCAGCTCTGATGACGAGTTTGCGAATTGAGCGGGACAATGCCACCTCGAACCGCTCCTCGATCTGACCAAACGGCCCCACAGTCGGATCTGTCTATAGGGCAAATACCAAAGGACTCGCGCGCGGCATACATACGGAGGCTATCAAACGTCTCCCGCCTCATTCTACTAAAAAAAAAAGTAAGGAAGATAAAAATACGAATAAAATTAAAGCCGGACATGCAATAATAAGGGAGAGGGGCGAAATTAGAATCTGCGGGCTTCCGATAAGGTGATACGATAAAGGAGAACTGCGGGGTGACCACCAATCGCAAAGCAAAGTTAGTCTGGTTGTCCAGGCGTCGACGTGGAATCTTAATGGAAGGCGAGGCCGATCGACGACTATATCAGATTCTTATTTTTTTCACTTCGTAACTACCGAAGCCACCAAGCTTTCCCGGCCCAACGGAGACCCATGTGCTTGGGTTTTTGCAAAGTAAGCAAAAACTCCTTTTTGAGCTTGGTTTGACTTAGCGACACCTCACTCAACGGCAGCGCATTGTGCCTAGGCGATGCTGCTGATGCTTGGATCTAATTATTGCTTCAAGGTCTCGTTTCGTAACTAAGCTCACAGGATCGGAACAGCCACTTGAGCGGATGCTTAAGGCCCGTCGCAATTTATTTCCTAGGTATTAATTCCGGGAGGAAAAAAAAAAAAAAAAAGAACAGCAACAAAATCTCACCGTCTGGGCGAATTGGCCCTTTTCGAGCCAATTCGTCGAACAGCATGAGGTGGGTACACTGCTTGGGTAGTGCACTGTTTAGCCACGAGGTAAAAGCAAGATATTTTTTCAAGGCGCGAACGGTAAATGTTTTGAGTGCCGCTGTCGCTTTAGAAGATCAGTGAATATGGTATTTGCCATACCACGAATAACATTCACGACGGAGAGAGAGAGAGAGAGAAGAAGAAGAAGAAGGAGGAAAATAAAATAAATTGGCCAATATTGGTAAGCAAGGGAAAATTTAAGCAACATGTCGTGATCTGCTCCAAACGGGACCCTTTCTCAGAATACGACTCTCAACAATTGGGAGGCTCAAGAACCGACCAAGGGTAGTCTGGACCAAGGGTTGGGAAGGTGTGTGGACGCCTAAATTGACATTCGAATGTTCGTTTATTCTTTCTCAAATTCCGTCCGGTTTTATATCTGCAAAAAGCTGGCCCGAATTTGGCTCCCTGCTGACATCGAAGCTGATGATTCCTGAGTGACATGTTTCAAGTTGACAAGGACTTCTGGGGCTCATGCTCACACCGTTTATATTGCGTCCGCTTTGACCCGTCCCTGGTAGGGACGCTTACAAGCCATGTACTTTGTAATAATGTACATACATTGCGCCCTAACTAAAACAGTTCCTGGGTCTTGTATGCATGCGACCGACAAAGACAAAGGTAGAAGCCAATCTCCAGCAATAATGTTTCGACGGATGACATGACAGAACAAACGCAGCTACGTCGACCGCGAGTACTTTCGTGCAATGCAATACCTTAACTTGTGCTTGCGCCTGGTTCCGGAATCGAACCAAATACTAAAAACCATCACGATACCAGCTAATAGCTGCGGTTGTAGGCTAGCTCAGTCTCCACCGGCCAGCTCGGAACCTGGAGGGACAATTTTCTTGGGACCCATCTGATCTGGATATTTTGTGCACTCGACTTTGATTGCACTTAAGTCGAGTCTGGTCCGAACTCTCGAGTCGTCTCGCTCAAGATGACCGAGGAAGCAACAAGGCCGTCGACAGGAAGGCGCAACAAAGCCAGCATCCACTCAATCTTATCCGACAACAGGAGCAACACATTATTGTCGTTTTCTCCTCCAAACGCTCTGGCATCTCACAAAATAGGCGAGTCAGAATCATCAACGGCCGGTGCTCCAGCAGCGGAATTGAGTAATCTTGGAATATCCGCAAGGCATATCTCGGAACAGGAAAGGCTGCGTCTGCGACATACGGGGTTTCTCCCAGCGTATTCGGAGTCAGCGCCGGGCACAGAAAGGGATATCCAAGATCAGTTGAATCTGAAACGAAGGAAGCTCTCTCTCATCCCCCAACCATTCCATTCGAATTCGGGTTCTACTGAAGATCCAAAGGACGAGTCCCTGAGCTTAAGTACAGAAGATGATACTCCGTTAAGGTCCTTCCCAGTTCGAGAATATCCTAGAAGACTTAGCATCGCTTCGGTTTTCACCGCTGACAGCAGCTCCTTACCAAGCGTCATCTCACCAGCTACCACCACCAGTTGGGCGGGTTTTGCATCGTCAGCCTCCTCGACGACCACAACTAACCCTCCTCAGTGGTCGTTCGTAAACGATCTGTACCAGCCAATAAGTCGTCCTAGTCCAATCCCTAGCATTGCTTCTGCGAGCAACGCCGTTGGATCTCACTCGCGGAAGGACCAAAACGGCGTCGAGGATACGGATCTCAAAACGTGGGACTTCGATATTGACACAGCTTCTGGTCGAATGAAGACACCCGTATTAAGGAACACCCCGCGCTCCAGTACTTCAGACATCACTCCCTTCCGTAGCCCGAGTGGAATCATGGCACAAACCGCAGGCTTCGACGGAGGTGCCGCACCACCTAGCGAAACAGGCACGAGTTATCAGATGGATGAAGACCTTGGAAATTTACAACCTGGACCTACGGAGGACCCTATGGCGTTGACAGCCAGCCAACGTTCACTGGAAGTATACAATGAAGTCGTGACAGATCTGCAGCATAAGTTATCAACAAAGACACTAGCCTTGGAAACTTTGCAGAAGGAACACGATCGATTGTTGGGTGCATACAGCCGGCAGCAAACTCGCAGTGCCGCGATACAGAAAAAATGCACGGTGGCAGATGCCGAGATTGTTTCACTTTCGGCGGAACGAGATCGACTTCAGGACGCCCTTGAACAATCCGAAGCCCAAGTCCAGGAACTGACAGATCAGCGGGATATAATCAACAAGAGGCTCGTCGCTCGGGTGAAAGAGTATTCGAACATCGTCCAACTAGCATCTCAAATGGAAAGCTTATCGGTATTGGAGCTCAAAAGATGGAAAGATAGGGATGCTGTGCTGAGATCTAGGATATCAGAAAGAGATACAATTATTGAGGAAATGCAACAGCGACTTGCACTAGCAGAATCCGCCGAAGAAGCCAGAAGATCCGGGCTGGTATCCGGTTCGGACGACGATTCTGACCGGATAGTTGCCATACGGAGAGAAAATCAACTGCTTATGCAGCGAGTTGAGGAGCTAGAAACATCCGTAAACCAATCTAAACAAGAGGTGGAACGAATGGAGGAAATAGGTCGTATGCTGCTACATCGGAATAGGGAAGGCTCCGACCCTTCCTCTCAATCTACCAGCCAACAATCCAATTTACCTTGATAAACCGAAACGCTACACCCTCGAGACCCTCGAAAATATTCCCGACCCGTGCGAAAATCATTCCGAGTAGCGGAAATCAAGGGGCTCTCTTCCGGAGCGCCGACTGCTGCTGGTTGACGTCCCACAACTTTCTTTTCTTCCTTTCTTTTCCTTCCTTCTTTCTTTCTTTTTTTCTTTCCTCTTTTTTTTTTTATGATCAATTGATTTGCCACCGGAATGAGCGACAGGAGTATCTCGATGCACCCCTGCCTGGCACTCTCGGCCTCTGGAGACGGACGACGATAGCTGGGGAGGAGATACCCAATTGATTCGTAACGCTCATATGACACTGACGAGCCTGAGTATTCGGCTGACGAATATGAATGGATTCCACGTAACTTTGCCACAGACGTTTGTGTGACTCAAGTATTTTTCACGGAACTGCAGCTCCAAGCGACGGAATTGGCCATTCCCGCGAGAGTGGCGAAATTTTCCGGTGGTTCTTGGACCGTCTATATAAAAAAGCCAAAAAAAAAAAAGGCTAATTCGATAGGCTGATGATAGTGTTACTGGCTTAGTCTGGCTGCTCCCGAAGGTCATTTCCTGTTTTGGAGAATGCAACAATGACAATTTGGACTGTTTGTGTTGTCGGTGTTGCATGTGACAAGACCCTTGTCCCGAGCGCCTGGATTCGAGGCTAGTTGCAAGTTTGGGCTGAGAATGATGCTAGAAGCCCCCAGACTATGCTAGAAAGTTTCTCAAGCCACCCAAGTGGAGATATTTGCCAGCTTTCGGAAACCTTCAAAGGATAAAAAATTAAAAATAAAAAGATAAAAAAAAGCGGGGTTAGGAGGATTTCGCATATACGTCATTTATCAAAAGTCACAGGTTCACAGGCATTGCATACAGCATACAGACGAGAATAGAAAGCATCATGGCGTTATTTCCGGGTTTTTGGTTTTTGCCGGAAGCACAAAGGCAAGTCCTTGTTGAATTTGGTTTTTTTTTTTTTTGTACCCTAAGTTCTAAGTTGAGTTTAGCTATCCCAATATACCCACTGCATGCATGTAAATAGACCAGAAACCAAGAAAGAAAGAAAGAAAAGTTGGCGATCAAACAAAAAAGAAAAGAAAAACCCTTAGGAAGTCTCAAGATGGATAGTTTTCTAGAATATACTTTTTGATATATCTATATCCTGGTTTATGCAGGAAATATCATCCGCTGACTTTGACAGATTGGAGAGTTACTTGTGTACCTTTGTATATCAGCAAAAAAACGTTACGCCTTGGTCCAACCTTACAACGCTTTCTTCCCTTCCCAACTCTCAATCTAGATGGCTCCCTTTTTCAGTAGGGGTTATAATAATAATAATAATGATAGTTCGACCAAGCAGCCGGAGCGACCGATGGCTGCAGCTCGGAAAACTAAACAGAAGCTGAAGATTTGCGGCGTCCTCCTTGATCTTCCCCTTGGTTTCCACCCTGTTCGACGTCTCCATCGGTGAAAAAAGATGACTGGTTTCCACCAGAGCCTGATCCTCCACCTGACGCTGAGCCAGTACTGGCGCTAGTGACCGGAGCTCCGACATCAGCTACCTTTGTGTTCGCGTACGTGTCGAGGCGAACACGTATTTGCCTTCCTTGATATGTCGTTCCATTGAACATGTCACACGCCTGCTCTGCCTCTCGAGCGGATGAGAACAGCACAGTGGCGTAACCACGGCCTTTGTTATTGGGTTTACGTGGGACATCGCAACGGATGATATTGCCTGCTGGACTCAAGAAGGTTCGGAGATCTCGCCAATGAGTGTTATAGGGTAGGTTTCCGATAAAAATCCCTCGGGATTCTGTTTGAACTGCTCCATGACTGAGATTCACGGGGACACCAGCAGCATTATTGATGAAGACAGGGGTAGGAGGAATAGCTGCTGGTTGGGTATGTTGGTGGTGATATCCGCCGCTGCTCGTATGCCCGATGTTCGGAAATTGAAAGTTTTGTTGACCAGAGGCTGGATAGTGCGAGGGACTGGTAGCGGCAGATGATCCCGACGCCATGGGGTTTCCACCAGCGAGGCCAGTATTTCCATAGGCATAGCCACCAGTCGATTGAATAGTATAGAACGAGGGGACAAGCTGCATGTCGCTTGGGGGAGAGAACTGTGGTGTGTTACTCAGATTTCTTATAGGCATGTTGGCGCGATCTATTGCGATGTTTCAACTTAGCAACGATGTAACGATTGAAAGAGACAGAATAATAGAAAGGGATAAGAGAATGAAGATGGAGGTGGCAGATGGGGATTGAGAGGAACAGGAGAGAAAGAGGGACTACCTCGGTTGTTGGATAAATGGTGTGACGGGATGCTTTCACCAAATGTTGAAGATGTAGTAGAGTATGGGTGATGCATTCTCTGACTACTCGGATCAGGCAAGCCTCGCTGTGCTATATAGTGGGGATTCGAAAAAGTCATCGAGGAAGGTGAGGGTCCTTGATGAGGTAGTGGAAAAGTTGGGAATGAATGTTGAGAGGGAGAAATAGTTAAGAATTGGGATTGTCGATTGTTACTCGGCTGATTTGGAGTCCCCCGCCGTGATGGCGTTTTGGTAAATTGCGACGAAGATGACGGGGTTGATGATGAAGACGACGAGAGAAAGCCAGGTGAACTGTCTTGAAATCGGGATATTTCTTCCTGGAGAAGTGCGTGATGCCGAGCAGAATAAAAACTAGCGTTCCTCTGGGCTAAAGTTGCTTGCCGTCTATATTCTTCCAACATCTGTGCACTGTCGCGTGTCGGCGATACGATTCCTGCCGCCTGCGAGGAGGTGGTAGCACCATCGACAAGGCCCGGTGCCGGAAACGTAGCATTGTCAGTATCGATGCCTTCCCCTTCATTGTTTGTTAACTGTTGCTGGGAACGAAGGCGCTCCTCCTGAATGTATACACTGGCGTTGTGAGCCAATGCGATAAAGTGATGATAGGCCTGAATCGCGATCCATTCATTATACGCTGCGAGCTGGGACGGAACGAGGTTCGAGTAGGCCGAAAAGTTTGCATTATTGCTGTAGTCGGAAGGCAAAGGTGGAACAGGCACGTATTCTGGCAGCGAACTGCCTTCAGCCGGGAGGGTCGTGTTCGGCTGCTGTGCAAGGACGGGAACGGGATTGGCTTCGTTTCCCAGCTTCACCATCAATGCTCTTCCATGCCACTCATATCCATCCAAACGGTCTACGGAGAGATTATTAAGACTAGTATTAGCAGCGGAGAGCAAACTTGGTTCGTGGGTTGGTGATCCATGAATACCTACCTACGACTTTAGTCGCCTCGTCCTTCTCCTTAACGATGATATACCCGAACCCCCTCGAGCGTCCGTCCTGGGTGAGATAGATTTCGACTCGCTGAACATTTGGTGTTATTTCTCGAACCAAATCCTTTAGATCTTGCCAACGTCCCCTCCAAGGAATCTATGAAAAGGGATAAGAGTATTTCAAAAGTCAGCAACCCTCAAAGGTCTAGAAGTCAATAATAACCATTAAAATCTTTTGCTATAATCTCTTCCCCTTGCTTTGTGTCGTACAATAGAGAGAAAAAATTGGATGTGTGACCACAAAGCAGCCGACATTTTTGTAAAATAGAAAACAAAAACATAATAGAATAGGAAAAACTGTGAACCGTTAACCGAAATATGGGACGGGAGGACACACATTTCCAACGAGAATTATGTACTCATCCGAGTTTAGTGCACCAGCTGGTCTCTGCAGGACGTTACCCATAACTATAGTGCCAATTAATTTCCACGGGACAGTCGTCCGGTCTCGCTTTGAGAGCCGACTTGAGTGCTTGTTGAAAATCCAATATTGAATGACTTTTCGTAACAGAGGCTCGTTGAATATTTGAAGATTCGAATTCCTCCTCGAGAGAATATTAATAATAGGTGCCCCCTCTCCCTGCAGGGTTGTTATTGGAAAAATTTCGACACTGCAGACAGCTTTTGGACACGCTCAAACATCCTTTCCTGACATGAGTTCCTTTCGTCTACAACCTGTGCTAACTTTTTCTTTTTGAGTATGGCGTTCTCGCAAGCTAGAACATTGGATCTGTAGGTTCAGCCAATCAGGCGAAGCATTAGTCCTCCGACTGCAAAGCTGTAATTGCAGCCAACGTGGCTCTATGACGAGAGAGGCGGCTCTCAACTCGATCGATTGAAGAATCAAGAATCTTCGTACGTACTTGGAAAACTCGTTCTGGCCTGTGACCCAAGTTTTCTTTTTTGTATTAAGAATTGTGGGTTTTATATATACTGCCCGAGTATATATTTAGCGGAAGACGGTTAAGATCCGCCACCGTCAACTAAAAGAGCTGCTGCGAAAGTATGCGTAAAACCCTTGGTACGTCGGAACCCTTTTTGTTTTAGCTACCCTGGTCTCAACAGAAAAACCTTACGAAATTGCTTAGCTTGGGAACTGGTTTTCCTCCAGAGCGAGAAGTAAATGTTGACTTAAAGCGAGCAAGCTAGTCCGCCTGCCATGCAAGCCGACGGTGTGACCCGATCGCAATGGCAACCCGTATACTTAAAAAAGGATAGGTTTGCGCCAGTGGCTGAAAAAAGGACCTGCAGATCGAAAGTGTGGCAGATGTCTGCAGGCGTCCAGGAGGCGAAAACAACCCTGGAATATCAAGTAATAGTCATCGATGCACTCTTCGTCCGAGGCTGCATGGAGTTCCTTGGGAGGGTAGATAAAAGGCCTTTCGAACCCACGTGGTAAGAAACATGCAATTAATTCCGTACTGATGGTGGCAACTGACATAATCGTCCAAGCCAAGTTCTCGATAGTAACGACTAATTTTGCAGGAAGCTAGGCGCTTTCCTATGCATACTACGGAGAAATAATCCAAGTTTTGCTATTGGAAAAGCCATGGTTAGCTCGCCCTGAATGGCCGGAGTTGGCTCTCTCTCTTCTTCCTTTTTTTTCTCCTTCATTTTTAGGCTTTTTTTTTCCCTTTCCCTTTTCAACATAATAAGACATTATCGTGTCGGGATGGATGGATAGTGAGGGAGCACGCCAGGCCCGGCAAGAATCGATGTTGGCACCATGGTGTTGATTTTCCAACAGGGACTCTTCCAGTTCAGGCTTAGTCCGGGAACCTCTAGTGCCGGAGCTTTGCGAGAGCCAGGGTCCACTGGCTGTGCAGTTGGGCTGCAAACCTGCCATTTGAGTGGCGAGAAGCTCGATTGTTTCCGAAAAACCTGATCTTCGGACCCTTGATGTCAAGTTTGGGTGGGCTGACAGGGCCGGGGCCAGGCCCAAATTCAACTCGAAGAGAGCGAGCTATAGCGCTAGCGCCAGCTGCTGGGCCAGTTTGCCGGGTCCAATTCGTAATGCGAGCGAGAGCATCACTCGGGAACCGGATCAGAAAAAAAAAAAAAAAAAAAAAAAAAAGGTACCAGTGGCTGCGTATTATTTGCAGGTTGCCTTGGGAAAAGGAATATGCAAGTCAGCGCCTCCAGAGTTCTTCAGAATATTTCCAACGTTGGCGCTGCGCGATGGTATCATATCACTATCGAGATGCGCATCCGCATATGCCGGCCCCCCGCGTTGCGTTTGACGTTGGAATGCGTGCTGCTCGCTTCGTGCTTCTTTAAATTTCGGCGAGACCAGGCCATAATATTAGCACTTGTCATGTCCACTCCCCCAAGACTAAAAAGTCACGCCAGTCAGGCCAGCCTGCTGATAGTTCCTGCACGCGGAGAAATCCACGCTGGGACCTCTTTGTTTTAGTGGATTCGGTTCTCTCCGTCGTCGTCTCATCGACTCGAGAAAAGGGGGGTTCTTTCCATTAGGAACCTTCCTTTCGTATTGCAAATATCATCGAGTGACCCTGCAGCTCTGGAGACTCTTTCTTATGCTTTCCCATATGCGCCAGAATGGCAATCTCACAATTGCCATTCTCGAAAGGCTAAATCCTGGGTCAACCTTAAACTAACATCCAACATTCTGGACTCTCGCTTGGGCATGAGGGATGGCTTACTCCCTTTTTTTTTCCCTCTTTGTTGGTGGGCTACCCTTCATTTTGAGTGTCTTGCGAGGAAACATCAATTCGGGATGGCTGGCTTGACTCAAGGTCATTAATAAAGAGAATAAATCGACCCCAAAATGCGACGGGCCGTTATGATTGGGTAAACGTGTTTTCGTTCAAGAATTTACAATCCGTTCATTGCCGTCTGCCGTATCTTGGTCCAGGGTATTGCTCTTACCGAAGCCTACATGAAGTTCAATCGAGGGTAGAAAATGCGAGGTCAAATTTTAGAATTCGAAAGGGATGGAAATACTCGAAAACGTCTGCAGCTGCATGCGATCAAGTGCGCCACAGAAATTTAGGCCGTGACATTGGCACCTGACGTCAGTCAGCCCTGGTAGAGCAACATCACAAATACCACTTGTATATGTTACCATATCCCGTATCCCATTTGAGGTCCCCAGTAGCTTCACGATCCAGCTTGGTCGCCACCATGCTCATGCATGGCAAATGGGTCGAGTGGGCCTCGCTGACGTCATCAATGTCACGCTTTTGTTGCATGATATCGGCTCAACACTAACCTGCCTCGAACAATATATTGCAATATATCGGAATAATATCGTGAGATTCGGACCCGATCCCATCAACCGATTGCATCGAAAGTGCGACCGAGGCTAGGTTACAGACTAAATGTGTCCTTTGCATGTGATTGTAAACTCTAGGCCCTGCCATAGGACATCTTGCTAAATACTGCGGCAGACTGTGAATACTTATGTCTGTTATAATTATGAGAGATTGATATCTAACATTGATGTATGATATCCAACATCTTGAGCAATCTATCAGGCACGTTTGATAAGCTATTCTTTCTTTTTCTTAGTTCTCTGCATGAAGGAAGATGGGGTTTAATTTTAGAATCCAGCTCTGCACGCTGCTTGTGCGAATTGTGGGGATATCTTCAACCGTGCACGTCATTACGCACCAGGGCCAGTCTGTTGATTTTCAGCCCCTGCACGCGAACCCTGTAGAGTCTCCGGACGACGCTCTATTACATCAAGATATACGCACGGCGTCGATGTTGTAATCTATCTTTTGCGGGACCAGGATGGTATCTGGCTTGCGAGACAATAATCTATATATATAACTCGGATACAGAAGTTGCAGCTACAGTTATCATTAATACGATCATTCATTAACTCAAGTTTTCATTAAAGATTTCTATAATATTAGAGTCTCTAATAATATATATCTATATATTGGCGGACATCAACAACTTTTATTCGGTCACTCGACTTTTGATCAACTGAGTGCGTAGTTGTGGCGTGTAATATTAATACCAAATATGCAAAAGCTCATGAATATATATAGAGGGATCCATTGTGCTTTCTTTCCCGGCTTCTAGGTATGGAACCGGGTCCAGCAAACTCTACTGCACACACATTTACGCAGGCGCGAGGATTAATAATACCAATAGTTAATTACTTAAGTATAGGTGTATGCAATTACGGATGATCGACTTCTAGAACCATGGTAGCATTCTCACGCAGGTACCGAGATTATTGCTAATACCCTCGTAAGGAATTAGGCCACACTCATACTATTTCCCTGGAGTTTCGAAGTGCATGCAGTTGCAATCTATTTTTTATTATATATCATATTCTTGATATATTCTTGATTATATCGATTACAAGATCAAGGCAAACTACATCTATTCCTCTCCCGAAGCTCTCGTACGCCGCCGCCCGTTTACGAGTTAATCTAAATTTCCGATTGAAATCTAGCTAGAAAGCATAATATTAATAGAGCCTCGAATATTCTTTAGATATAGGCATGTATGTGCCCATTTCTGCTGGTTTCAGACTCGGTTCGGAAATAAATATCAATCAAATCAGGATAACATCAATTTATATCAATCGATACCTCTGGTTTTCCGTGACATTTTACTGTAATCGATATTTGGATGAATTTGTGTCGCATTACTAGTACATAAGAACATGTTGACAAATGTCCAGTGTTAACAGGCTAGCAAGGTATCGGAAATGAAAGCTATATCTTAAAAAGTTCTGTTATGAGAATTAAATATCTCTACGCAAGTGCAATACATTAATTTGAAGTTGGAATTGTTCATCTTTTTATTTTATTTTTTTGGATAACTAAAAAGAAAATGGATGTATGCTTCACATTTTTGAGTGACCGGATTGCCGAGCTATACGACAATCGGAATTCGGATGTTGGTTTAAGGTGGTCTCAAGTCCGGTTAAGGTTCTTATATTATTGTCTCGCAAGCTAGATGCCGTTCCTATGAGGATGAGAACTTCGGTACACAAGTAGATTTCCGCCGGGTCGAAATTTGGGTATCAAAATGATTCAACTTTGGAAAATAGCTCATCGCACTAGTATGTTAAAGGTTTAAACTGGTCTTATGTTAAGCGTTATGGATGCACTCGGGAAAATGCCGCTGAATTGAGGTTGTCTGGCATCGATATTTGGAATGTTCTTAAATAGAATCATCTCAGACGTGTTTCAGATGGATCTGTTGCTGGTCGACTAGATCCGTATTGCAGGTTGCTGAGATAGCCACATATTTCAAGATGTTAGACCTAATGGTTTTTGTCTACATATGCAATGCAAAAGATATAATACAAATGTCATTTGTTCCTTAAACTCCCTAGCTGAATTCATGAATAAAAGAAGAGGAAAGAGGCATGTATGAGGGGGGATATTGACGGCATGCAATACCTAATATACGGAAGCTAAAAAAAGGGCTTATAGCCATATGGAAAGCCCACGTCAAAGGAAAGAAGAGAAAAGGAAAAACAAGAATCGATATCTCACAATCACATAATCAAGCTACGGTTCTGTTTCATTTCAACGATAGATGAATGGCAGTCTCTCGAAGTGTAAAGGTGAGATGATTTCGAAATTTTGTCATCCCATATCACCCGAAACGTTTGGCTCTAGCCTCAGCTTTGGCCTTTTCGCCCGGGTCACTTAAGATACCTTTTGCGGGAGCGGAAGGCTTGGAGCCGTCTTTGCTTTTCTTCGGAGGATCATTCTGGATCTGTGTTTCTGGGATTCTCTTTTTGCCTCTGTTCTCACCTAAAGCTGAGTCTAAGGCCTTGATGGCTTTATTTTTGCTTGCATCGTCTCCTTCATCTGCCGCGAATCTTTTGGCACGCTCTTGAAGTTTCACGGAATCACCCACAGGTATTCCGAATCGCGCGGCTCTCTTCTTCCGCTTTTCGAGCTCCGAGTCTGCATTGGTAGAAGCGAGACCTGCAGCGAAGGACTCGGCTGGCTCGGCTGGTTTTGTTGGCTCGGCTGGTTTTGCTTCCTCAGGTTCCTTTGATGCCGGCGTATCGAATTCATCAGCTAGACGCTTGAAGGTGAACTTTTTCTTTTCTCCTGTTGCGGGAGAAGTAGAAGTAGCCTCCGAGGTAGGTGGATTTGGAACATTGGTTTCCGTGCTGGATGGCTCCTTTTCAGCCTGCTGATTTGAAGTAGGTGGAATTACTGGTGCAGATACTGGAGCGGCTGGTGTTTCTTGTATAGGCTCCGCTGTTTTTGCTAGTTTTAAAAGCATGAATATTAGCAACGTATCAGGTTGAAAATTAGGGAAGTATGCTATATACCTCCATTGGAAGCTTTGGCCTTGTCATCAGCTGTCAGGCGCGCAATGAGCTCGTCCTTTTTGCCGGTGGTTGGGAGCTCGCGCTGAGACAGTAGCTCCTTCAAATCAGTAACCTTGAGTTTACTGTAGTCTGTCATTCTAGAGCGGAAGATCGGCTCGGGATACAAATAAGCGGAGTCTGAGATGATCTTTGTGAATCGGCGGAGAAGTCAATGCAAAGATGGTGGTGAATGGATGACGATGCTATGTCACGCTCTGCGGCGACGGAGCATCCGCCCAAAAGAACGACCAGCGCGTCATGGCGATTGCCAAGCCTTGGAGGTCGTGGTGGGACAACGCAGCAACGCATGGCCCCGGGCACTTGTCGTTTTGGACGTTTGCTCCGAGCATAGCCACACTGCAAAAGGCAAAAGAGGCTTGACCGTGCCACCACACCGCACCAGCAGATTGATTCCAACTGAACCGCCACCTTCTCGATCTTGCTTCATCCTCGGTTCGGAACATGCATCAGATAGCTCGCTTTTCAATGCAGGAATCCATCCATTTCTAACAATATCATGGAGTCACGAATGATGATGTCAATCGGGAACTCCGATAAGCTGGGGTTTGCGGAGACGAGGGACGCCACAGCGCTGTCCCTCGATCACCAGTTCCGAAAAATTTTTGGACCTTGCATTGATGCCAGGCCCACTTTGGTAGCATTCGAAAATGATGTTCGAGCTCAAGAGCAAGAGCATCGCTGAGACTAAACTAGCTTGAGAGCTCAAAGCCAGTGCGCTCGCTCAATCCCCCTGGCGGATTCGGATCCGCAACGCCGGTCGCCAGCGGAAAGATATCTTCAGAGCCGATTCATCGAATTGTCCCGCGAATGACGAGGTACATGTACTTGTGATGGGAGATGAAATCTGGTTTCTGAATCTGGCAGGATTCGAGACAGGCGTGCTCGACGTGGGAATGCAGGTATCACGACCAGATCGCCAACACGAAACGAAACTGACACGGTTCGCAGATAAATGCTTTCGCGGAATAACACGTTCTGGTTCGTGAGTCCAGAAGCGCACGTCGATGTTTCATGGAACCAGTCCAGTGGCACGTTTCATAAAAGACGCTCGAGATGCCGGCACGACCTCCAGATTGGGGATATTAACGCGTATAATCCAAGGATTAGCACCAGAAAAATTTCCGTTTCGGGTGGTAAAATCTCGAACCTAAATTTTCACAGAAAAACGGGAAAGTCAACTTAAGACAAAAAAGCTTCGCTACCGTTCAGATGGTTCACGAGTCCCCATCTTGGCTTGCATCCTCGCGAGGTCCCTCCGTGGAAGGAGGGAAGGTGTGGTGCTTGGACACCACCTCTGTCATTCGCCAGAAGCTCAAAAATCGAGAGCCAGTCGTTTGAGACAAACTATCGCATTCGCAGGTTATAGAACCAATGGGAACACACTTTCACGTCGACAGATGCCTGTTGACTAAAGTGGTCTTGAGCGGGATGCTAAATTCACTTTCTCGCTTCCCTGAATGGCGCTTCGGCAGGAGGTGGGATTCAGATCCTTTTTTTTTTTTTTTTTTTTTTTTTTTTTTCCCTCTTTCTTTCAACGGTCTTCTCATTTCAATTCAATATCCGACGGCACTGAGAGCCTTCCTAACTGTATTGAGCTCCTTGGTAGATCCAAAGATTGTGAAGTGCCACGAAGTCTGCATGTTGCGAGCAGTTATGGCGATTTGACTCAATACTCGGGACATCCGTGATCCAAGGGGGAAATTCTAGGGAGGACCGGATTGAGCCTTACTGAAGTTTGCCTCGTTGCTGGCCACGCGTAAAAGCTGAGCTAACCAGAAAACTTCCAAACCAGGCATTTATAGAAATTATTTTTGGCGCAAATCCTTTCCAGCGAAAGACTCGGTGAGGGCGTGGTTGGGGGCACCAAGGCTAGGTCACGGAACAAGGAGGAGAAAGCAGGGCAGGCGCGCCGGGCGGAGATCCAACTGGTAGGAGTTTTGTGGAAGGAATGGTCGCTGGCAGCTGAGGCGAAGCTCCTCTCGCCCGCATGAAGTTGAAATCTCTGCGCAAATGCGACTGGAGGACTTTCATGCGCTGTCAAGAGGCTAGCCAAATCGAGGGGCGCCGAGGGTCCGAGTAAAGCCTAGAAAATACGACAAGATGCGCAGAACGAGGATGGATGCATGTATGTACCAATACCTTCAAGCCTGGGATCAGTGCGAGGCTTCATATGGCAGGCTCGACGCTCACTCGCGACTTGTGTTTTTATTTTCTGGCTTTTACCCTTTTTTCCACTTTGATTTGATTTCACGAAAAGTCGAAATTCGTTATCGTTGACTCGCCTCCTTGTTCTACCTCGCTTGGTCAAGTTACAAATACGGAAAAGGCTAGCAGATTTCGCAGGAAAGAACAATAATACCGCCAAATACGAAAGTAGGAAGTACTTACTTCTGCAGACGAATTACTTTGGAGACTAAAACCACCTGCGCCGCCATCGACAACCTACGACCATTTCGCCTCCTCTCTCCCCTTTTGCTCAACATCTTGCACTTCCTAGAATCAAAACTTCTCCCTTTCATAACACTTTTACCCAGGAACTTTATTTTCCCGATAACTTTACGACCCATCTTTCAGAATAAGACACTTTTTGCACGACATAGGTTACCGCTTGAATCGATTTATTTGTTTGCCGCCCTCTGCCTTTGACCGCCCGTTTGCGAAGTGGGAGTATTCGACCAAATCCTCGAACCTCGCCTCAAAATACCAAATCCCTCGACGTTTCTGCAAGATTAACGACCGATTTATTAAACCGACCATCCTTCATCACAATAGCATCGGATATTCTATACAATTTTCTTTACTTTGGTACGCAAATTATACAAAACTATCGCTTTTCAGGTGGATTGTTACCCTGGTAGGTTCTCGACCTTTTGGAGATCAGAGTTAAGCGCCTCAGCAAAAACACTTTCATTCCCCCCCGCAGCCGGACCACCCCGATTTGATTTTGTTACCGCTGTTCCAGTCGCATGACCAAGTTGTGATTGGAAATCCAATTCGAATATTTCATTTTTCCCAATTGCAATCCGCGATAGATATAAGCATGTCCTGAAATCAGCGACAACGATTTGTGACCCAATTGACTGAAGTCACGGCGACGTCACGGCCGCATCGCTTCACCGGGTCGCAATCTTGCAGTCGCAACGCCCAATTGCTCAAAATGCATACTAGGCAGA
This sequence comes from Arthrobotrys entomopaga, assembly GCA_012184315.1. NCBI lineage: Eukaryota > Fungi > Ascomycota > Orbiliomycetes > Orbiliales > Orbiliaceae > Arthrobotrys > Arthrobotrys entomopaga. The sequence continues at coordinate 129,200 of LDDX01000204.1, forward strand.
TTTCATAGGAATTTTTAAACCTATGGCCTGATTGCAAATTTTACATGCTTCGTTTTGGATTCACTTCCCGAAAATGATACAGATCAACGTTCGAAGCTAAACCTCTGGGTCTTTGGGCAATATGATAATTCTCGCGGGGGCGCACTTATTGAGATCATACATTGCTAACGCTATTCGTCATTTTCCGAAATAGACATCTGATAACTATATATCGCAAGCTCTCAATGTTTTCCTGAGCCGACGCTGGAATGCATTGTTCTTCTAAATTTCCGTGGATTCGAGTTGCGAGATAACATCTGAACATAGACTTGGGATAAATTAATCCGGATATCCTAAGGATACACTGTCGTCCGACGAAATTTCTATTCCCCCTCAAACCTTGTTCGCCATGTCGAATAATTACTCTGCTGAGGCATCGACCTCAGTCTCACAGATCCCGACCTTCTCGGGTTCGTCTTCACAGTCTTTTGCAGCGAGGGCAAGAGCAAAGAAGGCCGCTTTAGAAGCGCAGTCTCGGCTTGTTCCCCCTCCCGGGTTTTCGGCGCCTGCGACAACAACGGCTAATGGCGCAGCAACAAGAGGCCGTCAAAGAATTCCGTCTCCGAGCTTCTATGGTGTTCACGATGGCAGAGAGAGGAGACACGCTGGGACTAAAGTTCTCTTGCCTATCACACCGTCAATAGCCCCCTCGACTGCCGTTGTTTCTCCTTCTACGCCGTCTCCGATTCCTAGAACGCCCTCCCCACCTCCTCTTACGGAAGTGTCGTCTTTATCTCAAGCTCCAGTTTTAAATTCGACTTCTTCTAGGACCACAATAAATCATGAAGCTGCAAGCCGTCCATTGCCGTCATCTAATTCTGCCTCTACAACCAACTCTTCGGCCACCGAAAGGCGTTCGAAAAATGTAATCCGAAAAAGAACTGCTCAAAATCAGGACCCGAAGCTTGCTATGCGTACAGGCTCAACTACTAGCACGAATCTTTCCTCTGCTAGTTTTACTACCTCCACGTCTACTTCCCATCTAGATAGGGGGCATATGCACTCCGTTTTCGGAGTCTCAATGCCTCCTACCTCGTATACATATGGTTCGAGAAACGTATCCGGATCAGGAGCACGCCACGTCCCGAGGACCATTGGCCCACCGCCTGGTATTCCTGCTTCAAGTGCTATGCAGCGAACGAGATCCGGGAGCGGTAGCCAGTCGTCTGGAACACCAGCTCGAGTATCAATACCCGGTATTGATTATCAGCTTGCCGCTCCCAGAACTGGAACCATACCACCCCCTCTGACTATACCAGCCGCTGTTTCAGAGAACTACAACAGTAGCCCCTCTACTGCAAACTGTGGATCGCCTGGTATGTTCAGCCATGCTTCTACACCTACTTCATCCTCCACCAACCCCTCCTTGTTCCAATCTCCTGGTTTCTCCCCGCCTGTTCAGAGAGTTCGAAATTCGAGTCCGACCAGACCATTGATATCAAAGTATGCAGGTGTAACAGCCGCCACCGACAAACTTGGAAAAGCGATATCGATGAAGAGAAAAGAGAGCGAGGGAAGTCCTGCAGAACTCCCAAAGCAAGCCAAACCGTCGTCTCGGAATTCCTTGATACCTACAAACTCTAGCACCGCCTCTCTATCTATTTCTAAAACCCGAGACACCAAAACTCCCGCTGTTGAATCTGCTTCGAAGCTCGTGCAACCTTCGAAACATGCCAGAAAGTCATCTAAAGATTTACTCTCGAAATCGGGGTTATCAGTTGGTTTTACGGGCTTTCATTTCCGCAAATCTTCAAAAGACCTCACTACTGCATCTACTCCGTCGCCTCAAAACGGAAAACCTTCTCATTCTCGCCAGTCATCTCGTGACTCTTCAAATGTTAGATCACCGGGCGAAGGCTCTTTGACGCCTGCAACCTATTTCCCTTCTACTTCACCGATTCCAATTCCAATCCCGTCTGCTTCTTCATCGTCCTTGCGACTCCCGCCCTCGCGCCCATCCCGAGATGGCGCCCCAGACGATTTGGAAGGATTCAGCTCCGAAGTGCCAGTCATCCAAAGTGGTATTGTAACAACCAAGGATTCGAAGGCTAAAGGCCAAAAGATGAAGATTATAACATCCTCTTCTTTACCTCATCGTTCAGGAGCTCCATTTGGAAATACCAATGCTTCCACCTCATCCTTAAATTTAGCCTCCACATCAGTTCCTGGGCAATCGAAATCAATACGTGTGCCTACCCCTACATCTGCTAAAGGCGCAAATGTTGTCCATGGGTTCATTTCTGCATCATCATCTTCCAACAGCTCTCTCCCGACGAAGCCAGCCGATAATTCTCCTCGTAAGCTGAAAAAGGAAGACCGTAAGCCTTCTACGGAGAAGGCCGCCATAACAGCTGTTCCGCCACCTACTCGAAGTCTTTTTGGTCGAGGACGAACCAAGACAATTCCAGCGCCTTCGACGGCATCTGAAAAAGACAAATCTCCATTGCCAAAGCGTAGCACACCTTGTCCCGCAGCTGGAACCGGCCATGAAGGCTATTCTCAATTTACAAGGCCGACCCGTACACGGAGTTCGAGTGGAAGCTCGATCCCAACGGCGCCGACCAAACCTCAAAGCTCTACACCCACCCCTTCGGGAAGCTGGGGTCGAGTGGCTGGTGCTAACGCCCTGAAGGGCGCCGGCATGGATGACTTCCTCGCTCGCCGTCTCGAACCCGTGGTAATGAAAGGAGGCGTCAAACCTCCAGGCGGTGTAGATATGGCAAGAACTGGAAGCTCGCAAAGTTCATCTAGCCTTCTTCCGAAGCCTGCTACCAAGGGCGAAAGCCAGAAGAGTAGCCTCGATATGTCAAGAACTGGTAGTAGTCAAGGCGTTAGTAGTCGAGGTCCTAGCTTGGATGTATCTGGGAAGACCGGCAACGAGTTCGATAAATTTGACTTTGGTACAACTGTGATCAAGCAGACACGGCCTTCAATCGCTGTTGAGATCCCTCAATCACGGTCAAACATACAATCTCCAACAACAGCTGTACTCTCGCCGCCTGCAATGAGAACTCTACAAGGTAAATCTGCGAAATCTGTTTCATCTATGAAAACAGAAGGAAAGGAATCAAAGTTGAAGGCCCCTAAAAAGCTTGCACCACCTCAAGTTGGGTCTATCCCTCAGCCTACTCGACGCTGGAATATTTTCTCGCGATCACAGTCTGCACCTGATGTATCCAACAATAAGACAAAAGCTGCACCTCCTAAAACCGCTCCGCAGTCACCAGTGTTAAATCAGGATGTCAAATTCGGAGATGAGAACTTGGGAGGTTATATCAGAGATGTTCACAGCCCGCCGATCAAAACCAATGCCCCAGAAATACCACGACCCGCACCAAAACAGCGTGTCGAATCCGTACTTCTACCAGAGCCGCCTGTGATGCCACGTCTGGTGTCGAGAACACCGTCCCCAGTTACCGCTGTCCAATCAATCCCACCCGGGCTTCCTTTACCTCAGAGCAAGGTCATCAGACCGCCTCCAGGCCTGCCTATTCCCGCAAGCCTCAAGCCAATGATATCAGTTACATCTTCAACTCCTACACAACCATCAAAGTTTTCCAAGCTTTCCGAACTGCAAAATGCTAGCCCCGTGTCTGCTTTGACGACATCTCCATCGAGTGTCTTGACTAAATCAGCGTCGCCAGTGAGACCTCTAACCCGACCATCTCCCGCTAACCTTCCCACCCGGAACATTCAAGAACTTGCAGAAAAGGAGGAGCAGACGAGGATCACCAAGTTTTACGATGATGACGAAGACGAGAGTGACGAGTACACTGATGAAGAGGATTATATTGACAACGAAAACTTGGAGGTTCCTCAAAAGTCAGTAGAGGAGACTCGAGCGATATCACCACCGGTAACGCCCAAGTCAGTCACCCCTGAACCAACGACAAACCCAAGCCCCGGTAGGCGACAGCGTCTAGGAAACTTCGCCATCGGACGGATCCCAAAGGCTGCCAATGCCGAAGCTGCTGCTACCATCAAGATTCCTACGTTAGCAGAGATTCTACCACCTCCTCCTAGTCTTCGCGATCATCAGCAACAGCAACAGCAACAACAGCCTCTCAAAATTCACCCTCCCCGTCGGATGGCACATCCACCCCCAGAACCATTGCAATCCTCCAGCTCCGAAGGCGAAGATGAAGATGAAGGGATCGACTATATCAACACCCGAAAAATTCCTCTTTCTAAGCTTGCTCCCCTTGTAACAAACGGGTGGACACAAATCCAGTCTCGAGTCTCCAGCGCTACTGACGACTGGGAGGAGGAATATGACGACTTTTTGGCTGAAATGAGTGCCACCACTCCACAAAGCAAAACGCCATCACTAGGGGCGCCATTCCCTGATTTCACAAAATTTAAGCCAGATCTTCAAGATGAAATCGAGCCGGCACGCCGTCTAAAGGACTCGCCAACATTGCCATCTGCAGCCACCTTTGGAGTCGTCACTAAGTTTGCACCTTCAAATAAGAAGAAGCTAGTTCTTGATCAGGGCAAATTCACTCAGGAAAGACCCATTGCCGCACGCCCATTCTTCTCGCCAACCCTACCAACCACAAGAAGCTCTCTTTTCGGTGGTAGCATGAAAGAAGTAAACTCGCAGCGATCCTCATCAACATACAGCCAACGATCGTCCGGCAACCAAAAGACAATTGCCTTTGCCGATTTTATCGCTGCTTACGCTGAGGTTGACCGAGGAGTTATGAGCGTCATTGATCCTCTCGATAAATCAGGTCGCCATGCATCTTCACAGGCTCGAAAAATGGGACTGTTGTCTCCAATGTCCTCAATAACCGACTTTGAAGATGACTCTTCAACCGACTCAGATTCCTACCGGGATAGTATAATCTCTGCTATGCCCGGAACTGAAGATGCTCTTGAAGGCGAAATGAAGGTTCGTCTATGGGCTTTAATGACAAGCAGGTGGTTGTCCTTTGGTCGCGTTCTAGTTTCCCCAGCCCACGAGGAAATCAAGAGCGCTGTTTCAAGTTCGGCTGGTAAAAGAATTCTTGTTATTGACGGACTGGGCAATGATGATTGGTCATTCTACTGTTCACTAAATTACCCTAACGCAACGGTTTATAACCTCACCCCCTCTCAGGCAACCTATCCAACATCCCCAGCTAGTGGTCGTCCAGTTTCTGGCAACCCTGGTGACAATCCCAACAACCACCATCAAATTCATCACGCCTCTTTTGCCAGTCCGTTCCCGTTCCCAAGCGGATTTTTCAGCGTTGTTACCTTCCGATTCCTTCCATGTACATCGGATGCCCTCTGGCCCTTCATCATTTCTCAATGCATGCGCGTTCTGAAACCAGGCGGCTATCTCGAATTGAGTGTGCTCGATATCGACATGGTTAACATGGGACCAAGAACCAAGCGAACCCTCGACGAAATCAAGCTTAATTTACGGAAGCATCAATCTGGAAATGGCTCCGATTGGTCCAAGAAGACGCCATCCGAAAAGGCCCTACGGCTAATGGCTAAACGCGGTTTCACAGACATTACTCGCTGCAGAGTTGGCTTGCCTACCGTTGGAAATGTCGATGGCTCTAGGGAAGAACAAGCATCCATGCAGCAGATCCTCAAAGAGGGTAACTCCCCCGACGAGGTGGACATGGGGAGTGCCGAGGGAATCAATAGAGTCGTTTCTAAGGTTGGTCGTTGGTGGTACACTAAATGTTTCGAAAACATTGGGGCAGACGACCAAGGTGAATCACTAAAATATCAAAAGACAATGTGGGAAGACAAGACACTCCTTCGAGAGTGTGAGAAGAAGAAGACGAATTTCCGCATGCTTATTTCTTTCGCTCGAAAACCTTCAAACTAAGACCGTCCTTTTCTCCTACGACGAACTACTATTACAACGCATCTAATATACATAATCACTCGATTGAGAATATGATTTGACGACGACGACGACGACGACGACGACCAGTAACGGTCTTTACGAAGAAATGACGACTTTTTTTCTTTAGCATCTCGGAGAAATAGAAATCTATTTGGTTTCTTCAATCTATATAACGACAGTAAACCCATTTTAAGAAATAATGCCTCTTCGCTTCGTCACCCGAATTTTTGAAGAATATTACGATTTTTATTACCATATCCACAATACCTTCGTTCTACGAATTATTTATCGCTAGATACCCACTCGTTCAAGTTTCTGCAACTTTTATCGCATTTAACGGTCGATATGAATATCTATATCAAAAAGCATATTTGCATTTGCTACAAGCATTCACTTAGCAGCTCTCAAAACAGCAATCATGTTTCACTATTTTTTGCGACTTTCTTTCTCAATATGTATTCATGAAAACTTACAACAGAAAGTGGGAAAGGGCCTCGGCGTAGAACTGTCATTTTCTTTCTTTCTTTCTCTTTCTTTTTTTCTCATTATTTTCATTGTCCGCTTTTCTATGTTTACTTTTTTCCTTTGCTTCTTATTCTTCTTCTTATTTTCTTTTTTTTCCCTTTATATTCTACTTGTATCTTTTATATACTCTAAGGGGATGGAAGGGTTTGTTTGGTAGTATCCCAGGAACGGCGTTCAACTTTTTGGCGGGGAATGTTTCCAAATTCATGCATAGTGTCAAGAACATTAACGGGGATTTTTCTTCTATTTGTGTATTATTAGATATATATATATATAAGGGTATAGGAATATAACTATCTTGGGTTTTCATTTTTCTTCAAAAAAAAAAATGCCTTGCAATTATCGTAACGCGGCCTCGTAAATTAGTTACAAGACTGACATGAATGAAGGATTCGAATGTTAGTAACGACTTTGTGAGGGTTTTCTTCTTCAAGACATGCCGGCACGGTTGTGTTGCGTGATGTTGCAAAGGTCCAGGTCAGGCACCAGACCCCATGGACCCACTCACAACATGATCTTCTCAGCAGCGCTTAGACGGGACGAACACACTGGCTAATCGCATGATCAGGATGAGTCTGTTCTTCGCTCTCTCCATCGGATTTTAAGCTTTTTTTTATCTAAAGAGTGTGATTTGCATACAGTGTAACCTTAAAACGGAAAAGTAAAGATTCAAAGTTGCCTAGGCGTAGAGGCTGCACTTCAAGTCGTGATCGATCTCGATGTTTATATAAATCTTAGCTTAGTATATTATATTATTTTTAAAGTCGCAAAATATAAAACAGGAAGGCAAAAAAGGAAAAAAGAAAATTCGTAATCATGACATCCGCGAAAACATACAGGATAATAATATAATAAGGTCGACAGGAGAAGGACAAAATAAATATTGATGGACAAAAAAAAGGTTCGGAAGCTTCCCTCATGTGACCAGCTTTCGAGGAGATGCTTGGTGGTTGCATGCATGATCAAGGCCCGCCTCTTAATCCTGCAACCACTCCAGCTGAAAAGAGCTACCCGTATACATGCTTGAGCAGAGACTGAAACGCTGACGATGGAGATTAAAAGCCCGTCAGATATCCTGAAAACTTGTCAAGCAAAAAAGGGAGGGGGAAAAAAATCGCACACAATACAAATATTAAACGCCAAACACTATCAAGAACCCCGTGACATGTGAAAGAGAATGTGATCTTTGAGGCTGAGCCCTTTTTTTTCCAACCCTGTCATTATCATATTGAAGCTTGTTTATGAGTGAGTAAGTGTATGCTTCTTCTTTTTGTGAAAATATAATAATATAAATATCTTTTGGTGGTCGTAAAAGCAGGTATCAAATGATGTTGATTTTTTTCTTCTTTGCGCTGGAACATTCGCGTGATGCTCTATCGCAAGTGATATCTCAGGAGCCTTTTTTTTTGTAGAGCATTAAGGAATTTGTGTATCCTCAACACTCGAGGAGCCTATACTGCCTTGACAGATCATCCGTGCTGACGGATCTATATGTCTTCCACCTCCCGAAGCCACCACACCTGTCCTCGGTTTCGACATGCTTGATCAAACCCCTGATTGTCGGGAATGTTCTGCCGCAACCATACTTACCGGCGCAGCGGTAAACCTCTGCGTCGTGATCCCTCGCAAGATGGCAGTTCAGCCTCTCGAGCGTATGGTATTGGTTGCAGCAAACGACACACTCAAACATGTAACCGTTCCAGGACTTGTTCGTAGCGAGCCGAGACTGTCGGAGTCTGTCTTCCCATTCATTGTCATCTGAATCGGAGCTGTAACCGCGGTGTCTGCTCTGGCTTCGCTCACGGTAATAGTTAGTGTGACGGCTTCGGCTCCTGCTAGTAGCTGGACGGCTCCTGCTTCGTTCGTGATAGGAATTTCTTCGTCGCCCACGTTCATAGTCCTCGTACGGTTCGCACTCAACGTATTCCATTGATTTGCTGTCGATGTATTTGAATACGGGTTCAGCTACTTCAATGACATCGGTATGTCTGCTGTATTCGACTGAGTTTTTCGGATATCCGTGGTATGGCAGGTAGTATCTGGGTCTGTCAACATCGTTGACAATGTCCATGGGTTTCTCAAGGTTGTCTTGCTTTGACAGCAAAGCTTTGTATTCATCCTTTTTTGAGGTTTTGCCAGCGCACGTGCCAATTTCAAAGTGGATGACTAGAGAACTATGAGCGTCGAAAGTGCGGGGACAGTAAGGGCACTTGATCAACTTGTGGCTCTTGTGCTCCTTGGAATCAAAATGCTAGAGATTGATAGAATTATTAGCACTTTTATCTTGAGACCAGCGGGAAATGTAAAGCGAAGCTTACCAGAAGTAGATGTTCGGCACTGTGATGGTCGCGCTTGCACTGAATGCAGAAATAGTGGTTTTTGCTAACAGTCAAGTGCCTTGTGTACGTCTCATCATCGTAGAAGCCTTCCTTGCAGGTGGAGCAGTAAGGATGTTTCTTAAGGCGGGCGTAATGATCCTTGAGTTCTTTGTCTGTCGTATAAAAGACGTTGCAGTCCCAACAAACATAGTGACTGCCAGCGAGATGGTCTCTTAACTTCTCGTCGTCATCATAGAGCCTACGGCAGAGAACACAGTAAGGATGCTTTCCCAGATAGTGCTCCGTGAGCTGGGCCTCTGAAGTGAGCGAAATGTTACATTTCGAGCAGTGGTAGTGGTTGCGACTGGTCTTGTGGTGATTTTCTAGGGATTTTGAGTCGCGAAAGTGTCGGACGCAGAGCTTGCAGTAGAAATGGAAATTTGATTCCAAAAAATGCTCTTCTAGAGCATCGCAGGAGACGAAATGACGGCTGCATTGGTTGCAGTAGGTTTCTCGCTGGACGGAGCCATGGCTGCTTAGGCTGAACGTCGCGTGTGGTTTCCAGCGCGAAAGCATGGTTAAAGTGTTGGATATTACTGATCCGATGTCCAAAATGGCGATGATGACAGAGAGAGCTTGAGAGAACGAGCGAATTCGAAAGAACCAAAGTCGATGGAGGTTTCGAGCTTGTTATGCTCTTTCGGATTGTTTTGGAATATCCTTGCGATTATTATATATTTGTATGGAGGGGAGTGCGAGAAACAACCAGGCCCTCCAGCGCCGGTGATGGTGGGGAGCGTCAGCTTTTAAACTCCTGATCAGTCGATTCTTCGGAGAAAGGAAGGGCCCTCTCATGCGCATGCAGCTAATGAATTAATTCGATAGCTAGCTTGCTTGTCGGCTTCGATTTAATTTATCGGCGCGCCCACTTTGAATCCTGTGCGAGGGATCCACCTTTTTTCTCTTTCTTTCTTTCCTTCTTTCTTTCCTTGCGCTCACTCGCTCATGCAGCCCAACGTTCAAAGGGGATGGTCCATCCCAGCTTCGCCTCATAGCGCTCGAGCTAATATACCAACTAAGTACATATTTGACCCAGCAAGACAGAACAAGCTCAAAGTACGTACATGTACTAGCTTGGTTTACTGCGACGGACCAGGCGCTGGGTGATGACCATATCGATAGGAGGGGCGGTGACTACATCACACAGCTGGTTAGCGATTACTGCTTCAGGCCAAGAGCCCATGCACGTTCATGCAGACGACGATGATGACTCCCTGCCGGCGCATGCCAGGACTCACCACCAGGCGTTCTCTTTTTCTTTTCTCTTTCTTCCGTGAGGGGGACCTACCTACTTCCCTGAAGGTTGTTGTTGTCTACCGGCTCGGTTCGTTTCGTTTGGGGTCAGGCCAGCTGACCCCTCGTCTCCAACCCATCGTTCGAGCCCTGCCTTTGAATTGAATTCGAAAAGGTTTCAACAGGCGCTGTTTTTTTTGTTTTTTTTTTTTTTTTAAAAAAAAAAAAAAAAAAATCGACCATCATGGCTATTAATGGAGTGATATTTCTAATTTCGGCGACACAATTCCCATCTAATTGGACTTATAGCTATCCTCCAACCCGACGAAGCGGGGTTTGGGTTAATTAGCGACAACCGCGTTTTCGGCTCCACGCGCTGGCCTCCTTCCTTGCTAATTAGACGGCTGCGCGTCTGTGGCACGGTGCTTCATATATACCTGGAGCACCTTCGAAAAATGTCCTTTCACTGGAAATAGAAAATAGCCCTTAATTTCACGTACGGTTGTGGCAACGGTGATATAAATAATTCCTTAACCGCCAAAATCCTAATATGTACAATCAACTATTTCGTAGAACTTCCTAGTTAAACTTCCAGTCGACGAATCAAGTCCAATACCTTACTGATACGGGAACGCCAACGGTCGGTTGGAAGAAGGTTCTCTTTTCTCTGAAGGTTTTTTTTTTTAAAAAAAAAAAAATTACATGATATATTAACATTAAAGGGTTTTGAACACACAAGTGTGAAGAGGAATAACTGGATGAAAGTTAAGCTAAAAAAACGCTATCTAGAAGGGTAGGATGTCAAGTGTATCAACTATATATACCAGTGACAGAAAAAAAACTTTTTACGAAAATAGCAGGGTCCCAAAGCCCCCCCTTTCGAACATGAAAGTTTCTAACAGTTTCATACTTACCTAGACCTTTCGACAAGCAAGTTAGCCCGGCTGACGACCTCGTAATAAAAGCCGTTCTGATTTCACTTTTATACATTCTCTTCAGGTACGTTCCCACCGTATACCTTCTCCTCAGGCTCGTTTACACCAACTTGCTGCACCTTCTTATTCTTATCCACCTCCTTCTCAATCTTCAAATCCTTATCCTTCGGAACTCTAGCCAAGTAGTACATGCCGACAGCCGCAAATATGTTGAAAATGATGTACACCGAAAAGATGACCCAGTTCCTCCACCTTTGCGAGTAGTCCACTCCAAGAGCTGCTAGGAAGGCGTTGGTGCTAGCGGAAGGACAGATCTCGCACCAATCGGTCGAGTCCTTATTGATGACATTGACGCCGCCAAACGAGGCAAAGGCATCGAGATACTCTCCGCAGCTCATGCCATTCGGTGCCATCACACGGACTAGCTCACGGGGGTTGCAGACAATCTCGGTATTTGCGAGACCTGCGGCCAGGATACCACTGACTAAATATGTGAACGGAGAGATGTAATACACTTGTGAAAGTTAGCACTAGTTGAAAAGTGGGAAATGTAATTCTGGATGGGGGCTCTTTACATGTGTAATGCCAAACCGCGGGTAAAGCGCCCGGTTGGACGAGAACACCACAAAAGATGAGACAGACAGAAAACATCAAATTGGCAATATTACCACCGGTTTCTAGTAATCGTATATCAGTCAATACTTTTTTGTCATAAGGGGCGCAGCTTTTGTGCACAACTAACCTGCAAGCTCCACACCCGCAATAACCATGGTACCGAAAGTTGATGTGAATAGATAAAAGGAGAGGCAGTAGAGGAAGAAAAGACCGCCACGTTCAACCGCCGTATCAGAAACGAGGGCGTTTTTGTACATCCCGGTAGGGAAGTAGAAGGAGAAAAAGACAAAAGTGGCCGCAAGAGTCTGCCAAGGTAATTCCACAAGCAAGTTTGACACCATGAAGGCTGTCCACTTGTAGGTTCTCGAGGGGCGTTCTCGAGCCTCATACAAAGATCTCTGTGTGACGAAGTGAGGCATCAATTGTTGAACCAACTGTCCGAAAGTCGTGAGGATCAAGAAGATTGAGAACATCTGCCCTTGCAATCCAGCAAGGCTGGTACCGGCATTGTAGAAAGAGAAGCCAACGAATAGGGAAGAGAGAATACAAAGGATCAATTTGGCGTAGATATAAGACGGAGTCCTCCAGTATTGTTGCCAGACACGGATGAAGACATAGTAGAGCTGGGTTTGGAACGGAACAGCAAAATCGTTCTTGCTGCTTGGAAGATTAGACATCGGCCCTTCAACGACTTCATGTGGTAGTTCCTTTTCCATTCGGTCTAATTCTCGGAGAACTTCGGCGTTTTCGGGAGATTCGCGCCATACTTTTGACCACTCGATATCAGAGTGACTTCCAGGTGCCGCTCCAATAACTTCCAACATCCATTCTGCGGGATTGGCGTCTGCGGGGCAAGGGAAGCCGCCATTACGTTCAAAGTATTGAATCAAAGTTTGAGAACCTTCACCGATTTCGCCAAAGTAAATTTGTCTACCTCCAGCAGCTAAGAACAGGAGACGGTCGAATTCCTGGAAGAGAATAGCGGATGGCTGATGGATGGTGCAAAGAATCGCCTGGCCGTTTCGAGCAAGTTTTCTTAAGAGTGTACAGATAGACCAAGCCGTTTGAGAGTCGAGACCACTGGTGGGTTCATCCAAGAAAAGGAGTAACTCAGGTCTCGCAGCCAATTCAACCTGAAAAAAAAAAAACAGTTAGCAACGGATAAAGTATAGAACCGTAAGTGAAATGACAACTTACACCAATGGTTAATCGTTTACGCTGTTCAACATTGAGACTAAAATATATCGGAAATTAGTAACGGTCCTACTCCGAGATAATGATGCAATCGGTGACAAAAACATACCCTTCGCTATAAAATATGTTAGCTAAGACTTCATAAATTCAGGTATAGAGGGGGTTAACTTACCCAGGAACACCAACAACTGCATCCACGAATTCCTCCATTTCAAGGATTTGAATGACCTCTTCGACATAAGCAAGCTTCTCTTCTTTGCTAAGTTCCTGAGGTTGTCGAAGTAAAGCCGAAAATTCCAAAGCTTCTCTAACAGTCGAAGTTTCCAAGTGAAGATCCTGTTGTTGAACATAACCTGTTTTACGCTGGAAAGACTTATCTCGTATTTGGCCGTTCACAAACATGTCACCGGTAATGACACCGGTAGTCTTGCGGGAAGCCAAAACGTCAAGAAGAGTTGTTTTACCAGCACCAGAAACGCCCATAAGAGCAGTGAGTGTACCAGGTTTAACCCATCCGCAAATATGATCGAGTAATCTTCGCTCACCACCCTTGACCGGGATATCATAGACTACGTTCTTCCAATGGAATATCGAGGTTTGTTTTTGAATAGCAGCAACGGAAATTTCTCGGGAAATGACAGCGCCGAGTTCTTGTTCTCGAGCAGCTTCTTTTGGTTCAGCACCCTCGACATCATCGGAATTCTTCTTTGATTTTGAAGGTAGTCTTCCTTGTTTGAAGACCAAAACTTCACCCTTAGATTTCGCAGCAGTGATCTTATCCGAAGCGATGATATAAACAGCGCAAAAGAAAACAACATAAGCCCTATTGAAATAAAATCAGCACTATAAGCAAAATCTCCTACGGATTCGGAGTATCAAGACATACCAAACGATACCCAAATTGCGCCACATATGGGACTTGAAGTACTGGAAAGAAACGTTGATGTATTGGTCGCCGCTGACTACGTCTTGACCTGCGACGGATGAAGTGGCAGAACAAACACGAGAGTTGCCAGAGACGTTTTCGTATCCAGGGCCGCTAGGGATATATTGCGAACATGTAAAATTCCTTCCGCTGAATTCATTGACAACCAAGCTTTCGAAAGAGTAGGATATCTAAGTTCTGTTAATACTGGTCAAGTAAGATTAATGTTTGAGTCACAGATGCAACATACCGGGTTAACATAACCAATCCACCTTGCCCAGCCACGCATTTCCACAACGGGAATTGCAAAACCAGTATACATGATCAATCCGAGAATGAAGATAGCGGCAGGGGTCAGAGCTTGATGCAGCGTTCGACTAACGGAAGCAATCGTTCTGAAAATCATTGACATTGCCATCGTTGTGGAGAACGAGAACAACAAGAAAATGAAGAAGGCGGCAGGCGTTCGTCGCAAATGGGTCATGAAGTACAAAATTAAGTTGAAAACGACTGCTGATAAGAGCTTTTGGGGCATGTCAACAATCATAGATGAGACAGCTTCAGCGCTAGGACGATACAATGCATATTTGTCGTGTTTTTCAACAATTGGTCTATTTCGAATATTAGATTTAGCCAAAGTCAAAAGTTGGCAATTGAACTTACCTTTGAGCGTAAAGCGTCAAAATTTCCAGGGCGCTTGAAAAACCATTGAGCAGGACAGCAAAGAAGAGAAGGGAACCACGGGCGAAGAATGAACCGGTATTGGGCTGCAGGTTGTAAAACACCGACGAGACAATCAAAGCCATGATGCCGTTACCAAAAATGGCCGTAAAAGCGAGAGAGAGATCACCTAGAAAGGAGAAAGCTTAGCTTAGAAAATCGACGTTTTCATGACACAAAATTTACTTACCACGCAAACGCTGGAAACCACGGGTCATGCAAAGCCGGACCTGCATGGGGAAACTGATCGTGTAGGGACTATTTGAAGACACGTTCTTGGACTTGACAACATTTCGAACTTGTTTAAATCTTTCGACACTTTCTTTCCCGAGAGGGTTCTCTGCCTCGAACTCAGCTATTTCTTCTAATAACCTCTTACGGGTATCGCTCTCCTTCCATCGTTGAGCAAACTCGTCAGGGGTACGGGGGACCTTGTCTTCGAAGCCAGGTTTGATACGGCGCTCCGCAGGGTTAGTCAGTGAGGTTAAAAAGTCGGCGGTAGTAGCTCGGTCCTCGCATTCGAAACCCATGTCTTCAAAGAACTGTTTGGCCTGCCCAGTAGGTCCAAAATAGATTTGCCGACCTTCGTATAGAACAATGGCTTTGTGGAACTGATCATAAGCACTCTGGGAAGCCTGGTAAATGGCGACAAGAGCAGTGCTCCCCGTGAGCTCGGCACTCAAGCGTAGCGTACGAATGAACTCCAAAGCATTGGCGGAATCGAGGCCTCTAGTGGAGTTGTCCCAGCACTGAATAGGTGCGCCACTAACAGCAACTTCAGCGATAGAGACACGTTTTCTTTCGCCGCCAGAGACACCACGGATGAAATCGTTTCCGACATTGGTATGCTCAGTGTGCGAAAGACCGAAGGCTGCCATAACCACATCTTTGATATGATCCGCATACTCATCACGAGTAATTCCACCCATTCGGTTGCGAGGCGCACGTGCCAAGGCAGCAAACTTGAGGGTCTGGCCAACGGTAAGTTGGGGAAAGTGAACTATCAAAATCAGATCATCAAAATGAGAATGTGGACATTGCAAGATGGAGAGATGTGCATGGCTTTGCGTGTAACATACCATCGGTTTCAGCTTGGTAGATGACTTCACCTCTGAAGGCCTTGTGCATCTTCTCCATAGGGATACCTTGGTAATTGATAACGGTCTCATCGGATAGGTAAAAGCCGTATGTATCACCAGCGATAGTTTTCAAAAATGTGGAACAACCGCTGTGTCACAATATACATGAGTTTTTTTTTTTTAGTACTTCGGTCAGACAACATTTTCACGGCTATGAAAACATGAGCGGACGAAGGGTGGCATTTGAGCTTACCTTCCAGGTCTTCCCAGCACAACGCAAAGTTCAGAACTTTTAACGAGACCTTCAAAGTCTCTCAAAATTTGAATTTTACGTTTCCTACCAATGGTGACGGCTCTTTCCAAGAAACTGAATCCAATATTTCCAACATTTTTCTGATAATCTGTGGCGCTACCGAAGCCGTGGGCGCTCAGGTTTTTAAACGAGACACCGAGCCTCAATGATGGATATTTCTGGGGGTCTCTGGCGGTCAAACTGATGATTGATTTGAGCCAAGCCTTTGGGTTAAACCGTTCGTTTCCAGGTTGAAGTCTTGGATTGGTAGAACCAGCAAACGGGTTCTCTCCTTCAAATTGACTGTATCTTGTTTCTTCTTTGGTAAGCTCGGGGCGATCAGCGTGGGAGAGTCTGCGGGCGAGTTGGATAACGCGTTCTTCGTCGCCAGGCCCGAACTGTGCCTCGGAGTTCTCATCTCTACTTTGATTGCGACTGTTGGTGGACTCAATGCCGGACTCGACTTGAGTGGCTGAGCCTTCGTCTATCGACGTGCTCATCTTCAGAATATCTGGTACTTATACTTCGAGGTATGCATGCGATAGTCAACAAACGCTGTCGAGTGTGCGTCTGTGCTACAATCGGACAATGTTGTGGAAGCGAAAGGTTATCCTGGTGAACAGGCGAACGAGTGAACGAGGGGCACGATGACCCGAGGAATGCAACGAGTCGAGTCGAGTCGAGTCGAGTCGTGACCTCCACGTGGGTGTTATATTGAGTTAGTTGCAAAGTTAACCGTTCAGAAACATAGAATCGGTGATAAAGAACCAAAGCAACAAAAAAATAAGGGAATAGAAGATGCAGGGTGGACTCTGCCTTCGTTATTATATGTCTGAATGAATTTTTGGTATCCGTGGCTTCGGCATCTCTGCCATCCGTGTCAGAAAACAAACCCAAGGTGATGATGGGCCCTTTGATTACTTTTTAGCGGTGTTATTGCAACAGGCCGTTCAAGTGCGCCGGGAAGACATGGGACAGCGAATGGGGGGGGGGCGCAGAAGTCTGACCCAAACGCTGCCCAGCCGGGACTGGGCTGCAGTGGCCCCCCTTGCAAAAGCAACCCAGTATCCGCTCTCAGGGACATCCGGAAAAGGCACTCCAGTCTCGGGTGAAATAAGGGTAACCACTCGATTCACGGTTTCCGGTGCCCTTTTTTTTTGACTTCCATCCTTCTTGGGTAGCTTCTTTGTTGGATATCAAATTTTCCAGCAGGCTTGCAGGGTATCGACATCCAGTTCCTGCAAGCATTGCAACACAACGGATTCTGTAAAGGTTTATAAATTTAAACGTTCAGATGCTTAAGTAAATACTTAACTCCTTAAGTATTCAAGTACTAAAGTATTTATTTGCAGCTTGTACGAGTTCATTTGAAGTTCAATATCAAAATATGATATAAACGGAGCGGGATGCATAGCTGTATGCTTAACCACCATGAAGTTGGAATACAGTGATAAAATATATCTCGAGAATGAGTTCAGGATATCGGAGCTCAAATTGCATCCCTATTCCGTTAACGGGGACTTATTGGGGCATATCCACACAATCTACAGCGGCATAGCTGCATTTGGTCCTTATCATAAAGTTAACCCTACTCTGAACGCATACGAACTTTCGGAAACGCTGAGATCCGAGATCGATGAACGAGAAGAATGATGACGATACAGGTAATAAGAAAAGAAAAAAAAAGGACCCACTAATACATTTGGTCCTGAAACTAATATGGATGGACGTGCTTTCTTCGGAACGAGAATTGTTCCTGTTCCACGCTGTAGTAAGGCTGCTGACTGGTTGGCTGGCCCTTCGTGCCCGGATATCACTGCATCCGAAGAAAATTAAAACTGCAACAACACTACTAAAAAAAACACAACCGAACACCAAGGCCAGCTTGGCTCGGGCTATGCATGTGCGTCTGAGATCTAGAGTCTGATTCATTATTGAACCGTATCTCGGGATTCGATGTTGGAATGAAGCCTGGGACCAGGAAGGTAGGCATCACACTGACTACGTAATACTCCACCCCTTCCTGGGAGCCCCCAATTCACGCCCAGAATCTTCAGCTGCGCGTAATACTCAGGTATCGATACAGATTCGTATCGCTGTCGAGTCTGACTCTGCACTGACGACTTAAAACGACTTTGCTTAACAAAATCGCCGATGTGCTGCGGCTTGCCTATTATCTCTTGTTCTTTAGCTTAGCCTATCTCTTCTCCCTGTAGGATTTAGTTTCCTTAGGCATTTTATACGTCAACTAATTCTCAAATATTCGTATGATAGTATACAATAGGCTCATTGAACAGTCAAGTAATCTTACAGCTACATCGTTCCAAATTGAAAAGGTTTGCTGGCAAGTTTTCATTCCGATCAAGAGTAAAATTTCTAAAAAAAAACCAGCCAATAACCAACTCCCTTGCCTCGCAAGCCGGATGCCGTCCTTCCAGCTCGTTTCAGTTTGATCGCCCTGCTTCCATCATTTTTTGCAAATAACCAATTTCAATGCTATACTTCTCATCCAGTCCCCTCCTAACCTTCCGTACCTCCAATCTTGCCAGATCCAGAGCATCGTAGAGCATCTGAGCGGGAGACTTGTGTGCATTCCTGACATATGTCCGATGTGCATAAGTAACCAGAAGCCTCCCCACATTCTCGACTTCACGTCTTGGGTTATGTGATTCGAACGGGGGTAGACTAGGGGCCGATGCTGACCGCTGGCGCACCTGGAAAACACTACTCGCCGGAGTCAAAGGTCGAAGTCTCCCATCTTTAGCTGTGCCAAAATCGCTATCATCATCACTCGTATCAATGACAGACTCTGTTGAGGTCCAATAGGAATTCATTCCGGCGTGTTCGTGGTCGTCTCCCATTCTTTCATCTTCATCCTCAACGGGTAGCAGGTATTCGCCGACGGCAAAGATCCCTTCTTCAAGCTGCCTTATCCCCCCAGCTACTTGCAACTTGCCCCAATCAGCGTACACATTGATTCCCGTTTTGATATTCTCCTGAGGTCGAACAACCCATCGATCGTAGCGTTTCTTCATGGATCCGATGCGAGCTCCCACAAAATTATCGGCAGCCGTCAAGCCGTCATCTACAGCGGCGTCTAAGGTGTCTGGGAGACTTGGAGCATTGCCTAAGACTAGGGCCGGTAGACCGAAGGGTGTATAATTGTTGACTACCTGGAAAAGTGGATATGTAGCTATATGCGCTCGCACTCGGGAACGCGACGGGCGAGAGTTGACCTTGTCGGCCGATTCGCTAGGGTTGTCCATTTATGATGTATATGAGGATGAAGGCCGCGGGGTCCGCGGCGCCGTGAGAGTTTTCAAGAATGGTTTGCGTCTTGGACGACCACGATATAACGTTTGGACCGGAAGAAGGTTTCTTGCCACACAGGCTTGAGCTGCTGATAATAATATTTGTGCCCGTATGAGGTATTTTGTTGGTCTTGGGAAATGTGCTGGCGATAAGGATACAAATGGGCGACCGGTTGCACAATACCAGCAACGGAACAAGGTTTCGATCGTGAGATTGCGATTGATATTGCGATTGATCAGTCGCGGGAATTCAATGCGACTCAAACATGACATCAGCCGACGACGTTCGTCGAACCCAACACGACAACACACGCGTACACGCCCTTGTTGGAAGCTATTCTTCGGTTGATTTTTGCGGGAACCTGAACCAGCATGCCTGCCATATCATGTTCGGAGATTAATTTATTCTTGAAGGAAAACCGCGAAACATCTACGGGAAGGCCATAGTGTCACTCCGAACAAAAAAATGACTTTCCCTCCGAGAATCTCTCTCTGCGGGACCAACTATGAGGTATCATCCGATCTACCCCAGCCTCCTGGCTAAGCTAGGCTACCGTCAAGAATGCCCTCCGAATCTCTATATCATCAGGTTACCCTATAATGTTATCAATTGATATCATAATTAGAGATAAATTCTTACTCCTATAAATCTGAAATATAAAAAGATCGGGTACACGCATGGCGAATCCCTTAAATCCCAAATCACCCGACAAATAGACATCTACTACCGCATGTTCAAAACTACTTCAAAACTCAACCGTCAAGAAGTCCACCAACGCGCATCACAGTACGAAAACACGATTCGAAATGCGGTACCCCATCTTCACCAAGAACTAGCCGGCATAGCGGATAGTGCGGGTGTCGATATTTTAGATGTGGTGGCTCTTAACGTGAGAAGTGAGATAGCTTTGGGAGAGTTCAAAGACGGTTGTACGAGCCTCAGTTGGAAGATTCCAAGAAAGGACGGCAAATCTGTTCAATATCTTGCACAAAACTGGGATTGGGTCAGGCCTGTACAGGAGAATCTTGCCTTTCTCGAAATAAAACAAGATGGAAAGCCAAAAATAAAGATGGTGACAGAGGTAAAAACCTTCGAAGATTTGTCCTTTTTTTTTGATCATTATACCACAATATATAACTAAATCGAAACTCACCGTTAGGCTGGTATCATAGGCAAGATTGGTTATAACGATGCCTCTGTCGGCGTTCTCCTAAATGCACTCCGTTCCAGTCCCGTCGACTCGTCAAGACTTCCAATTCACATCATCCTCCGTCTGTGCCTTGAATCCTCATCCGCAGCACAAGCGATATCGCTCATTGAAAAGTTTGGAGCGGCTTCGGCACAGCACATTTTAATCTCGGATTTGTTTACGACCTCAGGACTCGAGTTGTCTCCTATTAGAAGCCAGTACATGACACCCAACGAGAATAGGTTTCTGGCGCACACCAACCACCCAATCGAGAATAGCTTTATCAAAGAGACCTCTCCGTTCGAAGGATCTAAGGAAAGGCTGGAGAGGACATACGAGTTAGTAGAGAAGATTCCAACAGAGAGTGTATGCGCCAGCGTGCTCAGAGAAAAGATATTCTT
This sequence comes from Arthrobotrys entomopaga, assembly GCA_012184315.1. Taxonomy (NCBI): domain Eukaryota; kingdom Fungi; phylum Ascomycota; class Orbiliomycetes; order Orbiliales; family Orbiliaceae; genus Arthrobotrys; species Arthrobotrys entomopaga. The sequence goes on from LDDX01000204.1 coordinate 149,888, forward strand.
TGACAAATTAAATGGATGCAAAGCAATATGCGGAGTAGAAGATCCTAATAAGGAAGAATGGGTCCGAACAATGACATTGTTCAACATCGTTATGTGCTTTTGTGAAGGCGAATTGCCCATTGCTCAAGTCGTTTTTAATACGGGACTCGAAAATACTTTCGATAAGGATGTCCTGATTTTATGAGCTTGGAGACGGAAGGGGTTTTTCGAGTGAAATTTAGGTAGGTAAGTAGGGTTGATACAATCATTACAAGGAGCTACTGTACATTTCCGGGCACTCCCGCCCGTTTTCTAATCATATAATCATCCAAAAGTATATATACTACAGAAGTGCTTTTGTTTTGTTCAGAAACCTCTTGCGCCAATACCAATTCCCAGGTGAACTTGCTAGTCGCAACTAGTGGCGTATTTCAGTATAAAAATAAAATAAAATAAAAATAAGAATATAGAAGCAAAATGGAAGGGGGTTATGGCAAAGGGTGAGTAAAAAATTAAAAAGAGATTAGGTGAAGTGAATAGAAAGTGAAAAAAAGAGATAGAGAAACGCAATTGAAAGTCCCACCCTAGAATGGCTACTCGGCGGCAATCTCATCTTCTTCATCATTTCCTGGGGTAGTTGGTCCCCACCCCATCTCTCCTCTTGCCTTCTTCCCATCAAGGTCACTTTTTCTAGCCTCCTTTTCCAATTCTAAATGCAGCTCTTTCATTGGCTTCATCATGAAATTCGAGTATGATTTCCCCAATTCCCTTTCCCAAGTTTCAATCAATAGGTTCTCGATAATGTAATCGCAAGCAATAGTTCTGGTAATCCGCGGTGATGTGGATGATTCGCTGCTCCCAAATATGGAAGAAAGTTCATAAATGTGATCGAGTCCGACTGTTCTGAGGAACGCGAGTAAATTTTCAATGAGTTCTATTCATAAATTGGTTCGTTAGTAAAAAAGAACTCGATCGCAAAGCGATTTGATGTTTTATCTTTTCTGGAAACTTACCGTATCGGTCTTTGATGTCCAACGGCTGGTCATCAAAATAAACATCTCGTCGGAATTTATCCGTTAATTCGACAGAATAAGCAATCTCCAACAACGGGCGCAAGAGCACACTGATGAGGCCGCACATCTCAATCATGGCGAATAGCTCTCTCCGGCCAAACCGCGATAACCAATGTCGATGCTCCCTGATGCACTCTTCCGAATCGGTATAATCGCCGCTAAATATCAATGAAAAACACCAAATGTTCCAAAGCGCCATCCTCATGCTACGAACTTCATCTCTATTCAGTGGGTCTAACATTTCTCTTCGTAAAAGACCTGGGCATCTCCTTCGGATTCGCGAGATTAAGCCATCGATTACCCCTAGACAACTGTTGTAGGCAGACCGAAATGATTCAAAGTTATCGTCCCCAGGAAAGAGAATTTGTATAAGACTGTAAGCGCTCGGGTTAATAGCTTGTATGAACGCCATCATGTTTGCGGATATGATGTTGTTAAAACGAGAGCTAAGCAGGCGAGCCGACATGACAGAATCGAGAGAAGGTAGATTGGAGAGAATCTTTATAATGATTTCGTTGGGTAGTGATTGGATATTTATTGGCACTTTTGATTGTTTTCGTACCGCTTTTCGTTGAATAGCTACTGGAGGGTTACCAACAGGCTTTCGTGCAATTCGTGGAGCTTGAGATGGGGTGGACGGTATCGATGGAGGAGGAGTTTTTGCTCGCGATTCGACAGAAGTAGATGTAGAATTTGATGTTAAAGAAGGCGAAGAAGAAAGTGTAGAATTAGATGAGAAGGACGGGAAGCCCGATATGCCACGGACGATTCGATCGTGCTGAAGCGGTAGTGGCGTATATTCACAAGATCCAGAAATCTCCTCCGCTTTTTCGGATAGTGGAGAAACTGGCGAGGGTGATAGGTTACGGTCTCGGTCGTCATATTGCTCTTGCTCCAGCCACGCTATGGTCTGTTCGATTGTCTCCTCGAGATCTTCATTTGAAGGTCCTAGGCGCGGCGGTACCTTATCGATCCGAATAGGAACAGGTTTCCTCTTCGGAATATAGATGGGATTGTTGGTATGATCCATTGATTGTCCTCTTGCTCGAACCACGATAGGCGACCGGGGGGTGTTTTCGGGTACCAATGAAAAGGAACGTTTTTGTATCGGTCTGGAGGCTGGAACGCCAAAATCTTCGACATTCCTGGCGGGTGATAGATCTCTGCGAACAGTGCGAATAGGTGTTTGTTCAGGAGTGTCGAGGAAGGCGAAAGGCTTCGTTTGTGGAACGATAAGACTCGGGACCGGCTTCCTCATAACACCTGGACTTCTCGGAGTCGGCGACAGTACAACTAGCTCCTCCATTTTTGTGGTTGGTGACACGGCTGAGCTGGGACTAGTCGAAGAAATTGGAGTTAAGGGTTGACAGTCGTCGGGTGGTGTCATCGGACACTGTTGCATCGTCTCTGGTGGGAATTTGGGTGAGCGTAGACGGATATTGGTGAACGACCGTTTCGCAAGATTCAGGAATCGCGGCCGCTGCTTCTCGGCCTTGCAAGTGCACAGGTGAATACATCGGCAGACCAGCGATAGGTCTTTATTAGATTCAGGGCACTCCATCTTGTATTATTCGGATTTCCCAGTTTTTCGGGTTTTGCTGTCCTGGACAGAAGCCGCGCTTCGTTCGGCTGTTGATAAGGCTATATGTCAGAATGACCTCGCGATCTACGAAAGTAAAATTCGTTCCGAAAGAAAAGTGGGCTGTCAGGCTTGGTTATATTTCCAGCCCATGCAGCTAGGATTCGTCGGAACTGATCGAGATAGGATGACTAAGTCTTAAAAAAAGAAGAAAGAAAGAGAGAAAGAACAGCGGTGCGAAGCTGGTTTCTAAATGATAGACCAGTAGTTCTGGGGATAGACTAGCAAAAAAGTAGTAGCCTCATTTGGGGAATTCGTCTTTTCAAGACAAAAGGTCGGAAGCAGGCATTCGAACCTTTTTTCTGCAAGTGAGGCTCACAGTTTTCCCGCTGCTGACTGGCTTGTCCTCGTTCTTGGCCGTGTGTATGCACGGTATGGCAAACTCCGCGCGTGGAGGTAGACAAAGCCAAACCCAATGCTGCAGGAAAAAAAAGCCGAAAAAGCTGCAGACGTGAAGTATTCCTAATTCTGCCTGCCCACTGGATTAGATGTGGGCCTGTTATTGGCGGGACGGGAGACGAGGAGAAAGAAGGTGCCTCGAGCGTCAGCCTTCCGAATTGACCCCTCTGCTCTGCAGGCCGATAAATTTCGCTCTAGGCCCGAATCAGGACTGGTCTGTACGACCCGAATTCCAAATGGTGCTTTCTGTTGAAACAGCAGGTGCTAGCATTCAGATCAAGGTGCTAGAAAGCAAGATAAATCGGCGACTTATTAGCCAAGCGAATCATACCAGGTTTGCAGGCAGATTATTGAATCCTTCGATTTTCGTCTTTCGCCCTAATCGATCGAAGTGTTAGCATATTTTAATAGAGGCAGCCAGAGGTCGGTCAACCGATGCAGTCACAACCGGTTTCGAGTTCCAAGAGGTGACTAACAGACTGGATGCGGCAGTGCAAGCTAGACCTGTCGCCTAGATGGGTGACGAGGCCTTCGTAGGGTTGTCACATTTGACGAACCGCTCTTCTCGCATAATATGCAAAGAGCCTTTCGTGCATCTGTGTATCGATAATCAACCAAGGCAACGACAGTCTGCTCGTTTTCCGAGAGATACCCAATTGCGGCACGACGCGGTGCTGCCGAGTTCATGCGTTTCAAATGTCTGACCGAATTACCCGGTCGTGGGTCCCAAACTTTAGCATTACTGTTCACTGCGCGACAAAGCTGCTTAGCGCTGACAAATTTTGAAAGATAGAAATTACGGGTGGAAGGAGCTCCAGCTTCACGATAGCGCAGTTTGCGATCGAGATCTTTCTTTTTCGCTTTTTTCAACAATCTTGGCGATTCCACGTGTGTAGCGAGTTTCGATGCTAACGAAAGGGTTTTCTTAGACATTTTTAATTGCGATCTTGCGTCCTTGGTCTATTTCGCTTGCTTCTGCGAAGCAGAGGGTCATCTTCACTAGCTGAGATGGACATTTCTTTCCTCTTCGCATTTGTCTTACTCAGATTCACCGTCGTCTCCAGCCCACTGGTATTAGCATCCCGCTTTGAAAGCTCACTGTTTGTGGATAATCCGTCATCCTGTTGGTTTTCAAGCCGGGGAGAGACAACTGGAGGGCTTTCTTCAGCTGCATTTGTTAGCCCCAAAGCAGCTTGCTGTCCAAGAACCCACCCCACCTTTTCCACACTTCCAGCACCTATGACATTGCCCTCATTCTCGAACGTCAACTTTCGGCACAGTGTTCTGACTTTCTTGAAGAACTCCGCATATTCCTTTGCATTGTATGCGATATTTCGGTTCCACCCTCCTGAAGACTTTGACCCGTCCATCATGATCCACCTGAATGCTTCATCAGAAAACATTGGAATCGTGTCCGGAAACACGGTTGATAATATTGCAGTGGCGGTGGCAGGGCCTATACCCTTGAGCTTCGTTAAATGTTTGATCATCGCTGACACTTGAGCGAGAGCATCATTGTCATCTTCAACCGTTCCTTTAGCAGTCACTTGTTCAGGCGGTGGCATAGAGAGTGCCTTGTTCACAATTGACTCGAGCTCCCTTATTGGGTTCGATGCCACTAAAGGTAAAATGGTAGGACGGAATTTGCCTCTTTTTCTGTATGCCACAAATCATATATCAGTCTTAGATTCCATATTTTCGAAATTTCCGTAGTTCAAATCAAGTGAGCATCCAAGGGTATATTACAGTTTCCAGTTTACAATTTCCGTGACAGTCGAGGACTCCAGTGTCCTCTCGTCCGATTTCGCCTTCCCCTTCGAGCTTCCCTGTTGTCCAGATCTCTCCGAAACACTGTCCCTCCAGTTGTCAATTTCTTCTAGGGTCTTTGATTCGCCGTCCTTGGGCTTCTTTGGTTTCTTTTTTTCTGATACTAGTTTCAAAACATCTGGGTATTGAAAGAGAATTTTCTGGAATGCATCCAGAGAGATGTTGGAGCAAAGAGGTACCGACGACATTTTAAGTTTATTTTTGATGAAAGTTGATTCGAATCCTGGACTTGCTTAAAGGCGTGACACCATCCCCTCGTCCACAATATACGTGGTATTGCAGTAGTCTCGGCCCAAGACTACTCGGACCCAGGTATTGCAATGTTGGTAAATGCTGGTGTTTCGCGCCCTATCGACGCGTAGAATGCATAAAATGGTTGCAGAAGAGAGAACTGAAGACGCAGCTAATCGGATTCGTTGCAAGGAGGGTTTGCCGAGGCGAGCCGCCGTCAACACAAAGTATTTAAACTTCCAACATGGATACGCGCAAAACACGGTTTGGTTACGAGACTGCGCGCACAATATTTAATGGCGCGCTGCAACCCGTATTTTCTATTGCATTAGGACTATTCACTCTTTCTTTGGTTTTATCTTAACTATATTAAAAGCAAATCGTCATATGTACTTAAGTATCTATGACCATCTTCATTCGTACTCCATGCATATAGCGTAACTTATAGAGTTGATCATGCCTTACATGCGACAACGAGGCCTGAGACTAGTAATATGGCAACATCGAGATCAAATACAAAATATAAAACTCAGATACAGCGAGGCGCCTGACCCGATTTTTCGCAACAAAGACAACGGCAACATAATGAACAGCATAGCTAACTGTGTTAATCATACGATATGAATGCACATTTTAGTAAATTTAATTTTGTGCACATGAAATCCAGTTTCGAAAGTTCAATAGAGATACTTTTATCTGTTCGATGGGGAGCCTTGCCGACCTCATATAATATTTGAAATGCGATCCTCACTTCTGAAAATTAAATTAATATTCTCTAGTAGCAGATTGGAGCTGCCAATGTATACTCATCGTTATGTATATCTCTCAACCCAGTAACTCCAATCTTCTATTACGATGCATTTTTAATGTGATTCTCTTATTCCTATAATGGAAATATTTCAATTTGGGGAATAAGTTCCAGATGCGTCGATACATCTTGATGCAATCATATGAAAGCCTAATTTTGTGACACCCAAAGCCATGAGATAGCGGAGCCGCTGGCCATATCTAAAGGGCTCAAATGTGCTCTGCCGCTACCCGAATCACGATAGGGTTTAACCAGCCTGGTATCGCGTGTTCAAATCCTTACGCAAATTTAAACTTTAAATCATCAGGAATTCTGTATAAACAACCTGAGCCAAAAGTCTTGGGGTCTGAGCCAACAGGATGAATATAAAGAGGTGAACATTACAATACTACCTACTTTTACCTTATAATAAATCTTCAGCAACATGCTTCTACTCGAGCAATCCATATCAATCATGGAGAATGAACAGGACATACAGATCTATGAAGACACAGTTCTGTTAACCATGTTAAAAAATGGACAAGTCAACTGGAGAGAATTCTTACAACCGCGACAAGACCTTTTGCGTGCCAGTATCGGGAAGGCATGGTCTTGGAGAGTAAGGCCTGTTTACCGGAATGTCCAAACAGTGCAGAATCATCTGAGGAGCACCAGCGCCATTCCAGATATCAGAAGAGTTCAGGACATCATGGATCTATTGGAGAGATTGGCCAGACTTGATAATCACACCGCTCTAATCTATACCGCCATCAACGATATCTTTGAGATAATGCGCAGCCAACAACGATCTTTGGAGTATAAATTATCGTCTCTCCGAAAAGATCCAACAGCGAACGAGAAGTTAATACTGGAGTTGAAAAAGACTTATGAATCTAGCTGGAGAAGTCTCCGAACAGATCTCAAGGCACAAAAAGATGTGCTGGCCATAGAAGAAGACTTGCGAGCCTCGTTTATGAAGGAGCTGAAGTTTATTTTTGAAAAAGGTACCGGTAATTCAAACGGCAGCTGGTGGAAAAACAAAACGCTGTGATCCTAGTTGGTGTTGAATAGAAGAGCTTGTATGATAGCTAGTAGGTGGATCTTGGGTGGTATAATCAGTCTGTATTTGCTTTCTATAGCCCAGCGCAATTAAGGTTCTGAGCGAATATTAAATGAGTATAAATAGCCACACCCACAACGGGTATCATTAGAGTGTATATACAACGTGCTGCTTCAATCATTATGTCGTTTATAATCGTATAATTGTGTTTTTGTTTCTTTTTCCCTTTTGTAATGGGTGAGAGAAATGGCGGGAGAAATGTTAGGCTTTAAACCTCTCCGATCAACAAGCTAAGATAAATAGTCCACCCCAGCGATACTAAACTACCGAATAAAACTCTTCTTTCGAAAGGTACGACGCTGAAGGATATCAACGCGACGAGAGGCCAGAGTTTCCACCCGGCAAACTGGAATCTCCAAAAGTCCTAAAAGTAAAGACGTTAGTGATTAGTTTTCGCAGGTATTGAATGCAACTGGACAACTACGCACCCGTCCAAGATTCCATTGGATTTGCTCCCACGGATTACCGTTCAAAATACCCATTCCAATGATGAATATGGCATTGTTGATCGGACCAGCACAGCCCTGATCTAGCAGAAGTTTTCGGGCGATGTTACTCTTATTGATCCTTCCTGGTTCTGCCGGAGCACCCAATCCACCTATCGGCGATAGTGGTGCCTTCTCCTTCAGGCTAATATCATCGGTCTTTTTGGATTCTCGAAGAGAGACCGTTGGATACGTTGGGAAGCTTCTCTCCAGGAAAGCTTGCCATTTGTAATTGGGTGGTGTGGTAACGAGGGTGAAGACAAAGAACCGGAGAATGGGCGCTATAGCAAGTTCGAATGGTTTCTATATAAGGTATAAGCTTTTATTGCATATGTATATACTCTCTCAGAATTCTAAGCATACACTTGCTTTCCATGCGGCTAGTATCTGAGCGAGAAAGTTCGATAGTCCTGATAGTAGTGCAGCTTGGAATGCAGCTATTATGCTTGGAGGAAGCGCCATGGTCAAAAGAGGCGAAATCGGACGAACAGCAGCGCGAAGGAAGATGAAACTGCGCCAGCAGCTTTGATGAAGAGTAACCGGGTCAGGAAGCGGCTTTTCTTAGAATCGATCCGGATAGATTCTATAGTAGATGCGGAGCTGTGGCCGAGTGAGCGAGTTGAACAGAAGGTAGGAGTAGTCCGCTTAACAGTTCCGAATGTATTGTTTGTTGAAGCCAATCTGTCCAACACGGCGCCGCCGCTGCCGCCGTTGTTTGCGTTGGGCCCGAGTGTCAACCCGGCAAGCCACGCACCGCCACGCAACACAGTATCCGGATATAAGTAAGTACTTGAGCTAGGACTCAGAGATCGATATATCGATATATCGATATATCCTGCTATGAATTCGATTTCAATTTCAATTCCGAGCCCATTGCCCTAGCTCTCCTATATAGGCCTTAACTTTTTCGTTATATATAACGCACTCTAAGGCCCTACCCCGTATTCCACTACATGCTCTATCTCCCGAACTTAAGCCGACTGAGCTCAGCCCGGATGATGGATGTGCACATGTGGTGGCTGAGTCCAAATCTAGAGTCGATAGCGGGATAATCCGAATAGAATCGATCGGATCACCGTGCTTTCGACGGCCAAATCAATCGCGAGCGACGTGTGGGCGTTGGTACTGTTTGGACTAATACCGTTTCCGGTGACACTTGGAGATCTCGACTCTGTTTGCGGGCTGAGAAGACATCTGCGAAATCTGATGCGAAAGCGCCACCGCTATCATTGAAAATTAGCATTCTGGACCCTTTTTGTCTCTCGTACCTGCAGTTGCAACTATACCTTTACTAGAGAAAGTATAAAATCGTAGTAACTCGTCGCATTCTTTGTAAGTCGATATCGATACGCCCAGCTCTGCAACTGAGAAGATAAAACTTGGGTCCAAATAAATGCACCTTACCTGCATTTAGAAATACAACATTACAACGCATTGATAACCTACTTCTTCTTCTTCTTCTTCTTCTTCAGCTTCACCTTTCTTCCTTTCTTTACGGTGTCCGATTCAAAGGTCCGTCCGAGCGAGATTCGAGGATGAAAAAAGATATCTCCATCACAACTACGAACGGGGTAGTGAAGAAGGGATCTATCGCCAGCGATTCGCATACGCCGCTGGCAAGATTAAAACGAAATCGTTCTCCTTGTCTATTCATTTTTGGCATCTTCCTTCTCGTGGTTGTCAGTCTTGCTGTCGGTCTCGGGGTCGGGCTTACCAGGAAGTCAGGGCAGCAGAACCCCGCAGCCAATAACCCCAGAGCGGAGACTCAAAGCAATGCAAAAAGTTCAACATCTACAAACCTACCAAGCACGAGCAGTGCAGGTACTCCTACGGCTACCTTTAAACTAAGACCTTCCCAGACCGCTGTCGCCCAGTGGCAACCAACTGCAGGAGAAACATGGCAAATTACTCTCATCAAACCTCCCAATAACACCGACTCGACTGTTACGGCATATGATCTCGATTTATTCGACAATTCATTTGCACCTATAGCCAACCTGAAATTAAAAGGCCACAGGGTCATATGTTATTTCTCAGCCGGTTCGTATGAAGATTGGAGACCGGATGCGAAGAACTTCACAGAGGCAGACTACGGGAAAGCCATGGATGGTTGGGCGGGAGAGTGGTGGCTGGATACTAATAGCCGCAATGTTCGCAATATCATAGCAAATAGAATCGCCCTAGCGCAGTCCAAGGGCTGCGATGCAATCGACCCGGATAATATCAATGGTTATCAGAATCCCACCGGGTTGAATTTAACTGAGGCTGATGCCATCTCATTCCTCAGATTTATGTCCATCGAAGCGCACAACCGCGGATTGGCGATTGGACTAAAGAACGGCGGCGAGCTAGTAAGCGACGTCATTGACTTTATGGACTTCGCGATTCAAGAATCATGCGTCGCATATGACGAATGTGCACCATATAGAACATTTCTCGAATACAACTCTCCGGTTTTCCATATCGAGTATCCAGCTGATACGAGTACAACTGTTGCGGAAATTTGCTCGCCTAAAAACGGGGCCCAAGGGTTTTCGACAATCATAAAACATTTAAATTTGGATGACTGGGCGGAATACTGCCCCTGATTTTGCCGTACGCTGTTACACACTTTTCAGTATGCTCTTGCATTTTGTGGCTGCAGAACTTTGAGCTACCGACGTAGCTGTTATTCCGGGTTGTTGCATTTGTGTAAACATTATTATCCCTGGAACCTAGGCGTTATTATATTGGTCTCAATTTGAAGATAATCTACGCAATCCCCAGTAATGCTACGCTCCATAGTAGTCTCTCCAGTTTCACTCAGATGGCGCAAAGGAAGGTGGATCTATACGGAGGCTTCTTTTGTAAACTTTCAGGATATCATCCCGGAGGCACCCTTCATAAACCAGGCGTTGGGAAAAGGATTGTTATTCTCTGATAGTCAAAGCCACCAGCATAACATTCTTGCTTGAATCCAATTATCCCTAGGATACGGATCCTCGTGAAATTGTTCATGTACTAGGCATACCCGGCTGGTAACTCTACCTTTATCCTCGATTAGTGTCATCCTGCATACACTTCGACACGAGTAATGTCCAACTGCTTTGACTCCGGATTTAGCATTGCAGGTAAAATCATCTCCAGCCACCAAGTTCTTGAAACTAACAAAAAAAAAAAAAAAAAGATATTCATGTCGTACAACAACTTATTCACTACCGAAGTATAGCAGATGTGCGAGCCCAACTGACTGGTACATGGTATTACCAGAAGGGGATCCTTGGTAAGAGCCTAGTCTTTCAAAAGATTGGGGAACCAGGGACTAGATCCGCCTATTAATTGAATATTCTATTTGTCAATCTTGCAATTCTGAGTGGTACAACAAGATGTTGTACGTTTTTGAAAGTTAGGCTGAAGCCTTCGCTCTCTGGGATGTCTGGGTACGATACCAGCCAGCATCATCGGTTACGCGCGTTCACAACGGCATCTGGCGGCTTCTGTTGAAGTCCCGCTTCTGTCAAGTTGTCGAAGTTCTGCTTCTTTCATCGAATTCCTTGGACGGAGCACGGCTAGGGAAGCAAATCAGCCTGTATAGAGCTGTAGAGTATCACCAAAGTTCACCGTTGCAACCCTCGGCCGATTTCAACTGCCACCCTGTGCGATTGATCCCGGACACTACTGGCCAGAGCCTCCCGAGCCTCGGGATCTCAAGGAAACATCCCTCCGAAAGCCCCAAATCTCGCAAGCTAGAAATGCGAGGAGAGGGAGTCGATTCAGGTCCATCAATAGGTTGATTTGCAAGTTATGGGGCGCTGTGGACCAAAGCGAAAGGGTTCATCGTGCGCTAGATTATAGGCTGGGAGCCGGAGGGGCTCGGTAAGAGTTTGCGGCTTCCTTAGCAGAGCGAAAATTACCGGCAAATAGATTCGTCCAGTTGCAGTGGAGCCACGCTTTTCCCGGCAGCTTTCTTCTATGGCGTCTGGGGAAATGTTGAAAGTAAACGATCACATCCCAAACCCCACCACGGATAACACGGATCAATGCTGATGCAACAAACTGTCACACTAAACGTAGCCTCGAAGAGGGATCCAATCGTCACAGCAGTGAAACGCCACGGCATTCAGTTAAGCGAGCTGTTGCCAAAATATAGGTTGGGATCTTAATGACGGAGAGTCTCGCGCACCAGCACTGAAGCCGTTTTTCCGTAATGGAAAATTTGATTGTCGTTGGGAGATAATAGTAGCTCGCTTCCTGGTAGAATATCCCAAGCTTTTGTGCAGTCTTGTAACTAAATAGTCTCCTAACTAAACTCGACTTTCGTGGTTCAACGCGTCTGTAATTAATTGAAAACGCATATCGTTGAATCGAATCGGGCTCTAAATTTAGGCCGGGGGGAGGACCTGGTTTTCGTTTGTTTTCTGATACGAAAATTCAATTCGTTCCACCTTCAAGCGGTGTGGTCGAGTTCAAATAGCCAAGCACGTTTTGTTCAGGGGTATTCGATGCAATTGCAGCGTGGTTGACTTTTTTCGTGTGTCGACTCTGTTGGGATACCACTGCAACTGACTCGCAAAGACCAGGCTTGAAGTTACATGGACGACGGTAATTCCTTCCATCAAGCAACTAGGTTCGTTCTCTAGTTTTCGTTATTGTAAAAAAAAATAAAAAAATAAAAAAATGATAGCTGTAGTTATTTTGGTATTTTCTCTGGATAGAATGTTATGTCATAGAAATAATTTGCGAGCTCTAGCTCTAATTGTAAAGCCTCAAAGGGCTAGCTACAGAAGTTTCCTAAAATATAAACAGACTCCAGAAATGTACTCTAAATGCCCTCGTTCCTCCAATGGCAGCCGAGAATAAGGGGTACGGAATTAAAATTATACCGCGCTTTTGACCGGATGCTCAATCAAAAGAGGCTTGAAGCGAGAGAATATGCAATATGCATGGATAGCACACGCTGAAAAAACAAACAAAAAACGCCACGACCTGCCAACGCAAGGGAGAATGTCGGAGGAAGATAAACCCATGAAAAAACCGTTGTATATACCCGAACATGATGGAAACGTTTAAAGCCCGACCAGAACAATATAAGGGAAATGATGAGAGCGAATGTGGTATCATAAAACAATGCTTAAACCGACAGCATAAGGGAAAATAACCTGCGTGGTTTTTTTTTTAGAAAGAAAAGGTCATCAACGCTGGGTTAAGTGCCAACGGGAAAAGCAAATGAGAAACAGCGACGGTACACTAGGGAAAAAAAAAAAAAATTAGTATTCAGAAAATGAAATAGTCGAGAAAGGAGTGGCTTACCATCGGCAGGATAGGAGTAAAGTCGGTAATACGATAAGAGTATGGAACGAACGGTGCTACTGCGAGAATAACCACTCCAGCAATCGCGAGGAGGGCAAAAATCATGCTCCATTTGAATCGCTTCAAAACTTTTGGGACTTCAATAAAGAAATTTGAGTATTCAACTTCTTTGCCAGTAGCCCCCCATGTCACTAAGATCATGAAACGTTAGTACGCTACGCATATATAAAGGTGAAGGCCCAAGCTTACTATCAATCTCAAACATGTGGGCGAGGAGGGCCTGGGACACATGTAATGAAAGGCCACCCAAGAAGAGAGCAAGCATAGGAACCCATTTGAAATTCTCGAACACTAGATAGGATTGTTAGTTTATACTGCGTTTAATAAACTCTCGGATCATTTGGAGCGAGACTTACGAGCCCAGAGGAAAGTCCTTTCGCCAATTCTGTATCTCATAACGGCAAGGGCAATGTTTCCCAGACCGTTGAAGACAATAACAATCGAGAACCACACACGCCATGAGTCAATGTAATATTTGTCGAGATAACCATTGAACCATCCGATGGCAAAGTAATTGGCGGTTGTCATAATCCAGGCAGCTCCGATAGCGTAATATGTTCCGATATAAGAGATAATTGTGATCTTGGAAGTCATACGGATATTGGAGAATAAAAAACGACGGAACAATGGTGTGAACGGTCCTCGAACAAGCCAAAAGCGGATCGGGTGGAAGAGCAATTCGTTACATCCGTATGCGTATTTTTCCCAACGAGCCAATTCGTCGTAAACAGTAAGCGAAACTCCCTCTTGGAAACCCTCTCCGGTATATGCAGCCAATCTAATAGTATAGCCGTTCACCTGTAAACGAAGAGACATGTCAAAGTCTTCGGACACATGCGACTCGGACCAAAACTTTTCGTAGCCATCCTCATCGACGTAGGAGACCTGTTGCACTGCTGACCAGCGAAGAATAGCATTATGTCCAACAAATGGGGCAACGTCTCCATTCGAAACCGTGTATCTGATAGCTGTATAAATCAAGTTGGTGAAAAAAGTAATACCGTTTTCGAAGTAGTTATGGACAACCTGCATGACACCAGAGGAATATTGCATAATGCCAACTTCTGGAGAGCGCTCGAGTTCACTAACTGCATCGAGAAGACAGTCTGCGGGAACGCGGGTATCGGAGTCGATAAGGATGATATAGTCGCCAACACGGATATTTCCATCGGCCCAAGCTCGACCGTCAGCTGTGACGACTTCTTTGAGAGCCTCTTCGTATGCTTGAGCTTCATCGTGCTGAGTCCAGTCATCTGTACGTTCGATAGCAGCAAGTTTTTCTTCGACTTTGCAGGATATCATCAGGGCAAAGTTCATGTTGGACGCCTGTAAGAAAGTGTTGGCCACGTGAGCTTATTGCACCGATTTCAACGATTACTTAGGTAATCTGAAAACCCTCTTGGAACCAGCCTTCTCTCTCCTCAAAGCCCGACTTCTGGATTTCAGATCAGGAGTTTGTTTCCGGAATTCCGTTGGCTCTTCCTCAAATGGTCCAGAATACTTTTTCTAAGGGGAGGTGGGGTTTGTTTAAGGCGCAACTAACCTTCTTAAATTTTCCCCGACGCAAAAAACCGTTCTCGCCATGCTTAGGACGAGCGACCCATCCGATATTGTTATCAGCATAAAATTCGATTCTAGCTTGTCTATCTTCTTCATCGATAAGTTGGAGACCGTCATCGTTGACAAAGATGTTTGCAGAGCCACCCTGAAGTTCGTAAGTAGATATCGCCTGTTTGATCGATTTTATCGTTGGCGCTATAACTGCATGGAGACCCTCCTTGTAAACAGGGCATTGAATGGTAACATGCGGCAGAACCAGGCTCCTAATACGAACGGGCGGCTTTGCGGAGTAAAATTTGGAGTTGATGGACAGCTGTCGAACCGGACCGAAAACCTGAGCGATACAACCAACGATAACTTGGCCGAAGAAGAGCGTCAAGAATATCTGGACCGGCGTCAAAGCTAAGAATGCTAGCCGGGTGTAATCGCCATCGACAGCGATTTCAACAGCAAGCTGACGATAACCAGCACCCAGCGTGACGATTACCAGGATGAGAGTAAGCGACACCAAGACCGTGTTCATTAAATGAGTGGGTCTGCTTTCCAAAGTAATTTCTCCACTCTCCTCATCGAGCCCCTCCACATGCAAATGATTCGGGTCCCTTTTCTCATTATCTGCCTCAATATCTTCATGCGATCTCCATACTAGCTCCATAAGCTCGCTCTCAATGGACTTGGCTCTCTGGACTATGTGGAGGGCATCATCATCCCATACGACCAAAATTTGCTCGTGTGCGATGAAAGCGGCGAATTGGTGCTTCTTCGCCCTCGGGAGATCATCTATCGATGGAAGAATTTGGATACGGAGGCCATTCATTAAAGGGACATCAAGGGCATCAGGTGACCACTGCAAAAATGTTTTTATAACACGAGAGTTTACTGTCATTGCGACCTAGAGGAACTTTAGTGAACATCTTTTCCTAGCGCCCAAAGCATTGGAAACTGACCTGGACATTCATAGCAGCGCAAGCAGCCGCGAATCGGCTCCTCCCTAACTCTGGCGGGCAAGCCATATAATTATTCCGGCTCTTACGAAGAATAACACCTTCCGCCTCCCCGGTCATATCTCCTACCCACATCTGAGAACATTGTTGCTGAAAGAGATAATTGACCATGACTTCGTGTTTTATATCTTCGATTAGAGCTGATGACCGAGAAGATCCAGGACTGTTGAGCGAACTTCTTGATGACATCCCAGAAGGACTGCGCAAACCAGGCATCTCAAGATTGCCACCTAAAGCTGGCGTGAGGGCCCTCGGTCCCTTCTCGGACTGAGGAGGGGACGGCGACTCTGGCGTGTTCCCTTCGGCACCAGGGCCAGGAGGGGCTTTGAAGTAGTTTTTGAGACCCATGTCGAAAGCAGCAACTGACGCCTCTAACAGGCTTATTAATTGATTCGGTTTTCCTTCTCAGCGTCGCTTCGTTCTCCAAAATATAGTCGTCAAGGGTATCGTGATCCTCTCTTCAATTGACGTCTTACTTACAATCCAGATCCAGAACGTGAAACCAAAAGGGGTGGAGAGAGGAAGAGGGGGGTTCGTAACGAATGGCGGGGTTGAAAAACAATGATTGATCTACAGAGCGAATGACGGAGATACTTTTGAATACGGCCGTCCAGGACAATGTAATGCCTGGTTGACGATAGTCGAAAGGAGTCTCAAATGTATATCAATCTTGCGACTCTTGGAACCAAAGACAGAGGACATGCCACTTGATATCTCCGAGCGCGAGATAGAAAAGGACTAACGAAAAACCAAAAAGCGAGAGAGTGACAAGAAAGAAACGAAGGGAAGAAGAAGGCGGATAAGGCCAGGGTGATATGGTTTTCTAGCTGGATCCCAGATGGAGTTGGTGAACACTGCCTTGGGATGGTGTCAATGGAGACCTCAACGCTGCTTTTTCGCCGGGCTGCGAACGCACATGGACGTGTCTCTCGTTCATTATGTTCCTCCCAGATGCGCAGGACGCAAAAAAGGACTAGCAGGGATTAAGGGTTATGCAAGCTAAGGAGAACATCCAGATTACCTTTAGCCTTTCACCACCGTGGGAAAAACTTCGAGAAAGCGCATGCAGGGTAAATTTGAAAGAAAAGGTCCGAAAAAGCAATCCAGTAATAGTATATGATCATGAACTCAGCCGGCTCTACAGGGGAGAGAAACAACAAGGCCAGAAAAAAGAAAAGCGGAGCTAAAGAGGAACAGGGGAAACGTCAGGAACGACATGGGCTAGCCGCGAAAAACAGGCCTTTGGCTTGGCGCCAGATAGGGGAAATTGCCCTCCAAAAGACCCCGCGGGCTGCCAGCCCCGGTATCCGTCCCCCATGCATCCAGAGCTTTCGATTCTCCCCCACCAGCAAGCAAGCAAGCAAGCATGTCTTTTTCAAACAGCGTTGGAAAGCCTATTACCCGCCTCCAAGTCTATTGGGATTTGATCTTGTTATCAGCGAGAGTAAAAATAGAGTCTGGATAGCAATCTGGATGCAAGGTTTTCACAGTTTTCCGTTAAGTTGTTCTCTGACTCGTCTTCGTCATAGCGGTTGGTGTTGCACAGAGGAAATTGGCAGCTTCGGTACAATGCAATGTACTCTCGAGCCAATTTCCTCACCGGAAGCCATCAGTCAATTGAAGGGATAGAAAGGTCGTTGCGCGTCCATCTGGCCTGGTCTCTGCATCGCATCGGATTCCGCCTTTGTATGCCTTTTATCCTGTCCTTTATCCGAATAGCGGTGGATACACCAACTAGCTTCACATGTTGCCCTGTATCGCCTGGGGGTGAAGTTTTTCCTTGTCTAAAAACCGAGCTATAAGTCATTATGGTGCCTTTCGATTCTAAGAAAACCTAGTCTGGGGAAGAAAAACCGGTTGTTTAGTTTTAATATTTTTGTTTCTTGGACGGCTTTTAGGATAAGTGCTTCCATACGAAGGACTGGAGTATAACGTATTTTCTAAGAATATCGAAGCATGATTATTCTTTTTTTTTTTTTTACTAAAAGAACCATGGCCGGCAGCCGAACCAGGGCAAGGTCGCATCAGAACGTTCAAAGATGCATACAACTGTATGTCCCAATGGCTTGATGTTCACTACGAGTCTCGCCTAGGAAGGTGATTGTGTGAAAATTCACACCCCCAACCTCTAGCAACTCCGGGAAGGTCAAAAATTGGCCTTAAATATTAAATCTCGATCGGCCCGTGCTTGTTCAGTGGCGATTGAAGTAATTGGATTCTCTTGTTCTGCCTAGCGAATCTTGCAGTATTCCTTGAGAAAGCGGAAGTCGATAAATTACAATTGAGAATCACGGATCGAATGCAAAAATGGGTATGCACAATATTTAGATCAAGGTGGGGTGCTTATTGTCCGTCCAGCGAAGCAAATTTGGAAGATTAAGCTCAGTTACACACGTTTAGAATCCGTTAATCCGGTGCATATCCACACTATTGACCTGCTATCCTGATTCAACTTTCCCGATACAATAATTTATCTAGCTAGGCCATGCCCTTTTCCTTAATCAATGCATCTACATTTTAAGTTTTTTTTTTTTTTTTTTTTTTTTTTTTTTTTTTTTTTTTCCCAAACAATAATGTATAAGGACACAAGCGATTATGTAATTGCTTAATTATAGTTTCAACAATTGACGTTATATATATATATTTTTTTTAACTTCAACCCTTAATCCATCTCTGGAGCTGGAATGTTCTTTTCCCCCCCGCCCCTTGCGCCGCTTTCTTTCACGTTGTGTTCCCAGCAAAGAGAGCCATCACAGAGGACGCTCCCGAGCGGACGGATGCATCCCGGCGGGGCCCCGGTACTTGGCCCGGATATCGCCAAAGCTTGTCGCGCTGAGGGTTCGAAACCGTCTGAGGCAGCCACAACTGCTTTCGACGCAAGTCTTGTGCCAAATCCGTTCGTGGGCTTTCGTCCTCCCAGGTCCTTAATATTTCAAATGTTCAACTACAAAGTAAAGTTTCTCTAAACGGCGGGTTCTAACATCAGTGGCTGAATCGCCGCGCCGTGCCAGCGCTCTACGTGTATACACATGCATACCTTGAGTATTCGGGCAGAGTACATACAATGGATACAGACTTGCAAACTCCGAGGTTTATCATTCTATGACTCGATCCTGGTCGTTTATATTCGAATGTTCTTCAGCGTGCAGGATGGCCAACAAATGCGCAATGCAGAAAAAAAAAAAAAAAAAACCAGGTGAGGGGACAGGACAACTGAGACACAAGCCGTTCAAGCCAAATAACAGCCGACCTTAGTTAGATCGATGTCACCAATTCTCCTTTCTCTCCCGAGACTGTTGCGAGGCTGTTGCGAGACGACTGCTAATTATTTATTACGAACTATTTCTGTGCGTGCGCGTGCCAGTTCCGTCCCCTCGGCTCGAACTTTTCGGGCAGTGTTTGCTCATTTCTGGCGCCAAGAATAATATTTTGTTCAGCTCCTCGCCAGCTGCGATTGCAATAATACAAAAGACGTCGCACAGAAATATTCCGACAGGAATCCTTCTCCACAGCATATATTTCCAAAGAATTAAAATTAGGGCTTTCTGTGATTAGAGACCATCACACAAATGTCTAACAAGAAATGTATTTATAATTTAGTCTCGGGACTCAAATGTAAATGTATTGATAGGTTTACTACGATAGTCTTAACCCCAACAACACAACTTATACAGGTGTTGCGTCCGCCAGACTAGACTACCTAAGTAGGTTACGACGGCTCCCGATGCGGTACGGCTGGAGTGAGACCTCAGCTATTAATTAGCTTCATCAATTGGGTAGTATACCTACTTAAGCACTTAAGTACTTACATATTCTGTTATATATATTTCTACATGGATCAAGTCAATGCAATAGCACAGCAGGGTTGAACTTGACGACTCTTCGTTTGCATATTTGTGTTCCTCCTATCGAATCAACCTTGTTGGCTTCTTCCTGTGCTCTGCAGCGACTGCATCCTCTGCGCGACTTCTTCTGTGCACTGTGCTATCTTCACAGGCTTTTGCATATCTCCCGCATTTTTTGCCCAATTGAACCTGTGCCCTGTGAAATATTTGAAGGCGTGGCGATGAAGAGACCGTCCAGTCTGCATCGTTCGTGTGGGTCCGACCCTTTTCAGCAGTCCCCACCTCGCCTATGTTTGTTTTGGATATGAGCCCGTCCGCCCTCCTGCAGCCGTAATTTCCTCTCTTCACGCCGACCTCATTTCGAAAAACCTGACCGCACCGCACCGCAGCACGGGAAACACTATGCAAGAAGTTATGAAGATTTTTTCCCCCCAACACTGGATTATCCTTACAGAGAGAGAAAAAAAAAAAAAAAAAACCCCCATTGCCGCTCTCCCGGCCTCTGCGAATAAGAAATGCCCCTCGGAGTTAATTAGATGTTGGAATCGATTTTCTTTCACTGTATGTTACGTACACCAAACCCTTGGATACCAGGGTGAGCACAATATGCTCGCCCTTTACACTTAAGCCTGACTTGTTATTAATCATTAGCATGACGTCGGAGAGCAAACCTCAAGCCTCGTTAGCGGGACGGGAGCTACAGAATCATATCTCGATCTTTATATTACAGTATATCAGCCCTATCGCGATATCGTGGCCTGGAAAAAAAGCAGGATCGATCGTCAATCGTCTTCTCCATAAGGAAATTTCGTGCTTCCGCGATTCACATTCAGCCTGAGTAAAGCCATTCTATCGGATCGATCGAGCTTCATACAGATTTGGCATTATCGATCCTGAGCTAGATCTGAGAAATCTCGCTCCGAGCATTTGCTGCCCTGGCCTAGATCGAAGATCTTTTACCTGTTTCAAAAGTCTGGGTTGTAATTTCTAGTAAACGGCTCGAATGGAATGAAGACCCTGGATCAATCGGTCAGTTTCTTTTTGAAACAATCAACATGATTCAAAAATAAAACTACCCTCTTGATCATACGATGTGTGAAAAGAAAAAAAAAAAAAAATTTGCACATATTTGCTGGCGTGGCTAAAGTTAGTGCCAATAATCCATGCGCGGTTGAAAGCTCCGAAGCATCAAAAACTCCTTTGTGAAAAACTTATGCGCTAGGTCCCTCGCAGACTCCATAGCATCACGGATATATCATGATACAATATAAAAATCAATACCATACCTATCAAGGGCGATATGGTGTCGATCAACCAGTCCCTTTTGGTTGGGTCCATTCTGGTTCCGGGGTTTCCGCTGTGATAATGCAACATCTAGATGCATCTTGGCGAAACTCTTCAGCCACAAGCTTGACCTACCACTCTGATAACAAGGAAGGCAATTATAATGATTCAAGCCGTCTCTTTTTCGTTCGTTATCAAAATTAAAACTCGATCACAGCGGCTTATCAGCATGAGCTCATGTTGGATCTTTGGATTTCGGAATTAATTGTGATAGCAATAAAACCCAGTCATCTGAGCGGCTGCGAGTGTGTATTGGTATGTGCATCTATCCCTCGGCTGGCTACCAGGATACTGAAATTAACGCCGTCACCAACTAGCACTCGCGAAATCGACGAGATTTAGGTATCCTGACTTAACGAGCGATTCCGACTCGAGACAAAGCCCTCCCGTCGGATATCTAATTCCCAAGCTTTAGAGTTCGGTGGAAATTGATACATGCTGTGCAAACAATAGGAATCATAACGTTATCTAGAACCGGGGCGTGAACCTGCAAATCGACTCATCACCAAGAGCTGTTGGACACCAAACTCATTAAACTGGGACTTAAAAAAAATAGGGCTCTCATCACAACCTGCGATATCAGCTCGGTTTCACAGAGATGCAGCGTCGAGTCCTTTCGATTCAAAAGATCGAGGCCTCGATGCATAGAACCTTAAGGCCTTTGAGTGCCCTGTCATATCTTGCTGCCTTCAAGTCCCCCGAGACTAGTCTTGGACGCTTGTAAATTCTGTTGCTTCTTTAACTTCTAATTTGAATAGCCTTTTTCGTTGACTTACAAGCTAGCTAGGCACAAGATGAAGTGATAGCTCGGCGAGCAGCACCGGATGCATGAATATCACCCGTACCGCGAATGGGAAACCAAGTAGATTTATAAAGGAGGGACAGCGATAATTGCTAGGATCAAGTCAACGACCGAACTCCTACCGAGATGATAACCTCTCTGCATGCTGGATTGGCACGAAATTAACGTTTGCAACTTGCCGGCAACCCGATAAGGACTACAAGTGCGAACCCTCATGGATTCGAGAAATCGCGGTAAGGGCTGCCAAAAGTGAAAGGGGCCGGAAATTCTTCCAAAATACCGCAATGCGTTTTCGAGTGCATACTGAAGTCTAATATTGAACAATAGACCATCGGCGTGGCAGTCTTGGGGGGTTGAGATGACAAGCAAGGGCCCTGGTTGAGCCTCTATTCCCGCCTGCCGTTTTTGTGGCTGAGTCGAGCTCCATCGCAGCCAGAAGCGAAAGGCAACAACCTTTCTATTCAGCAGGGTGGAGTGCAGTTGCAATTGCATGTTAATGTTGAGAAACATTATGTCATCGGACGGCGATTTTAGGGCTAATAGCTTGCACCGAAAATCGAGAAGGTCGCATGTATCGACTTTTATTCTGAAATCCGCAAAAAATCGGAGCTGTATGAGTATAACCCCCCAACCTCGTCAGCGTAGGGGTGTGCGCAAAGTCTGAAGGTTAAGAAACACTTTCAACAATTTTATGTTGCGAAATATCAAACCGTCAACGGTTTTAGCATCATGTAACGCCAGCTGTAAAGTCCACTCGTATATGCGATAACGACGAAAAAGGACACAATGCTGAACGATTCGGTCAACCAACAACTGTAAGCTTTTATTCGTATACTTATTTTTGCTATTGTACAGGTTGATACGCGTCTGGGATGGAGAAGAGGGCAAGAAAACAGGCATCGGCGCTAAATAATCTATTCCGTGACCAACATCAAATATAATAATATAATAATATTAAACATCGAACCCATCCGCTGCAGAAAGCAAAACCGAGCAAAACCAAGAAACCACGCCGAAGCTAATGAAACCCGTAAAGTCAAATGCGAAAATCAGAGTAAACCGACCAGCAAACCAACCTAAACCTCGTGATAAAAACGTGATAAAATCCCACTTTCGCGAGGCCGATACCTAGTGAGTGATAAGTATGTTGCACGCAAGCCAACGCAAAGTTGCGTTACAATCGAGGGAAAAGAGGATTTGGTAAAACAAGAGAATGTATGCGCATCAATCACACTGTTGCCACATTTTCACGCTCTTGACAACCAATGCGTGGTTGTCATTCTTGCCCCAGTCGGATGCCCACATGTACCGCGCGTTCCAAAAGTCCTTCTTAGCCGTGGGGCTCCCGTCAACCCATGGTTTATCGTCAATACCATCTTGAAACCATCCGTTCGTGGCACCCACGGCTACGTTCATAATGAGATAGAACCTTTGATCGAACGGAGCGTTGTTGTTTTTGCTCTCAATCCATGGATTCTCATAGCGAGAGCCGTTCGCACTGCTTAGGGGGAAGTTACCGCGGTCCCAGAGACTTTGTGCACCAAACTTGGTATACAAAACTTGTTGCAATTTCGAGTTTACATAGGTAAACAGGTAGGTATCGGACCATTCGATTCCGAACGTGTTGAAACCGGCAGAATATGTTGTATGGAGAGCGCGATGCTTGACATTTGTCATCCACCATGCGTCGTGGGCATTATCCGGGCCCCAGTGAAGGGACGATGACACGATGTCGTTGCCTCCCTGGGGGTACAAGTAATTGTTTCCTCGGCTTTCCATAATATCGATTTCTCCCGATCGTGGCCATGGTCCATATGTGCTGTCAGTTGGCAACATCCAGATGGCAGGCCACAGCCATTTCCCAAGGGGTAACTTGGCGGTGACCTCGACACGACCATATCGTATGCTGTACGATTTTTTGGTGTTGATGCGGGCGGACTTGACCGGATTTACGATGGTTCCATTTGTGGTATTGGTAGCAGTGATGCAGTTCTGGGGAATATTCGATGTACAGATTCCTTGTTTGATCAGATTGATGGTATTGTCCTCGACGATGAGTTTTTCATCTTGCAGCGTCGGTTTGATATACAGCATGCCATCTTGGACATACGAGTTCTCATCCGTGTTGGTGGTATACTCGAACTGCCCGTTTCTAACAACACGGATATTTCTGTCAGCTCCAAAAGGCACGCATTATATAGATTGATCAAAGTGTGGTTTTATTTATTACCCGTATCCGCCGACTTCGACTTCTCTGGTCCAAACTTCGGTATTGAAGCCGTTCGCCCAATCCTCCGCCATTACTGGACAATACTTGTGCTTTACGACGGATGTGTACCCGTCATAAACCAGATATCCAGAAACCGCCAACCCGATGAAAATACCAATTAATGGTATAATCGTGACCCATTTTTCTTTCGGGTCCTTTCTCGCTAACCATGGCTTTTCTACAGTCCCCTTTGGCACCCGTCGTGAATGAAAATACCGCTGCTGCGGTGCGAGTATACTTGGCAGTGCTGATGTTGAGCCTCTGTTCGAATTCGGTTCGGAATCATATGTGTACGGCGTGATACTTCCAACTGGGGTTATGGGGTCTACAAAGGGGGAGAACTGTGACCGGTCGGGGTCCATTGTGATGGGGGGGTGAAGAATATCTATCGCAAAGATATCGTTGAGAACAGACTGGAAACCTGCACCGTCTTCTAGGAAGAAAATTGGTCGCAATGCGATGACGGCAGGTTCAAGGCGCGAGGAAATGAAGGACCGCGAATGAATGAATGAATGAATGAATGTGGGGTTGTGAACGATAGTAATTAACCACGAAGGAGAAACAAGTGGAAACCTGATGTATTGATCAATGCAATCAATCGATCGATCAATCAATCAATCCACGATGAACTCGGAGAGGAAGCGGTCAGGATGATTGTTCAATCGCAAAGAGCTGAACGAGAGAGGGAAGCGAGTGAATGGTTGGCGTGAACCAGGGGGGGTTCAAGCGGAGAGCACAAGAAGGCAGGAGGAAGGTGGCTATCAGAAACTCATGGCTGAAAAGAAGAGGAGGGCTTCGAAGGGAAAGGAAACTACAAAGATACACGCGCCATATCTGGCAAAAGGCCCAAGAAGCCCAAGTTTAGGCTAGAACTTGGGATTGTTCTTTTCTTCTTTCGTTTCCCTCTTTTCTCTTTGCGCTTGCTGTTTCGTGAGAAGAATCCGGCGTTTTGTTGGTTGAGGTTTCAGAGGAACTGCCGCCACCGGGCCCCCGGTCACCGGTGTCTTCATCCCGGAGCATCATGGGCATCCCGGGAATCCCGGGAAAAGACCCACCGCGCCCAGGTGAGTTTATCCGTTACACGCCCCTGGCATCAGGGCAGCTGGACGTCTGTGCAACACACATCCATCCATCCCACAACTTGCGTAAAAAAAAAAAAAAAAAAACTCCGAGTGCGACTGACCAGCGTTCTCCTGAGCTGAGCGCCCGGACGGAATTGAAGACAATGTTCGAACCGTTCGAGCCAACAGCCGGGATTTGTTTGGCCGCTCTTTGCCTTTATCCTCCCTCCCACGTGTTTTTCCCCACCCCGCTTAAATTGGTGAATATGTCAGCGCCCAGATCTTCGAGGTGAAGGGAGGGTATGTCATGAGGGTGGAAGGAAGGAAAGGAAGGAAGGAAGCATGGCGTATCGCTGGATGGGATCGCAGTACCCCGTATTTCCCAAATCTATTCTCTCGAGCTAGCTCTCTTTCGAATCTCCGGTTCAGGTCTCGCGATGGGGCTTTCTCCTCAGTCATGCACATGAACGTATTTTATCGACTTGTGCACCTTCTTGAAGATCCTTCCGCCGTTTCGCGAACATTATTGTTTTCTCAAGAAAAGGGGTCGGCTCTCGCTTTCTAGAGTTGCAAGATACCGTTCGCGCCCACCTCTTCGGATACTCATTGCCATGGCGCCGTAATTTCCCAGACCTGCATGCTATTTTTTATCTTATCTTTTGCGCTGGTCTCCCGTCTCCTTCTTTTTTTGCGCTTTTCTCCCCTCCCTCCTGTCCATGCGCAGAGTATGTAATACAACTTCAGGCTTTCTTGGGACGTCGAGCCTTATCCTTGTCTCCACTTTACCGTGTTGCGCAAAAGAGCATGAAAATATATATTAATATATCTAGGGTTTGGGCACATTTGAATTCGAACCTCCGGTGCTGTGTTCGTGTGAGCGTCGCCGAGAATTTCGCTATCATATTACACATGGCATCACTCCGTATCGGTGAAAAACTTGGTCGGGCCTTTCAGGTGAGGCTGAGGGGAAGGAATCGGATGGGCTGGCATGCGCACACAGCAATTAATTGGCCCATGCCTGCCGCAAATACCATATCCATACAACTTGACTGGCAAAAAAAAAGGGAGTAGAAAGAATAAAGTTTGGTTGTTGTCGACATGCATAGCGGTCAAATTTGCGCGGCCTGGGATTATAATTATGACGCAATGGGCTCTTATTACTGCATTTTTCGTCCCTTCTCCCTTTCCGATAGATTATTCGCCTTTTTCTGAATCGCGATAGCAAGGAGCGACTCTTCGTATCTGCAGTCGACCCTGCGTCCAAGCATGGATTATGTTAAAAATTGGTTGATTTATTCCAGGGCAGAGAATCGCCGTCGATGTCTCCTAAATTCTTTGTTTCGTCGAAAGGATCCTAGGAAGCGGCAGTAAGGCAGGCATGTTGGGCCTAACACCTGCTCTAAAGGGGCAGCTGGGCTCGAAGTTTGTCGACTTTAAATTAAGAATAGGTGCATTTAAGCTTGCTCGGGAACATCGTTTCACCAGCTCATAATTAATGTCTCATGCAATGCTGGCTCTGTGGGCGATCGTGGGATTCTAAATTTGTGCCCCCGTACTCACGCCAATCGCTTGACGAGAATTATTACTTGGGTTATTAACCTAATAACTGTATTGATTCCGAAACTAGACGGGGAAAAAACTCAGATTACCGGATCTCAATTTAGAGCTATCCTTCCGATTAAACACCCCCCGGCCGGCTGCCTTTACATCGTGAAGAAACACAAATGTCTCGTATCGGATACTCACGAATTTAAGTTTACTTCATTCGACGGTTGTGGAAATTCGTTTTTCAGTCTTCCCGCTTCCCGAGAATGCGGGAACCATTACGCCTCGTATTCGCGACCATGAAACCGGCTCTACTTACTTCGCACGTTGAACTGTGCCTTTTATGATTAGTTGGCGAAACATATCGTCGTTTATTAAAATTGAAAATACAACCATGTGAAGCATATCGCAGCGTTGTGCAGAATCTCAAAAAAGCCTGACTTGGTGACACCGTAAATTGTTAGCAAAAGTATCGATGCTACGATATTATTTGTTTATCTTCTTGATATTATACCGGGTACCAGATAGTTTATATTTAGGGTATCAAGTAGATTTATTTAAATTATCATATTTAAAATTTGATTCCTCAGCCGTCGGACTGAGCGATTCAAACTTGGTCAATTAAAGAAATCGCCACCCACGGCTATGCAGCTTTCCGAAAATCATATTTGCAGCTAGATCCGAAAGAAGCTTGTGGATTGATCCGACTTGTATATGCATTTATTGAACAAGATCTTGGTATGTCAACCCAAGTACCTGGCTCTCGGCGCTAATGCCCGCGACTTTGTCATATATTTTTAGCAAACCCAAATTTTGAATAAACATTGCTAAAACTAGATATTTATGATACACAGCAACCGACTACGAGACTAATACACGGCAAAGAAGCGAAGGACAGAGATGAAAATGAACTCATGAGCGAATAAAGAAAAAACCAGACAGGAACACCACGCTGTTGTTATTTGTCTCGTAAACCAGCCGCTGTTGTTATATATCACGTTTTTTTCCTTGTCCGTGAGAAATGTGTTGAATCTGTTGTAAACTGTTGGGGATCGGGCGGCCACCCTCCGATAGGTTCAACGGAGCTGCATCGGATAGCTTGATCAACAGAGCGTGTCTGTCAATGAGAGAGACTTTCCGCCGCGGTGGAGAAGAAGTAGCTAGCTCAATTCAACCCGAGGAGACATTTAGCCGAAAGTAACGTCCAAGTTTCACCCAATTGCTGTGAGCTTCTCTGGGCTCTCGTGTTTCGACCCGTACGTATACGATTGGGTAATGTGCTTACCGAAGCAATATGCATGACGAAGAACGTGGAAACCGTGGGGTAGCAGAATCTTTCCAATTGCGTGAGCTCGATGTTTGTATTTTCTCTACTTTATATAATCTTTTCTCTTCCCCAATGTGCCCATATTGATCTTACGAGCGTGCGAACTGTGCAACGTGGGAAGGTTGAAAGGGATTAGAACGCGACGACGATACTAATGAGTTCTCCTCGACAGACTCGGTCCCAAAGAAGGGAACCTTCGTTTGACCTTCAATCGGACGGAGGCGATGCTAGGGAGGCCTTGTTATCTCAATCCAACCGTGATGGCAAGGGTAGCCCCAAATCCTCTTTTGAGAGGGAAAGGGATATCGTTGTAGGACGTGCCCGGGACAAGAAAAGGAGCAGGAAACTGGTAATCGGATCTGGAGTTCTCTCTGTTCTTTTAGTCGTTGGAGGCGGTCTCGTTTTTACGCCGGCGTCTGATTTTTTCTTCCCTTATCGGTTGACAAGTCCACCTTGGTATCCAAGCCGTGAGTCCGCTCTTAATTTATAGATTTTAGGCGTTCTGAAATTCTAGACATGCTAAACCTCTGTAGCTAAGGGAGGGACTGTGCGATCATGGGAGGACTCATACAAGAAGGCCCACGAATTGGTGTCGAAGATGACGGTAAGTCATATAGCATTGGTATTCTCCTTGATAAATGGCTTACAAAATATATGAATAGTTAGCGGAGAAAGTCAATATAACCACAGGTAAGTTAACTTGAAGAACCGATTAAGCCCCTAGCATAAAGGCTGTTCCTTCCTCACAATGTTTATTTAAAAAATAGGAACGGGATGGCAGATGGACTTCTGCGTCGGTAACACTGGGCCCGCTAAGTTTGTTGGGTTCCCAGCTCTCTGTTATCAAGATGGTCCCCTGGGATTGAGATTTGCGGATAACGCTACTGCGTTCCCAGCTGGTCTGACAGTAGCTGCGACTTGGAACCGGGAATTAATGTAATTCTTTTTGGAGAACCCTAACGAAATTCGAATAGTATTCTGACAAAATTCATAGGTATAAAAGAGGAGAGGCACATGGTACTGAGGCTCGCGGTAAGGGTGTGAATATATTACTAGGACCAGCTTTAGGGCCCCTAGGGAAACATCCAGCGGGGGGGCGGAACTGGGAAGGGTAACTACGAGACTATGTGATCACAAGCCGTGATATTTGCTGATAGCTGTGTTATAGATTTTCGCCAGATCCTTATTTGACCGGTATGGCCTTTATAAATTTATATCAGCCCTGGTATGTTATATATCTGGTTAACTGATGAGCTCTGTAGGGATTTGTGCCGCTCAGACGATTAGAGGAATACAAAGTACAGGAATAATCGCTACAGGTACGCAACCGATTAGAAAATGAATTCCTACATAGGAGTGTTACTAACATGGCCACGTTAACAAATTTTGTAGCCAAACATTTTCTTTTAAACGAACAAGAGGTATTTCCTGGAAAAGTCGAAGTTTTTTTTTGAATGAACAGCACATGGCTAATCCAGACCATAGCACTTCCGCCAACCTTGGGAATGGGGTGAGTTTCGAGTCCATTTTGCTAGTTGGCAACTATATCTGACAGCTCGCAGCCACTCCTGATGCTGTTAGCGCCAACATCGATGATCGAACTCTACATGAATTATATGCATGGCCCTTTGGCGATTCGGTCCACGCAGGAGTTGCGTCAATAATGTGCTCCTATCAGAGGGTACAGCTTCACTGAAAAGACCGAATAATGAAGAATACAGCTACTAAGGAAGACATCTAGGTTAACAACACTTACGCATGCGAAAATAGTAAGCTGCTGAACGGCATCTTGAAGGACGAGCTTGGTTTTCAAGGCTTTGTCCAAAGTGATTGGCTTGCTCAAAGGTCTGGCGTGACCTCCAGTCTCAACGGGCTGGATGTTACAATGCCGGGAGGTAAGAAGTAGAACAAAGCCTTCTAAGCTCATCGATAAAAAAAAAAAAATTCTAACAACATTGATTTCGAGTAGATGGTCTACGTTGGGCAAATGGTGACTCTTTGTGGGGCCCTAATTTATCCAGAGCGGTTTTGAATGGGAGCTTGAGCCTGGACCGCTTTAACGACATGGCAACCCGGGTGGTCGCAGCTTGGTATCAGCTGGGGCAAGATGACTTTCCTGAGGACTTTGCGCCAAATTTCTCGAGCTGGGTTCGCACGGAAACTGGGTTGTTGCATTTTGGTGCTGGAGAAGGACCGAAGGGTATCACGAACAAGTATATCAATGTCCAGTCTGACCACAAAAAAATCGCAAGGGCGGTTGCTACTGAAGGCCACGTACTGGTGAAAAATGATGGCGAGATACTGCCACTGGATATTTCTAAATATAAAAAGATCGGTATCTATGGGTCAGATGCTGGGCCATCTCCAAACAACAATCCAAACTATGCAAAAGATCGAGCTGGAAACCTGGCAAGTCTTGGATCCGGATGGGGCTCGGGCGCTGTGGAATTTCCATATTTGATCGACCCGCTCGAGGCACTTACCGAAAGATTAAAGGGAGAAAAAGACGTCAAACTCACTTCTATCTTGGACAATTATGCTATCAAGAAAGTGGCGTCTTCGGCCGCAGAGCAAGATCTATGTCTGGCATTCATCAACGCCGATGCCGGTGAAGGTTTCTCCCAGGTTGATGACATTCGCGGAGATAGAAACGACCTTCTCGCACAACGTAACGGGGACGTTCTCGCCAAGACGGTTATAGAAAACTGCAAGAACACCATAGTAGTTATCCACAGCGTCGGTGTTGTCACGGTTGAGTCCTGGATCGAAAACCCGAACCTCAAAGCATTGGTATACGGCAACCTCCCGGCCCAAGAGAGCGGCAACGCTCTAGCAGATTTATTATTCGGAGACATTAATTTTTCAGGCAAATTACCCTTCACCGTTGGTAAATCTCTCGAGGATTACGGTCCAGGTGCACCGGTGATGTACTTTCCCAACTCCATCTCCCCTCAGATGAACTATTCGGATCGAATGTACATCGACTACCGACATTTCGACGCAGCGGATATCCAGCCACGCTTCGAATTCGGGTTTGGACTCTCATACACAACGTTCAAACTATCGAGCCTCAAATTCACCCCCTTGCAAAAGAAATCCGCGGTACCTCTTCCACCCCCAACACCTCTCGATCCACCAAAGTACTCTGATAAAATACCACCTGTAGAAGAAGCTATTCTCCCTAAGGGATTCAAAAGGATAGCCAAGTACGTTTATCCTTATATCGACTCGCCCAAGGAAATCGTCACAAAACCGTTCCCGTATCCAGATGGTTACGATATCGTAAGACCTAAATCTGCGGCTGGGGGTGGTGAGGGTGGTAACCCAAGCCTTTGGGAATCTGTTGCGGAAGTAGAAGTCACTGTTGAAAACACTGGTGATGTCGCCGGTAAAGAAGTAGTTCAGGTATATGTAGAGTATCCTGCGAACGAACCAAGATTGAAAACTGGAAATCCTGAGGATGAGAAGCTCGGAGACTTTGTTGACTTCCCCCCAAAGCAGTTAAGAGGGTTTGAAAAGGTCGAGTTGGAAAAGGGGGAGAAGAAAACCATCAAGCTTTCGATCTTGCGCCGAGATGTCTCGTAAGTACATTGTCATTGTCGGTCTGTGGTTACAGACCTTTTTTTTTTCTTGAAGCTGACTCTCCGTTTACCAGATATTGGTGTGTCGTAAGACAGAATTGGATCATGCCAACATCAGGCGAGGTACGATTGAATCTCCTCATCATGCATCGATTTTTTAAGTTTTCCCCTAGCAGTATGCGTATACTAACTATATCCTGATATGCAGTTCAAAATTTATGTTGGGAATAGCTCTAGAAATCTGCCTCTCAAAGCAACTTGGTAGTGGAATGAGAGGAATGTATGAAGTTATAGAGACTTTTTTATTGAGGATTATATCAATATAATGTAGTAGACATTTTCAAAATTTGAATTTCATTGCAGACTCAATCAAGTTATACTAGAAACTAGCGGGATTGATAGGAAACCGATGGTTATAGCTTATGACCGTATGTCTCGAGTGCTCTAAGCGCTGTCGTTAGTAGCAGCCTAGTCAGCAATATATTTAAGCAAGCGTGGAGAAGTAGGACTTTAAAGACTTACAGCGCCTTTTTGAAGAAATCAACGACTTCAGTATATCCCTTCTCGAAAGCCTCTTTTTCGGGTTGGTTCTTAAGGTCGCTCCGAGCACCCATCCACCCGTGGATGTTATCAGGATAGATTGCGCTGTGGCTGCCCTCAAGATTGGTCAGATGATCAACAACTTTTTTCGCAACATCTGGATCTTCATCCTTCGAGGAAAGGCAAATATGTGGTATGTCGAGTTTCTTAATTTGTTCGAGATCGAGCATTGCAGGGTGCGCCTGACCGGAGGCAGCAAATTTGGTTCCAGCCTTTTCACCTTCTGAAATGATGGCAGCGGCCTTCCCACCCCAACATATGCTATAAGAGATGTTGAGTTTAGGGTGAATCTGATCTATATGGAATTATTCATTTTTTTTTTATCTTACCCAAAGATGCCCCATTTGGTTATCTCAGGGAACTTCTCCTTGAGACCAGTTACAACTTTTTTGGTGGTTTCGGTGGTCAGAGGGAAAGCAGCTTCTGTGGAAAAGAAACTCCCAAAGGCGGCCTTTTCTTCATCAGTCTTTGGTGGGAACTTTTTGAGATCGTAAGGCTGAAACGGGGTATTTCGAAATTAGTAAAATGAATATTGAGAAATGATTTGGTTGCGGACGTCTGACCTTGCCGAAAAAGTAATCGGGCATGATTACGACATGGCCTGGGTCTGTGAGGGCGAGGATATCGGCACCTTGAAGAGTTTGCTTGAAGTATCTAAAGCAGCAACAACTGCTTAATAGGGTGCTGATATCAGAAGGGATGAGAATTATGTTCTTTATCGTACCCAAATATGTCGTATATGAAAATTATGCCAGTCTTTGGGGTTGGATTTGGAGCGGCAACATCTGTACTACAGTTAGATATCGGGGCACGTATGCATGGGAGGTATCGATGGGTGAACTCACAGCAATTGATTCCACCGATCTCCTCATAATGGCCTTTCTACTCAATGGGTCAACGGAAGCTAGTTCTCGAGGTGTTTGTGTAAAATGAGAGAGTACCTCCTGGTAACTGTCCTGGTCCACGACAGGTGGGATGGTCTGGCAGGCTTTGCAAACTTGATCCATTTTTGGAATTCTGGGGTCTTTTAATTGATCAATTGAAGCTTGAGCGTAAACTAGTACAATTGAACTATACGATTGAGATGAAAGATGCCAATGATCATTTAAATGCTGACGATGGATGAGAGTGGAACGGTTTGTACTCCAATGCAATGCCGATGCGATGTCCGAACCGAAGAGGTATAAATACCCCTCCACGCTTACTCCGCGCTCACGTCGACCCCACGTCGACACAACGTTGACCCGCAGTATACCTCCGAGGCTATCTCCGACGATGACATCACAACAATATTGCAGTGATCACGACCGATCAATTAACTAGTGCGCGTGCGCACCGTGCCTGTCGGTCTTGATTTGATCTTTTTTAAGCCTCAAGGATGGTTCGAATTCTTGATGCATTTTCTTTTCTTTTTTCGTCCATCCGTTCGAACATTCGCAGGCACCCAGGTTCTCGAGTAACGTTATTATTGCGCCTTTAAAGGCATTTTGGCCCTGACCCGTGCGCAGGGTCTTCTCAGCTCGGCCAGATATGGTTTCGCCTGGCTTTGGCAGTCGGTCGGTCGGTCGGTCGGGTTGATATCTGCCCCGCGCGCGCTGCCCCGCATAGATATAACATGATCATGATAGTCTAGTGGTGCTTCCAAATGCGGGACGTCCTATTGGCTGCGAGGGCTAGAGATTCCCATTTAAACTCTGATGTATCCCCTGAAATGTTATTTTGCTTTGATGTCCCCTGATTAACTCTCAAATAACTCTCAAATAACTCGACATCTCGTCTTCTTTCTTTGTCTCTGACGTCTACCATCTCGCTCCGTTGCCGACGAGAGCGACGTTCAAAATTCCAACACGCACAACTCATTCCCACTTCTCAAGCTCGACGGCTGAGGCCACCCGAAAAGATGGCCCTCAGCGCCCTCTACCCAACCTCCGACTTTGCCGAAGACCAACCGCTGGGTCACTTCATCCTGACTACCCATGTTGTACACAGAACCCTCCCAATCGGTGCTTTCATATCATCTGCCATTCCCCTGACCTCCAAATTCATCCTCCGTCGGGCAGCAGCCCAAGCCCTCCCGGCGTCCACGTTGCTCCTGCGATCAAATTCCACCGGATTTTTCGTGAGTAGCATCATAGGTCTCGGCATGACATTCGGGCGTATGAATGGTAGAGAAGATATCGAATGGAAGGATCGAAGCTGGAGGTTGCTACGAAACAAAGGTCAAACCGAACTCGATGATTTCTCCGCTGCAGGACTACTCCTCGGTAGCGTCGTGGGTGCGGTCCAGAGAGGTCCGCTGCCTCTATGGAGAGGTGTACTCGGTGGAGCCGGATTGGGGACTCTGGGGGGAACTCTCGTTTTTGCAGCCTGGAAGATGTCCACGTCGAAAAAGGAAGAAAATGTTGAGTGATTGCGCTTTATCCCACCGGTTCCTAGTTGTTTTTATCCCCCCCCCCCCCCCCCCCCCTTTTTTTTTTTTTTTCAGAGTCTATCTGCTCATTCATATATCATCTTTCTTGCCATTATTGTGATTTTGAATATTCTCTACTTCAGTTAGTTGTGACAATACCCTTTCCTCTCAGCCTGATATTTGCGATCTCTTCGGTAGTGTTTTTGGATCGCTGATGTCATGGGAGTGTGTGTGGATATATCTAATGAAACTACTTTGACTGTAGCATCGAATCATTATTTCTTCGTAAAAGGAATTTGTATATACGCATAAAACATGAAACTTGTACATAACCCCACCCAGTTCATTCCTCATAACATGTGATATCCGTCCATGAAAGCCATGGTTTTTATAACAAGTATAAACTTTTGAAGCCGAATCCTTCGTGAAACTAACCTCTATCTTCTAATCTAAAGCATCTAGTCTTATTTCTGCCATCTATATCTCTGAACAAAAGATAACATTCAAGAAAGTTAATAAATGTCTCAAACGCTCCAAAACAGACCACAACCGCGTCGCCAGTATAAACGAAATACCAGGAAAAAATATCCAAAATCTACCATCTATCAAGCATGCAAGGGTAAAATATATAATTATATAAGCGCATCAAAAATACCAGAATATATTGTTGTCTCAATACTTCTCAAGCTTCATCGTCCGTGTCGACGGGTTTTGGTGTTCTAGGTCACATAATTAGCAAAAAAGAAAAA
Source organism: Arthrobotrys entomopaga (assembly GCA_012184315.1). Lineage (NCBI taxonomy): Eukaryota > Fungi > Ascomycota > Orbiliomycetes > Orbiliales > Orbiliaceae > Arthrobotrys > Arthrobotrys entomopaga. Next base: position 184,874 of record LDDX01000204.1, read on the forward strand.
TCGTATAGAAAGCTGAAATATGGTTTAGCATTCTTAGAACTCACCCTTTTGGACTCGAAAGCCACTCAAGATGGCGCAGCCGTCTCCTAGCTTCTCTCTCCTTCATCTCGTTTCGAGTAAGCTTCTTCTTCTTTGGTTTCTTCGCTTTGAATCCCAAGCTCGCAGAGGGCTCGGCATTATCCTCAATACCACTATTAGCAGCACTATTCACAGCAGAGCCAGCCCTACTAGCAACTCGCGACGCTGGACCGCTGCCCGGCCTACTGCTACCCGGCAGTTCAAGTTCGTTATCATAAACGCCTCCCTTAGTGGTGACATTTCCAGCATCAACCACCCACTCTTCGTTCAGAAGGCCCTTCAGAAATTCCGAATTATGGGAAATAATAACGACACCACCCTTGAAGTCTTTGATAGCGTGTGAAAGAGCACCCATACTCTCACGATCTAAATAATTTGTCGGCTCGTCGAGAACAACGATATGGGGATTGTTCCACATAGCCGCAGCTAGAACAACCTTAACTCTCTGTCCCCCGGACAGACCGGCAATTTCATTGTGGGCGGCAATGTCCTCAGGTAAGGCAACATCCTCAAAATGTTGTTTCAAAGCTGTAATCGTCAACTCTCTGAACCCTAGACCCTCTCTCGCCGATTCTTTATCGTCGAATTCTTGAACCATCTTTGAAAATCCATGTTTAATCAGTGTTTCCCGGGTGATCATGGTGTTGTGTTTTGGTAAGAGGTTCTGCCACTTGACTTCGTACATGAAACTCTTCTTGAACTTTTGTCTGCCGATCAATTTCTCGATTTTCTTCGGGCCCTTTCCATCACCGATATCAATAGGCGTATCCATCAGTTTCTTCTCTTCTTCGCTGACAATACGAGTGGCTTTCATGTTGGTTTCACGATCGTCGCCATTCTGGAAACGCCATCGAATGTAATCGAGAGGTGTCTTTTCGAGATGCATGTTGACATATTCCAGGGAATGTTGCGGGACGTACGCCACTCGAATATTCGGATGCTTGGATACAAGTCCGGTTTGTGGCTAATTGTCACATTAGAATCAAATAACTTGAGAAATACCAAATCGTCAAGGTTGACTTACCACTAACTCGCCGGTAAGAAGTTTAATCAAGGTACTCTTACCAGCACCGTTTGGTCCCAGGATCGCCACACGACTCGAAAGTGAGAGTTGCACACTGACATTAACCATGCTGGGTTTCGATGCACCCGGGTAGGTAAACGTAACGTTCGTCATCTTCATGATGCTTCGGGTCATGCTTTTAACTCCAGACAGGATACCAGGATTAGGAAATTTGAACTGGACGACGGAAGAATCTAGAGTGTAATAAGATTTCGCCTCCGGTCGTTTTTTCACGAACGCAGCAAGGTTCCCTCTGTAGTGCACCAGCTTTTTGTTCTCATAGTGGAGAATATCGGTGCACACCTCGTCAAGAAAAGAGCTGTCATGGGAAACTATCATCGAGGTGATCTCGGTGTGCTCTTTAAGATAATCCATCAACCATCGGACGTTAGAAACATCTAGATGATTGGTCGGTTCGTCGAGTAACAAAATATCGGCTTTAAGGAGCATAGCTCGGGCTAGCTCAACCTTCATCTTCCATCCTCCGCTCAGAGCGCCAACCGGTTGGGATTGACGGTACTCATCAAAACCGACGGCCTCAAGAGCTTCCTTGACCCTCTTCCTCCTTTCAGCTTTGCCTCCCTCAGTAGATATCTCCGGATCTTGTTCGATAAACTCGATAATACTAAGACTGGCTTCCTCGCCTTGAAGCTTATGCTCAACAAAACAGGTCCGAACCTCGTCCTTGGAAGGGAAACCTTCAAGCTTTCCTTCCGCAATAGATCTCATGAGTGTCGACTTTCCTGCACCATTTCTCCCACAAAGACCATATCTGTGACCTTTCAGTAGTCTCAAAGTAGTATGTGAAAGCAAAAGCATACCACCATATGCTAGAGAGAATGGAGTGTTGACTATTTCAACTTCATGGGCATCATCTTCTGGGGTTGGCGCTCTGGATTCCCATTTTTGATCCTCTTTGACAAAATGATTTTGAAGGGTTTCAGCAATGGATTGGGCTTGCGAGGCCCCTTTCAGGTCCACGAGATACGGCTCGACCAGAGCCCCAACTCTTTTGGGTTCCCGGATGTTGACAATTTCGCGAATCATGGAAACAACATAATCACGAACATGTCGTTCCCAGAATCCGGCATCGTTCGCATTGTTATCCACCCAACCGCTACCAACTTGATCCACAATTATCTTCTTCACTTGTTCAATGCTAATCCTGTAGTCCACGAATCCTTCACGGCCGCCTTCGCCTCTCATTGCCCTTTCTACTACCTTCAGGGTGTTATCACCTAGACTACGTACTTCGGGTAGCGAAGCGTGATCTCTCACTCTCTGTACACCGGGTAATAACTGTGGTAGAAAGGTTCGTGCCTCGATCGGGTTATGAACTAGTTTGGTAAGATTCTCAATAATGACAACGGTTTGTCTCAACATTTCCTGAGAAGTCGTCGGATTGGATAACACTCTGTGGAGCAGCGGGGTGACGAGGGCGAGCGAGGGTGAGGTGACCGGATGTATAAAGGTGGTGTGACTGAGGTCGTGTATTGCTTTTTGTAAGAGCTTATCACTTGGCTTCGACATGTTGTCGATAAGAAGTGGGATGTGGCGCTTGATGTCGTCGTTGTCAATAAGGCTGCAGATTGTTTGCATTGTCTTGATGGCTTGTTTGGAAACCTATAGTACCGTTAGAGATCTTCCATTGCTGTTCATTGTTGTAGCTTGGGGGGCCATACCTCGGCTTTCAAGTCATGCATACCAGATTCGACCACCGGGATCAATTCCTCAAGCTTGGACGCAATTATTTCAAAGGATATCCTCGCCTCTTCGTCTCTCCCAACTGATTTCTTCGCCAACTTTGCGACTAATTGCAAAGCTCCTATCTTTCCTTGCCATTTCGAAGCTGGCCGTTTGAGATATTCCATCAAGATTGGTAATAATGCTGATACTAAAGCCTCGATTGGCAGTAAGGAGAACATGGTATCGATGGAATATTGGGCGGATTCTTTGACAACAGCCCCCTTGTCAGCCAAACCATCGAGGCAAACTTCCAGAGTCTCCAATAGCAGAGGCTCCGTACAACGAGCCTCAGGTATAAATATCGAATATAACGACGAGTATGCAATCATCGCACTCTCTCGCTTGGTGCCATCCTTCTTGTCTGCAGCTGCAGCGGCCAAGATGGGTAGAATGTTGAAACGAGCTAGCGAGCGGAATGAATACGGCTGGGCGACAAGTAGGGCGAAAAGCTTGTTTGCAGCGTCCAGGCATCCTTGAGAGGTCGAAGATGTGAAAATTTCGTTTGTCAGAGCTGGAATGTCATCTTGATCTATCAGAGTGCCGTTGGCGGGCTCTTTCATATGAATTGTCGTGGTCATTTTTGTTGTGGGGGGGGGGGGGGGGGGGGGGCGGCAGAACTAGGCGTGGGAAGCGTTATATAGGTAAATTTGTGTATTTTGAGCTGATGAATATCGAGGCCGGATAACTGCAAGTTGGATACGTTTCGTTGCTATTCCTGCAAAAGCAGAACCGGGCGAAGAGGACTGAAAATGAGCGACTCTGTTCAGCGAAGGTTCAAAATTTGCAACCTCACTTTTTTTCGATTCAAAAGTGTTGACAGATAAACGATGATAGCCCCTCCGATCCTTCTCGATCGGGTTGGTATCGACGGCCGTGGGGTTACGGACCACCAAACAAAAAGAAAGCTTCACCAATTGAAGGGTCCGAGGTTGATGCTAAGGATAGGAAGACAATAAAGGAGAAAAGAGAAAATGAGGGAGAAAAAAAGATATATGATCTTCTATAAGGTGAAAAAGGATCCCTCCAAAAAAAATAAAAAAAAAGATAGCTGTTGTCTTGTCTCATCCAGTGCAGCGAGCACCAGACAATTTTTTTTTTTTTCTTTTTCTCTTCTTTTTCTCACTCGCCCGTTTGGGATATCGTCGGCAAACCACTCGCTCGTTGGACAAACAGGATTCATGTTCAATTTCCTCACAGTTATTCGAATCGTATTATATATTATTACCATTACATATTTGCATTTCTGTTTAGCCAGTCGAACTTGAGGCTAATAAAGGCCGTGCTACATTACAGAATCTATCATTTACTATACTCTCGTACATGGATGATGTACCGAAGGAGTGCCAAAGGGATACAGTCGAGTCGACAGGCTGTTCGATGCATTCGCTTCCTTGCAATTGCAATATGTAACGTGTGTCGAGGAAATTCACAAGGTGCCAGCTGAACTTTATAGCTCTGCAGCTCGAGATTGGCATGCATGTAAGCGGGCAAAGTAATTGAGTACTCAGTATGCTACTTGTCATTGTTGTCCCACTCAAAGCTCAAAGCTCAGAGTACTCCACCGCCCTCCCATTCATTGTCTGTTTTCTCTAAATGTTTCCTAATCGATTCCATTACTGCGCCAACGAGCTTTGGTGGAAACGCATTCCCAACTGCATCCAGATTTGATATCAGCATTCGTTAACAACATCCAATTGAATCACCACGGTGAGGACAAGAATAATTTCTATATACTAACTTTGCCTCATTTTCTCCCCTCTTTTGCCATAAAAGAGATGGTCCACCGGAAACGACTGAAGACAAGCCAACTCTCTTAACGTAAATTTCCTATTGCGAGAAGGATGGAGATTATATTCGCCCCCACCGCACTTTATCGTCGATCTGAACGGTTGGTCCCATTCGTGTGGCGGGAGCCTTAACGAGCTGGGAGCTACCGTTTCCAGGATTTCGATATCATGGTCTGGCGAATATCTTGGAATTCTCGTAATCGCTTCGCGAAGGGTAACAGCCCGTTGAAGCCCTACAGGCATCGGTTCGAATGGGTCGGAACTGTGAAAGTGAGTCGGGTTAGGAAAGTCCGCCAAAGTTTCACCGGGACTATCCAACAAATCAATAAGTACCACTACCGCAAAAACAGCAAAAACTTCTAAAAATCTACCCGGGGGGCGGTGTATTTCTTACCAGCATGCTATCAAGACTAGACGCTTTCTTTTGGAAGGGACCCCATAAAGTGCTGCGTTCAGTACCGCATATTTGACACTATATCCCATGGATGTAAAGTCCCCAAGCATGCATTTGAAATGACCCACAGAACGGCTCAATCCGATCAATCCATCCGTTTCCTCAACTGTTACCGCTCTCGGTCGACAGGAATTCAAGATATTCGGAACCACGAAGAAACTCGCCTCGTTCTTTTCGTCATTTTTCCCAGGTATGGTTCGAGCCCAAGAGAAAAATTGGCAAGGTGGAGAAAGGTGGAGGAGGTCTACACGAATCGTCGATTTGCTATGCCGGGATACGAATTCGTGAACATCTTCTTGGTACCCTAGACTACGTCCAAAGTTCGATCTCCAAGCGGTGATTGCGGCTTCGTCGTGGTCGACGCCCCAGCGAACTTTGAACCCCGCCATTACTGCCCCGCACGTAGCACCGCCAGCTCCACAAAATGCGTCCCCGAATGTGTACTTGCGTCGACGCTGGCCACACTTCCTTGGCACTGCCTTACTTGGGAATACAAAAGGTTTTTGGTTTTCAGTAATGATAATGGGAGTGGATATGCTCCCAAACTCTTTATTTGGGATGGTGAATGGCTTGCTCAAGTCGATAATCTCTAAGCCTTTCTCTTCGCCTGATTCAGATAGAATGGTCTCACACACAGGCTCGCAAAGTGAAATCGACAGAATATCGGATGTTATTCCTTTTTTTTCGACCGTTGGAGAAGATTCAGGGATAGATCTCCATGTTTTCGAGAGCTCCTTATCACTAATCCTGTAGTTAGGATCGGCCTCGGCCTCGGTCAGTCGCCGGATGTATCCAGTCGCTCCCAGTTGCTGCATTCCGGTATTGCCGTTAGTATTATCTTTGATTTTTGCTTTCCATCGACAGACCAGTCTACCATAGCTATCGTCCCTCGCATCTTCATATGACTTTCGAACGGAGTCCCGACCCAGCAAATTGGTGAGTACGATCTCACGAACGTTGACAACATCCGAGGCGCGGACATCTGCTTTTTCCTGGAGTAGAGCTATTTCCCCGGCCGTCTTGGGTAGAATGCCATCTAAATCCCTATGTCTGCGGAACAGAAAACCGTGTATCCAGAGCTGGGTCATCTCCGCCCCATTCTTGTAAACTTCACGACGGCGGAAAATCTTTTTGATTCTCATAAAATAACCATTTTCCAAAACGGCCCGATCGGAAAGGAGTGCACCGTATCTCAACTGAACATCGGTCTGCGGCTGCAGGAGAAGACCATTGATTTTGGCCTGGCTGATAAGGGTGTCGTGATGCTCAACGATCGAGCTGGTGTCCTTTTTGGCACGCTTTGAACCGTCGTTATGAGGCGAGCGACTTTTTCTCTTTCTCCTCGCTTTCGCTCATATTTGAAGTCAGTCAATGGAATTGCTGATGGATGGATGAATAATGCCACCCACCTGCTGCGAAGATAAGATCGTCAGAGGGTGAGCTGCTGTCATCGGGGTCCTCGTCGTCCGAAATGAAAATTGTATCAAATACGTCGGCGCTGCTGCCATTGTCTGAAGTATCATCAATTTCTCTTGTGTCCAGATCAGTTGTATCGACTTCTTCTTGAGCGGATGGAGTCACATTTTGTCTAGATATCGATATGGGAGAGCAAGGTCGGCTGTCATCATCTGAGTGTACACAACTGAATATTAGGCGCGTGCGTATAAAATCAATATAATCTTGGGGCGAATTAAAAACTAAAACATACCGCCTAAGTCTATCACTTCGAACAGACTCATGTTTGATTTTCGTTTAGGAGAAACAACTATAAAGTTAGGCGATGCGGAAACACAGGATGTTGAGCTAATCTGTAATTTATGCATGGGGTACACGGGTAGCTTAATTTACGTGATAGCTAGAAGGGGACAATACATATTTCCTCATTATAATTTTGCGGCTCAAGTTGAAAGTTACCATAGGACAGCTATAAGCTGTGGCAGGCGCTAAACTCAGCTTGAATTGATGGTTTGGAAACATCTCTGAAGCCAGGAAGCCTAATGCAATGAGCAACCAAGCTCTCTGGTGCTTCTGCTGGGTGTTGATATTGTTGTAATCTGATCCTGGCCACCAAACCAAACCAAACATATTGTTGTTTTCAATGCACCCACCCGAGACTACCAAACCCTGTTCGATTCATTCTCACGCGACAAATTTATTTCCACGACTCACGCGAGAATGGCGTGGACTCCTTGTTAAAAGAAAGGCCCAAGCTCAAACTTGTGATGTAATAATCAACTACCGATCTCCAAATTCGAGGGTGACAAGATGGCAATATGGCTGGTGCGTCTGGTGAACGGAGAGGCGGTGTTAACGTTTGTCGTGGAAAAGTTTGGCAGCTCCGCGTTTCAAAGCGGGAGCCCTTCAAACCAGAGACGATTCAGGTTGTGTGTAGCCGACCTGGTGCCGCGAGGAGGAGGAGAGAATCATTCAAAATATATTATCCATCTACCCTGTTAGGAATTGGACTAACCGTATCGACCTGCACACCGTTTGTGAGGTCATGTATCTGGAGCAAGTCGAATGTCGCAAGTTGATGCGTCCCACTTAACCTCACCGGGCTAGTTCAACTGGAACCGAAGGAAACAAGGGACCGTAAAAGAAGGACTCGCTCACTCCAAGCTCCGACAAGACGTAGAAACAGAACATTATTGTCTAGTCTTTTTTGTTTAAAGGGCAAGTCTCGAAACTGTTTTTATGGCCATTCCTCTTTTTATCGCGGAATATTCGAATTCGACGTAGCGGACGGTAGACAGGTCTGGATCTGTGGCCGCTAAGAGAGCTCCTTTTTCACCCCCATTCGAGATCGCTTCGTATCGTATCAGACACTCCTTTGGCTCCATTGTTTTACTGCTCTTTTCTTGCAAGCTTGTTTGGTCTTTTTTAGTATATTCCGTAGGAGTCTTTACCTTTGAGAGGCAGGTGTTTTCTTGTTATATATTGCCCTCCGTTCCACCGACGTTAAACATCTTCCCACTCACTCAGCCAGCAGTCAACCTTCAATTCACTTCTCTCTCATCGATTCGAGATCGAAAGATATATATATATATACTGTGTATATATAAACCACACGCTCTTTAAGCTTCTCCCAACTGGTTTGGCCTTTTCGTTTCTACATTCGTGATCTGGTTATCCGCTCTTAATCCCAACACTCTCTTTACCTTTATTTCTTTCTTTTATCGTCATTTTTATATCCCAAAAAAACAACTCCCAAGTTTCAAGATCAACCAACCAACCAACCAACCAACCAACCAGTCCATCCAAAATGAAGTGCCAAGTTCTCGGATTCCTTGTTGCCGGCCTCGTTGCCGTTGTTAGCTGCCAGTCCGCGGCCCCTTCCTGGGGTGTAGGTTAGTACTGCATTCATTCACCAAAAAAAGTCCATTTAGCTTTAAAAGAACCCTACCTCTAACCCGTGCCTTTTTTTATAATCCTTTAGGTGCTTTTGGAGGTGTTATCGGTAGCTTCGATCCTAAAGTGACCACAGCGGCGCCCGTCCAGACTGACGTTCCCCTGGTCAGTGCCAGCGCCACAAGCCCAGCACCCACCAGCACTGGCAATGCTGCGGCTGGTGACTTCACCTCCACCACAACCAGATTTGTGACTACCTATACCACCGTCACCGTTCCGGTCACCATGCAAGCCAATAACCGTCGTGCCTGAAAAAAAATAGTCAAATTTAAGAATGTGATTCATGACGGCAGCTTGGACTTGTTACACTTACCCCCAAATCCAAAGCTCCGTAGCGCTGAGCAGCAGACGGAGCAGGATATACAATCACCCAAAAATGCTTACTCTCCCTCATCTTCTTCATATTTCTCATCTTCCTCATCTTCCTCATCTTCCGCATATACATCCTCTTCGATTCTTCATAATCTTCTTCTTCACGTACTTTGTATTTAATAAATATGATACCCATATACTTCCGTATGACAATTTTCTCATTTTCCCTTGATATCATATCCACCCTTCATCAAATGCAAAAGTACAGCCAGATCTACTCCTCACAAGGATATCCAGAACTCTGACTGCTGTTTGCACTCTCATTTGAGCCTCTGTTGTACTTTTCTTCGACTGGTGGTGCCTGTAATTACGGTATGGTTTGGTGGTGTTGCTTTGTGAGAAACCAGCGAATAAATTCTCTCGCGTGTTGGAGTTCAACATTTCCGTCTATTTTCCCCCTTTCAATTTAAATTAATTTCTCTCTCTCTCTCTCTCTCTTTTTATATCGAAAGGCGCCCGAATTCGTAGTCAGAGACGTCCGGACATGGCGACTACCTGGGACTCCGTGACGATGGACGCCTTCGGGATTTCGCTGTCATTCACGACAATTGCTTCGTTGGGGGCGACTTTGGCCTCGCTCTACCTTCTCTATGTCTTCTGGACCTTCGAGGGCTCCGACTTTGAACGCTTCACTATCCCGGTTCCACCAGCTCTAGAGGAGGGCTATTCAGGAACACAGCTCCAGAGTCCCTCCATAAAGGTTCGTAAGACGGTTCATTAGATCTCTTTATCAAAAAAACAGGTTTTCAAAGCTCGTACTTTTAACTATTTTTTTTTTTCCAGACCGATGACGGTAATATTCAATGTTATTCGCCCGCCACGGGTCGCCTGCTCGATACAATCCGCCCACATTCTCCACAAGATATCGATGTTGCCATTGCGAAAGCAGCTGAAGCTCAGAAACAATGGGCACTGACCACCTTCAAACAACGTCGCAAAGTCCTCCGAACACTCATGCGATATATTCTCGACAATCAGGATCTGATCGCGAGGGCTGCTTGCCTTGACTCCGGAAAAACCAAGGTCGACGCGTCTTTAGGTGAAATTCTAGTGACCGTTGAAAAGATCAATTGGCTACTCAACAATGGCGAAAGTTGCTTGCAAACCGAAACTCGAGTCGTGCCCTTCTTGATGATGTATAAGCGGGCGGAGGTTCGATATGAACCTATGGGTGTCGTTGCTGCCTGTGTTAGCTGGAAGTATGACTTGAGCATTTGGCATTCCTTATCTATTGTCTATATATGATGCTGACCTACCTAGCTATCCCGTTCGTCACTAGCCGCCATGATCACCTGTCATGCCTTTGAGAGTTTTACTTATTTCTGTCTCTAGTTTCACAATCTACTCGGACCAATCGTGAGCTCGATATACGCTGGGAATGGCATCATAGGTATCACCGCAGATCCTCACAGCTCCGTTTTTACTGCTATAATCTAGACCTAACAAACGAAAATAGTTAAGGGTTCAGAGAATACCGCCTGGAGCAATACCTTCTTCACCGGAATTGTGTCACGAGCATTAGGTGTCTGCGGTCACAATCCGGACCTGGTTGCTGTAAGTTCAACCTAGATTCTTTACTCCCAATATAGTTGCTACCGCTCACACATATATATCTAGAGCATTAACTGCTGGCCTGAAGTAGCAGATCATCTAACATCGCACCTCGGAATTTCTCATATCACTTTCATCGGTTCTCGACCTGTAGCAAAACTCGTTGCCAAATCTGCTTCTAGAAGCTTGCCTGAGTTATGTATTGAGCTCGGCGGCAAAGATGCTTGCATAATCCTCGATGATGTTAAAGACCTGAAAAAATTGAGCTCGGTTCTCGTTCGTGGTGTCTTCCAAAGCGTAGGACAGAATTGCATCGGAATCGAGCGAATAATTGCCCTCCCTAAGGTTTACAGCAAATTAGTCGACATTTTGGAACCTCGTATTAAAGCTCTACGGGTTGGATCTATTCTAGACAATCCTAACAATACCGATGTTGGGGCTATGATCTCTGATGTAGGATTTGATCGACTGGAAGGACTTATTGGCAAGGCTGTAAAACAGGGAGCGAGGCTTCTCGTTGGAGGGAAGCGATTGATTCACCCGGAATATCCTCAAGGCCATTACTTCTCGCCGACCCTTCTCGTCGATGTTACTATGGATATGGATATTGCGCAACAGGAGCTTTTCGGGCCCGTTTGTCTCGTGATGAAGGCGAATAGCGTTGATCACGCTATAGAGATTGCAAATTCCACTGAGTATGGACTTGGAGGTTCGGTGTTTGGTGGCAAAAAGGCGGATCTTCACAAAGTTGCAAATGAGATGAAATGTGGAATGGTAGCGGTCAATGATTTCGCCGTGTTTTATCTTGCCCAGCTGCCATTCGGTGGCGTTCGTGGCTCGGGTAAGTAATTCTAAAACTTACCCTAGTAAATACAACTTTAGCTAACACCCTCTGAAGGTTATGGTCGGTTTATGGGCGCAGAAGGTTTACGATCTGTCTGCAGTATGAAATCTGTTTGTTTTGACAAGTATCCCGGAATTTCAACTAGCATCCCGGCGCCTGTAGATTATCCTATCAAAAATACACAACAGGCCTGGGATTTTTGCAAAGGTAAGCGGCTTGGATCTTGCTATTTCGACTTTTAAGCGCTAATGGTTATCGTGATAGGTCTTGTCGAATTTTCCACTGGAACTACCATTAGCTCAAAAGTAGCAGGGCTTGTAAGGTTACTTAAAAACTCTTAGAGAAACTCTCAGTGGTGCCAACGCTCAAGAGACAGCATAGTAGCATGGAATGAACTGTGGGCTGACCAAGGCCCTAATATAATACCACAAGAAATTCTGGTATAATGTATCAAAATAGCTAGAATAAGAATTATAATCTATAAACAATTAATAATTTTATAATCCGCTTTATCTGTTTTATTATTTTAATTATTATTGTTTTTATTGTTATTATTATTATTGTTATTATTATTCCTATCTCCCATCTCGCTGTAACGGAGCTCCCAGAGCGATACCGAAGTTCCTCTCACCCGTATTGCCTTGCAGCAATGCTGCACCGAACTCCGAAGTAACACATGTGGACATCGGTTGTGGATGAACCGCGGCAAGCCGACCAAATATCCCCAAGCAATCGCTGAGCTTCCTTCCATTAGGGCCTGGCCAAAAATTCTCTTGTCCGAAGCGGTAGCCTGTAAAATCTAAATCTTGTAAAAGCATTAAAAAACCAAGCGACTCCGTTACTTGTTCACATCCCTTCCATCCCAATTAGATCACCGGTTTTATTTTTTTTTTTCCGTTTCACGTGTACCAATGGCCGTCAGTTCGAGAGCAGGACAGGCGGCAATGCGCCGCCTCGCCGGACAGGTTAAGTTTCCGAAGAGCACCAAGCTATAAAAATTTACCTTTTTACTGACAAAAATCGCATCGATAGAGCGTGTTTTCCAATACCTCGCGCCAGTTGACTGGCCGCAGGTTTCTGTCCTCGCAGCCTGATCTCAAGACCACCCTCAAAGAAGTCATTCCTGCGAAACGAGAATATCTGAAAAAGATCAAGACGGAATACGGTCAGAGGAGCTTGGGGGAAGTGAAAGTGGAAAATGCAATTGGCGGCATGCGGTAAGCTTATTTCCCTTTGAACGAGAAGCTTCAATATTGCAATGGAATTGGTCGCTCATATCAAGTTGCGCGTAGCGGTATCAAGGGTATGGTCTGGGAAGGATCGGTTTTAGACGCCGATGAGGGTATCCGCTTCCACGGCAAGACTATCAAAGAATGTCAGGAATTCTTGCCAAAGGGGTTATCCGGCGAAGAGATGCTACCAGAAGCCATGTTTTGGTTCGTTCTCACAGGAAAGGTTCCTTCAACGGAGCAGGTCAGAGAATTCAGCAAAGAGTTGGCCGAAAAGTCGTCCCTCCCGCAATTTGTCGAGAAGATGATGGACAACTTCCCAACGACTCTACACCCCATGACACAATGTGAGCAAGTATATATATTTTTGGCACCAGCCTTATGATACACCGCTGATAATATCACTTAACAATCTAGTCGCCATCGCTGTGTCCGCATTGAACCATGAATCCGTCTTCGCCAAGGCATACGAAAAAGGTCTGAACAAGGCGGACTACTGGGAGCCAACTTTCGATGACTGTATCGCCTTGTTGGCTAAGCTCCCTACCATTGCGGCTAAGGTCTACCAGAACACATATCAAGGCGGTGGTCCTCTCCCCGGCGCGGTTGACCCCAAGCAGGATTGGGCTTATAACTATGCTGCCATGCTCGGCAAAGCTGACAATACCGGATTTGTCGATTTCCTGAGATTGTACCTCGCATTGCACGGCGATCACGAGGGTGGAAATGTCAGCGCTCACACTACTCATTTAGTTGGCAGTGCTTTGAGCGATGCTTTCCTCAGCTATAGTGCAGGTGTTCAAGGTCTCGCTGGCCCGTTGCACGGACTTGCAGCCCAGGAAGTTCTCAGATGGATTCTTGCAATGAAAGAGAACATTCCAGAAAATTACACAGATGAGGACGTGTCTGGATACCTTTGGAAGACACTCAAATCCGGCCAAGTCGTTCCAGGATACGGACATGCGGTTCTGCGCAAACCCGATCCTCGATTCCAAGCTCTGATGGAGTTTGCGAACAAGCGACCAGAAATCGTCAAAGATCCAGTTTTCCAACTGGTGCAGAAGAACTCGGAGATCGCACCCGGTGTTTTGACGGAGCACGGAAAGACCAAGAACCCTCATCCGAACGTGGACAGCGCCTCCGGAGTGCTGATGCATCATTATGGTATTACCCAGACACTCTATTACACCGTTGGGTTCTCCGTATCTCGAGGTAAGTTTCTACGAACGTTAAAATATCGGGTTTTGAAGGGTGGGAGCGAAATGAAAGACTAACGTATAAATGTACGGTAGGCATTGGTCCGCTCGCACAACTTATCTGGGATCGAGCCCTTGGGCTCCCTATCGAGGTATGGACATACTGAAATCTATACTTGCAAACCTTTCTCTTTTTTATGCATGCACGATAACTAACGCAACTGTTGTTTAATTAAACAGAGACCAAAGAGTTTGTCATTGGAGGCGATTGAGAAGCTGGTCACTAAATAAATTTAAAATCTATACAACTCGGAGAGTCATTCAAGGAGGGAACACGATCGACCACGACCGTATTTGTAAATTAAAGCTACCTGCTATATACAAGTATAATTTTAAGAGAGCACCTATAGAAGAGCAGCACTTTAATTTGAAATCCTGCCAGTGAATGAGAATGCCTGCAATCAGGTAGTTAATTGTGTTGTCGTGAGGAAGGACTCGATTGAGAGACGGAAAGCCGTGCGCGTGCCGATGATAGCCACCGGCTGGGCGTGTGGAACTCCGCCAGTCCGGCCGAACTCGTCTTCGTTTTTCTTTCGGTTTCGGTATCTCACAGTTACAATTTCATGCAGGGCGTCTCTTCGTTCTATTTCTTTCTTCTCCCGTTCTCCATCTCTTCCTCTTTTTTCTTTAGAACTTCAATTGCTTCGCTTTCCTCGGTCAGCGCCTGTTGTACGACATTCGGATCGCGAACTCGTAGAGAGCGTAGCCCAAGGTCAATCCATAAAACCCCACATTTCGCTTCCGGGTTGCTCGAATAACTTGTGCTTGGTTGCTTGCCTCGGCCCAGACCCGGAGCTTAAAAGGTAGGAGGAATGAATTTGGTCCCTCTGTTAGCTCGCGCGTCTCCCGCCAAAATATGAACAATTGGGACCCAAAAATTTTAAATTTAATTTTTAGCTTCAAAAATTCAATTGTCAAGATCAAGAGATATACCTGCTAACACTTAGCATCATCTTTGACGACAGCCATGTTTGTGGGAAGACGTGCCTGCACTCGCATCTCGGGCTTGAAATCCACTCGCTTTTATTCGACCTCTTTCGCATCTGTCGCTCGGTGCACTCCCGCGATCCTTGCCCGTGCAAATTACCTTCGTAACCCCACCGCCGCTCAACAATTACCTCGAGCTGTAGCTGCGTTCTCTACCAGGGCATCCGTCATGTCTTCCCATACCCCCGCCCCTTCCTCCCATGAGGCGGACAAAGTCCTCACAGATATTGCGGACTATGTCCACAACTTTAAAATTGATTCTGACCTTGCAGTGAGTCCCTGGTGTATACATTAAAGGAATCTTTTGGACTAGTTTGTGTGACCTAATTCTTAATTCAATGGTCTTAGTATGACACCGCTCGATTGGTATTCCTTGATACACTTGGGTGTGGTATGGAGGCCATGAACTTCAAGGAGTGCACTAAACTGCTCGGGCCTGTTGTCGAGGGTATGTCAAACATGCTTAGTTCAATATATCAAAGCCTAGACCCGGAATATTCGTATTCTAACTTTTCGTTTGATTGAACACAGGCACAATCGTACCGAATGGTTGTCGAATCCCTGGAACTGATTTCCAGCTCGATCCTATCCGCGGAGCCTTCAACATTGGTACCCAAATCCGATGGTTAGATTACAACGACTGTTGGTTGGCTGCGGAATGGGGCCACCCATCTGATAACCTCGGCGGTATCCTCGCCGTTGCTGATTGGCTCTCACGAACCTACAAGGCACAAGGAAAACCTGCTCTGAAGATTAAGGACGTTCTCGAGGCTATGATTCAAGCCCATGAAATCCAAGGTTGTCTGGCTCTCCTCAACAGCTACAACAAGGTTGGATTGGATCACGTTGTACTTGTCAAAGTTGCAACTACCGCTGTTGTATCACGATTGCTTGGTTTGACTAGAGATCAGACAGTTGCCGCTGTCAGTCAAGCTTGGGTTGACGGCCAGAGTCTGAGAACCTACAGACACTCTCCCAACACCATGAGCAGGAAGAGCTGGGCTGCAGGTGATGCTTGTTCCAGAGCTGTGAATCTCGCTTTGATTGTCAAGAAAGGTGAAACTGGTATCCCAACCGTCCTATCCGCACCAGTCTGGGGCTTCTACGACGTGCTCTTTAAGGGCAAAGAATTCGAATTCCAACGTCCTTATGGAACCTATGTCATGGAAAATGTGTTGTTCAAGGTTTCTTATCCAGGTAGGACAATGACGATTGAGGTCGCTCCCACCTTCACCAGCATAGGATAGGACTAAGTCTTTAATTTTGCTTCTAGCCGAATTCCACTCTCAAACTGCTGTTGAGGCAGCGAAGAAGATTCATGCTACTCTCAAAGGAATGGGCAAGTCGGCCGAAGATATCGACAATGTTGTCATCCGGACACATGAAGCTTGCGTTCGCATCATCGACAAGCAGCACAAGCCGCTGACAAACTTTGCTGACCGTGATCACTGCGTTCAGGTAAAACCAAAAAAACTCTCCTAGTCTCTGGTTACTTTGAGGATTTAACTAAATTATTATATTTTTGATAGTACATGGTTGCCGTCATGTTGTGTTACAATAGACTCGAAACCACTGATTACCCAGATGAGTCCGAGGCAGCCCAGTCTCCGCTCGTTGAGTCTCTTCGCCGACGTATTTCTTGCGTGGAAGATCCTCAATACACCGCTGACTACCACGACCCCGCCCTTCGAACCATTCCAAATGCTCTCACAGTCACTCTCAAGGACGGCACCGTGCTTGAAGAGGTCGCTGTTGCCGCACCTCTCGGTCACAGGACCAGACGCGAGGAAGCCAAGCCGGTAATTTTGGAGAAATATAAGAGACATTTGTCTCCTCATTTCTCGGAATCGCACGTTAAATCTCTTATTGACCTTGGCAATGATTCCGCTAAGCTCTTCGAGACCGACGTTGACACCTATGTTGATATGTACGTCAAGAAATAGATTGTAAGTGTAGTTTAGTCTAGATGGGAATATATACGTTGTAAATACCCTGCGCTGGATTTCCAAAAAAAAAGCAAAGGAAAGGAAAAAATAGATCAGAGTTTCTATAGCTCTAATGCGCCATACAGGAATATCTCGTGATCAGCCATCTCTGGATTGGGAACGAGTCAAATGTAAAGCAGCATTCGCATCCCGTTCCTCTTTTGAACGAAACGTTTTGCGACCTCTCATTGCCCAATATATACTGAGAAATGAGAAAAAAAAAATCAAAGCGTAAACCACCGAAACATAATTCATGCTTCCTGCGACGACCGGATAATAGTATGGAAATGAATACATGACAAAGGTGAAGACAGCCCAGAGAAGCACGACATAATTGGATACGAGACCGAATTTACCTAACCAAAAGGGTCCCCTCTTGAGTTTCGCACGACCGTTGACGAAGAGCTAGAGGAGGAGAATAATCGGCATCGAATATGAAAAATAGAGTAAAACAATATAAGCAGTAATCACACTAAAATTTAGGTATTAATCAACGCTACTCAAGGACGGTTCGAATCATCATGGGACAATTGCTGCATGCTGGTGCTCTGGAATCCAGTGTGGGAGCGGTCGCGAAAGTGGCGCTGGTTTTTCGTAGATAAGAAGTTCCTCAGGTAAAACTTGGTGCGCGCGCACAAGCAGGCTTGACAGAAATGGAGGGTTTATTCTAATTTAAGATACTACATACTGAGGAGACTAGACATTTGCATATATCTCTCTGCTTCAAACCGATAGTTAGAGCAGAGGTTGTATTACGAGGTTTCTGGGCTGAACTACGAACCTGGTCACCTCGGTTGGGCTCGTATCACATAAAACTCATACTTAAGTGCCCAGCTGCGAAGTAAGAAATAAACTTGGGAAGCAAGTGAGATGATATAATTTGTGCAACCGTCCTGTAGACCGTCGCCACTTTTGAATTTTCTCATCCATCTCTGGCGGTTAAGTGATAGATACCACGTTCTATTATGACCTAGATCCTGAGCTCTGAATATTTTGCAAGCCCATCTCCGAATCGACCTTCTTGTGCAACATTTTATAAAGATACTAACCTAGAAATCTTCGGATCTTTGCATAAAGCGAGCGAGTTAACAGAGTACAGCATTATAATTACAGCACACATGCAAAACCCGGCCCAGCAGCTCGAGAGGTCTTCTCTTTGCCTCGTAGATTCGAGACTAAGATCTTCTTAGCCTCGTACCAAACACTTTTCTCTGCTGCACGCCTATATCCGGATCCGTCTAAAGTTATTCTGCATGTGCCAGTTCAATGTATAGACTATCATCAATGGTGGTGCCCTGTAGGTTTATTCGAAAACCATCATAGATTAGACAGGCTAGGTGCCTAGGCTATTTGTATTGGCCTTTGTATCTGTATATATCTTCGCGATATGCTCAAGGTACTTTCAATTTGCCTCCTATAGTTTTGTCTCAATGAAACTTAATAACCAAAGCAATATTAATCGGTAGTATTAATATATGTACGAGGGGTTATAGCTTAGATTTAGCCTTTAGCCTGATTTTGAAGAGATGGGTCGGCGCGGCGTAACGTTGGCTTCAATAATAGACTTAAGTTGAGATATTCTCGAAGTTTGATTTCAATGGCCCTCAGCGTAGGCTCAAGGGTAATATAAGTCTAGAGGCTTTCAGAAATACCATAATGATCGATTCAATGGTCATGCATGCCGCACCGCCCTCAGAAAATTCTTTCATACCAAATTCAGGTCATTCCTATCTGAAGTATGTTTCGAAAGTCTTTCAATTACCAGATATGGGAGAGGATATCTGGTGCATATCGGTCGAATTGACGCGCGTCCTGCGTCGGCCTATGACGCACGCATATTATATTATAACTAGCAAATGATACTTGGGCCAAAGAACCCAAAGGTCAAACTTGCAAAACAATGGTGATGCCAAGTTTGAGCGTGGCTTGCAGCTTACTCGAATACTCATCTGCGAAACAGAGCCTCGGATGTTCTAGTATAATCTGCGGTGAAAAACAATAGAAAGGGCCAGGGGGCGAAGCTAAGTGCAAGATCATAAGATCTTAAAAACGCCGCTTATAATCAATCAACATGTTAACAAATGTAAATAACGAGTGTAAATCTCGCTGCTAAGTCTTGAAGGAATGGTAGTTACGCGCGCAGAATCAAATGATTTGGAACGGAGCATCAGCCCAGCCTCTACGCAGGGGATAACAGCACTCCAAAAATGGAAAACAAAAGCGAGGGCCGAATAACAAGAAGATTTAGATGCTGATGGCGCTTTGGGTAACACGTTCTTCTGAAGAGGCATCGAGACGACTTGGGTTTTGGCCTGTCGTAGCCACGGATCGCAGGATCTCCAAGCCTCCACTTTGAACATCTTTATATGACGTTAGTAAGTCACCAGGTAGCCATTTGAACACTTACATAATGAGTAAGTTTTGATTATAGTATCCAATGAGGAAAATATGAAATCGATTTTGCGGGATGAAAGAGCCAATTTCCAACAGTGCAGCGCTCACTAGGGCCAGGCTGTGAGTTCAAGGCTGTCAGCATGTTGCCATTGTTTGCATTCAGCTTTGGCTTGGCGATCTTGTATCTAGTACGTACTATAGCTAGTGGAAATATCAAAGCCAAGCTGGTCACTTAAAACTGTCGCTATTTCGTCCCTAGAGATCTGGGACAAGAAGAGATCAAGTTGCTGGTCTGAGTGTAAATTTTATACACAGGTTGGCGGGTCAAGGATGAGAATTACTAAGCCCATGAGCGCCTCAAAGGGTACCGATGCACTGAGGCACTGATGTCGCTCTCTATACCGTTATATTATTGTCTACTTTTCAGCTCCTACAATTTGCATAAGACTATTAAAAAATAGGTCGGCTTGAAGCGTCATACGAGACTACATGCAACCCAAGATTCTCACCCCCCGCAATCATCTTTTTCTTTTCTTTTCTTTTTTTTTTTTTGAAAAAAAAAAAAAAAAAGGGCAAAAAGGAAATTGGAGGAAAGATGGTCATCGAAGCTCTAGAGAATCGGTTAGACTCTTGATAAGTCTCATCCGAGCGGAACATGGGGTTCATAGGGCTGCGTTGGCGACAGAAGGCCAAGGGGAGCTCATCATGCATCATTATGCAGCCCGACATATTATCCATGACTGTCGGTTGTAAATCACGCATGGGGTTGTGAATTCATGTTGTCTCTTTGCAATTGGCAGTTGCTGTACAGTACTAGTACCCATTAGCTGTCATGAGTGAGAAAATCACAGTTTAGATTAGTACTGTCTTGGGGTGGTTTAGATGATATCTCGAATGAAGAGGTTCGGCCGAGCAGCGATTGCTTTGTTGGCAGCGCATTTAAATATTTCTCAATCGAAGAATCCGTACAACCAATCGCATTGGACGACCTCGACCTCAGGCCTATCGTATGGTTCATGTACATGTACATGTTAACATATGTTTTCTGTAATTGCATTGGTAGCGTTGGTCAAGTGAGCAGCTTCGCTTCTTGTTTCCGTCTTTGGACTAGCCTCCTCCCTACGCAGCACTCTCCAATCACATCTCTGCGGACCGGTAGTTTCGGCTTCCCTCGAAGATTCGATATTTCTTCCAGAAGCACAAGGGAAGGTTCGCGTCAGCCCGAGAATTTCTGCACGAGTTATCTGCAAGTCGAGAGGTGCTCGATATACTCAGAAAACGTGAATCGACAATAAATTAAGCGATCGAGTACACAAGCAGATACACAGAGCTCGAGCTCGAGCTCTTCGAATCCAAAACTCAGGGAACATGGAAGAATGAAATCCCGACTCTTTGGTAAGCCTCCCTTTTGTCTCCTCAGAAAAATTGTCTCACCGATAATCGGAAGATCCGAACAGCCTTACCGCTAATGCTTGCCCCGTTAAACGAAAGCCTCTGCGACTTGCCATATTTCCCCCCCCCCCCCCCCCTTTNTTTTAATCACTAGTAATTCGTCTTCTTCTTCTTTTATCTCGCTCGATGTTTAGCAAGGGGCCGTTGGATCAAACTTCGATTCCAAATACTAGCTTGGGTTTACGTACTTCATACTGTTAGGGGCGTCAAGCTAACAACAGGTTAAGGGGGTTAGAAGGAGCAAAGCCACGGAGCTGGAAGTATTTTAGGTCGCCTAAACCTTCACCAGAATGCTCGCACAGTTTTCAACCAAAGGCGTTGAGGACGGCATAACTTGCAGCCTGCCCCCCTGTGACGTGCATTCTCATTGATGGAGCAAAAAAAAAAAAAAAAACCATTCGTATCTGCAATTCAAGATCAAAATCGGAGCCCCTGTCGATTACATGTACATGCCCCACCACGACATTTTTAGAACGCTAGAAGAGTTCTTTTCTTTTTGTGGAACTTCGATGCATCTTCCGTTTTGAGCTAGGGATTGGAAGTGTGAAGAGAAAATATACATATCAAGACCTCGTGGAGTGATCTGAGCTTGACGGACAGGGGCACGGGTAATTTGGGAATACGCTGCCTCCCTGGTTCCCCTCCACCTGGAGCGACCTGAAGGCCAACCGAAGTCAATGTCGGTTCCATGCAAGAAACGGTTCCTGGAAACAAGAAAGAAAAGTCGCTTAAAAGAGAGAGAAAAGAAGAGTGGGAGGGTTCAAAATGAAAGTTGATCTATCAACCAGCTGCAACATGAGAGATTCCGCAAGAGTCGTTCAATTCACTTCACTGAAGTCTGCTTCTGCTTGAGCGTAAGTGCTGAATATCTGCAATGCCACAATCCGCATGAACCCTCGGACTGTGTCTGAACCTGTGATTGCTGGTGAATGGGTGAATGGGGGGGCCCAAACTCGCCGTACATGCGTCTCCAAATCAGCATCTAGGCAACGCTGCCCAGCCAGCGGACCAAAAAGCAACTTTCAAGACAAAACCTGTGCGCTGCGGGAGGTGACAAATGGATAAAAAGCAACGTCGCCGTGGGACTGAAATGCTGCGAGTCTGCTGCTGTGCGGAGCGTCACCCGAATAAAATGTTCAAGCTTAAAGAAACCGGGGTTTGACGCCGCTGCTTGGCAAAGTAACTACGACAGCAGCCAAGAGCACCTACCTCCTGGTATATGCAGTTACCCTGCACATGCGCTGAAAGTCGTAAATAATAATACTCACAATCTCGACACTGCGGTGAGGGAGGCGCAGAAATGCCTCTAATTCTATTGGAGCTCTGTCAAAGAGTTAGTCGAAAACAGATGAAAACCTGAGAAGACGAGAAACCGATATGGATATATCTTGCCCTCGACTCCCCTCCTGTTCCCGCTCCCTAGCAGCGCCGATCCACTGGTGTTTGAATATCGAAATTGTAAAATCATCTTTGAAGCTCGACATCTCTGGTCATAATCTAGCTCACATCTTCCACAATATTTTGTTCTCACTTAGCCCCGAAGAGGCAAGACCAGACCTGACCCGAGCAGCCCTAAAACCGAATATCTATCATAGATATATATTCAGCAGTCTTCTTTCTTCTTTCCGTTTCTTTTGTCTGAAAGACATATCGCCTGTCATTGATAAATAAGACACCCCCCCATCGCGATATCGGGACACACCATTTCCCACTAGCGCACTACCTGACCCACCCTTCGACCTGGTAGTTTGAGACAATGGCGGTGATCCTGGATCATTCTGTAGCACTGCAGCCGCACTTGCTCGATATGTCTTCCTCGCCCTTTCCACCTTCTTTCTCATTTTCATCAAACATCGAAAGTTCGCCGATGCCACCCGCCAGGTCAAAACCCAAGTCACAGCTGGGAGTATCAGCGACAACAGCAGCTGGCCAGTCTGCTGGCGCTGTCGTCGCTGGTGTAACAAAGCCCAAACAAAGCAAGAGCCGAAATGGTACTGAACCATCCATCCCTCTTTACACCCACATTTATAGGTCTTTCTTGAGGTTCTCTTATTCATGGTGGTTGCGAACGCTCAGCTAGCAGTTGTTAGCAGGGATAGTCGACGAGCGCAGCCTGAATCATGGATGCCAAACCTCAAAAATGCAACATGAACAACACAGTTTTGAAAGCTCAAGCTAATAATTATCTGCGCGTAGGTTGCGTTACTTGCAAAGCGAAGAGACTAAAGTGCGACGAAACAAAGCCCACATGTCTACAGTGTAAGTAACAACATAAAGATTTTTCTTCATTAATACATCAATATTTCGGACTCGAGTTACTGACAAATAAGCAGGCGAGAAGCGCGGTGTTGTTTGCGGCGGATACAAGAAGGACTTCAAATGGAGAGCTTTTGAAGAGTCTGACCTTAGTGGGAAGGCTTCGAAGTCCCGACCAAAACGTATGTCTTGCGCTTTACTTCCTCTTCAAGTTAATTGCTAATATCGATCTGCCGTGTTTAGCTCTATCGAATATCCAAGCCAAACACAAAAGAGCCATCTCTTCGGGTCCTTCAAGTCCAGCGCTCTCTGAGGCATCCCTTGGCTCTGTCCAGTCACCTTTGCAATCGCCGCTTCCTTTGACGCCCCTTAATACCCAATTCGACGCACCTTCTACACCACCTCTTCACCACCTGTACGCTTCGAACATGTATTCGATAGGAAACCTCGAAGAATCATATATACCAAACCCACAATTTTCCGGAGCAGAAGTTCCTCGTTCGCACCCTGTATATATGGATGAGGAGCGCCGAGCTTCGATATCCCCAAGACTTGAAGATCTCTTGACTCCGGGCAGTGTGCTAAATAGGCCGATTCCTTTACCTGACTATGTTGATTACTCTCAGGATGTCTCCTACCAGCCGACGGGGATGGATATCGGAGTCGCCATGTCCGCGGATGGTGAACAGATTGAAGAAATTCCCAGAAATTTTCTTGATGGAGGGTGGCCACTCTCTACTCTCTCCAATTCGGATGACGCTACCGGCTACCAAAGTCTTTCCGATATCTTTCGAAGACCCCGTGTAGAAATCGACAACCCAGAAATGCTTATTCTCCACTTTGACAAACAGACATGTGGAATCATGTCCATCAAGGATGGGCCTACCGAGAACCCCTGGAGAACATTAATCTGGCCGCTTGCTACTCAAATCCCGGCACTTCGCCATGCAATTTACTCTATGACCGCATTTCACATGTCTCATAGCAGACCAGAGATGCGAATGCAGGGAATGGAACACATGAAAATTAGCATACGGCACCTAGCTGCGGGACTTGGTTCTGGCGATATTCTCCCAGAAGCTGCGTTGGCTACCACTCTGGCTTTGGCGTTCGCGGAAGAGTGGGATAGACATATTTCTACTGGTATTGAACATTTACGGGGAGCTAAGATTCTGGTGAATCAGGCCTTGGTCAGATACCAACACTACCCGGTCAACAGTGTCGAAATCTCTCGATTGAGATTTCTTTACAACGTTTGGGTTTACATAGATGTCCTTGCTCGGCTGACCTCTACTGATGATGACGAATCGCATTCATTCGAATCTATATCACCTCTCCTCACTGCTCCCATGATGATGTCTTCCGAAGTCGATCCGTTGATGGGATGTGCTACCACTCTATTCCCGTTGATCGGAAGATGTGCTTCTCTAGCAAAGAGAGTAAGAAAGAACAAAAAGAACAGCGTTACTATCATTTCTACTGCCTTAGAGCTTAAAACAGCAATCGAAAACTGGCAACCAGATGCAGTCTACGAACCCATCGAAGATCAAACTTCAAACATCGATCATTGCATGCAAACAGCTGAAGCTTATAGGTGGGCGGCATTACTCTACCTTCATCAAACGGTGCCAGAGATTCCCTCCCCATCTTCTCACGAACTAGCTGAAAAGGTCATGTGCACGATCGCGTCCATTCCAACTTCCTCCCGCACGTGCATCGTTCATGCCTTCCCGCTTCTCGCCGCAGGATGCGAGGCCGTTGGTGAAGAAGAACGTGGATGGGTGGAGAAACGCTGGGCAGATCTTATGCAAAGACTTTGGATTGGCAATATTGACCGAGCGTGGGATATCGTCCGCGAGATCTGGAACAGGAGAGACAACTATATGAACGACAAACAAACCACTTCTCTCGTTTCCGATATGGACTATAGCATTCGTCAGCTTTCTTCAAATGGCAGTAGTCCTGCCCCATCTGGAATTGAGGATCCTACCATGTATCTTGATTTCCAAAAACTTAGCGATGGAATCAACGGGCTTGCTAGCCAACACGAGATGATGTGGGGTGCAGGTGTTACCAACGATATTGGTGGCTCTGAGCTGAGAAGGTCCAGTCCACCCCCTGGGTCGAGGGTAAAAGGCCTGGGGATGGACGAATGGGATTACGAAACATCAATCCGGGGACGCCTGTCTTGGGTTGGTTTATGTGCAGAATGGCAATGGGAGATATTCATTGGATAAAACCCAGCGCTGAACCTCGCTTTATTAACATTTGATGGGTCATCTTTTTTGGAACTCATTAAATTTGCTGGAGGGGCTTATTTGTTCTGTGTATATGTACATAAGTTCTTGTAATATATGGTGTCGCTTTTTCTGTTATTGTTTTAGCCAGTTGGGGGCGTTAACATTTGTCAGCATTTCACAGGAGCTTTATAGTGTGTTTCGTCTTTAAATTCGTCTTTTTTTCCTATTTCTGAATTGGTATTGAAATCTCAGGTTCTAGTACATAGAAATTGTCCTTCACCTGTATCTACCTAATCATAAACTAATTTAAGTTATACCAAGATTCAATCGTTATTTTTCAGCAGTTCAAAAACTCAAACTCCAGCCTGTGGCAGTGTAGAATCAGTCGTGATAAGGCTTATTGCTTCCCAGTATGTCGAATGAAATATCGTATGTTGCTTCTTTGTGTGTATCAAAAATATGTGGTTGCCTCCTCCTCTAGGAGGCCACATATGCTATCAGGAAAGACAAGCCGAGGCTCAGATAATATCAGCTCCTTATTTATGCATCTCCTGTAGAGTTATCTATCAAAGGACGCATGTGACTCGAAGAGTGGCGGAATTTCAGTGTTCCTAGACATCTGCAGCCATCTGATCCTGAGACCCAAGCTTGGGTTATATAAAGTTTGCATCGATAGATCCCCACGCTCGTACATGTACATATTCCAAATAGTATCTCTTGGCTTACTAGGGAATCCTCGAACTTTAAAACAAGCCAATGTAGCAGATTTCATGACTAAGCTTGCCTCACGTTATCAAATACAGCTGAGGTGTGGATTTAATCTATCCCAGAGAGAGATATTTCAATTGAACTGGAAAAGGTGATTCACAAGAAAGATGACCATCTAAAACAATAACGCCACATGCCAGATGGATATATTTATGACAAAAGGAAAAAAAAGAAAGAAAAAAACGTAGCCCCCCTAAGTTACATAAATGGATGCTGATGGTGTTCTTGGAAATTTGGCGCGGCACAAAGGCTTTTGTGTGTATCTAAACGGTTTCCATGTAGCGTCGTGTTTCCCTATTGAACGATGAATATAATGTTAGGGTTTAATATCACAAAATTGATAAAAGGTCAGAAGGCGAGAACGAGAGTCGGGTGTCCATGAGTGTCTAGAGTAACTTACCAATCGGTTACAGCCTCCTCCCATTGCCTACATTCATGTTCTCTTGTCCCTCCAAAATGCTCGACGAAAGCATCACCTAAAACCTCCCTCGCGATACTGTCCTTTTCCATAAACTTCATAGTTGCAGCCTGAAGGGATTTGGCCAACCTCTCGCCGCCCGTCTCCTCTGTCTTACCCAATGGCGGGATCGTTAATTGGAGCTTCTTTTCAACCCCTCGGTAGCCACAAGCCAAAATAGCCGCTAGAGCATAGTGAGGATTACAGTCTGCCCCTGGAACCCGAACTTCCAGTCTTGTTGCCTTTGCTGACGCAGTAGGTGGTGATATCAGGCGGATAGAGGCAGCACGGTGCTCCAAACCCCACGATACCGTGACAGGAGCCCAAAAGTTCTCCACCAAGCGCTTGTAAGAGTTGATAGTGGGAGCAACAAGTGGCATTATGTAAGGCAATCCCTCCAGGACGCCAGCTAAGAAGTGTCGACCCAAATCTGAGAGATATGCTACGTCAGAGTATGGTGGATTGGGATCCTTAGTCTCCCTTGCAAATAAATTTTTGCCCGTTTCTTTGTCTACTATTGAAACATGCAGATGGCCAGAATTTCCGGGTAATCCCTGCTTTGGCTTTGCCATAAAGCAAGGTGTTATACCATTCTTCGACCCGAGAGCTTTGACAGTGAGCTTGAACAGTGATGCTCGATCCGCCATTTCTGCGACATCGGTGAATGCTAACGCAGCTTCATAGACACCCGGTCCGGACTCCGTATGCCATCCTTCTAATGGAACGCGGAAGGCTTTGCAGTTATCGTACACTCCGTAGAAGTAATCTTGGAAGAGGACTGGACGTGTCAAAGAATATCCAAACATTCCGGGTGTAATGGAAGGGATGGATTCCGGCTTTTCAGATCGGATATCGCTTGGTGATGCAGAGAATTGGTAAAATTCGTACTCCGCTACTCAGTCGGAAAGAGATCTCGGCATTAGCCAATACTGTTTCTAAGAAAATACTATCGAATTCAGGGATAACAACCTCCGGCCATAGCTCCCATGCCTTGCTTTTCGAATTTCCCCAGTGCAGTTTTAAGCAGGCCTCTTGGGCAAGGTGCAATTGGTTCGTCGGTGTCAGGGTCGAAAAAGCTAACCTGCAAGCGCACACGCTATCAGAATATCTTCCAGAATACAGAATACCAAGCCAAATATCAGAGTAGTCGCATACCAAGAAAAAAGGTACGTTGTTTTCCCAAGGAATTCTGCGGAATGTTTTTAGATCGACTTTAGCAATGATATCGTGGTAACCGTTCTCCTTATTCGATATCAGCAGTTCCTTGAAATATGTCTATTGATGGCAATTAGCTCTAGAATCCTTCATATGCAAAGCGATAAATAGACAAATACTTGGTCATGCATATCCCAGCCGAATACCACCGAGCAGAAGCCAAACCCCGTGGTTACAATGCTTTTGAACTTGTCTAGCGAAATCATCTTGCCACGCAAGATACCATCGACATCAAGACCGGCGAGTTTGACTTTATCATCCCCATTTTCTTTGAGCGCCTTCACGATCGACTCAGCTGTGTGTGTCTCGGTCACAGACATTTTGGCGTAAGTTGGAACAAGACCGTTCCCGTTGGGTTTGTGAGGTTTGGCGATTGGCCCTCGTATTGGTTTTTTCGACGAACTTTAAACTAAATTTTTTTTTTTTTTTTTTTTTCTAGCGTAGCCAATATATTTCGTCGGGAAACAAGATGGAGCTATAGGGCTTAGCAACGAGAGTACCACCGGTCACTTTACTGATGACGATATGATTGCTTCGATCGGATGGAAGATAATGGCGTGGGAGCTTGAAGCTTGAAGCGACCACGAAACGAGGCTGCGTTGCACGTGCGCGGTGCTGGTCTCCGAGGAAAAGTTGGTTATAAATCGGCGGGAAGAAATGGCTCTTTCCTTCTCTCTCGAGTTGATAACGACCGTTGTTAGGAAGGCGAAAGATGGAAAAGGGACGAAAGGGTTCAGTGACATGAACACGACATGCTGCCCCGTATTTAACTCGTTCTCCACCTTTTCAGAGCCGCGTCTAGGAGATCGGTCTTGGTTACTTGGTAGGGACTCAAGTAGGTAGGAAGTAGGCACGCAGGTACTCAAGTAGGCCGTAGGTAAATTACATTAACTTATCGCCTTCTAACCTCACTATCTTCTATCCGTCCGGACCGGGGGGGCTACGATAGCACCTTCCAGCACGGCCAGAATAAACATACTTATGTAACAATAGGGAAAGCTAATGGAAAATGAAAATGACATATACGATATACAAGCAAAACCAAAAACAAGAAGAAAAAAAACCCGGTTAGATTCTATGAGAAACAAAATTGCAATCCTTCCTTCCTTCCTTCTGCTTCCCTGTTACAGCAAATGCTTAAGTGAGTGCGAGCGAGCACGAGACGTTGGATTTGAGCGTTTCAGAGAGTTGTGATATCACAGCTGGTGTGCTAAGGTGGGGCGCGGCGTCCTTCATGCAGGTGGCCTGCCCACGGCTTGCATACGGTGGATGGATGATATGTCAACGATTGCGTCTCGTCGTCATTCGGTGCGGATGTCTGGCTAAAGTTAAAAGGCCGCCGCGCCTTCTCTCAGCCTTCTTCTGCAGGCGAACTGACAGTCGAAAATAACAATAAATTCTGGCGACCTCGTTTGGTGAGTTAAATAAAAATACAAACCTGTACGACAGGTCACAATATCCTGCTGCCTATCTGTACCGGACCGGGAAACCCTCAGGAAAGAGCGGAGGGTTGATTTTTTGGATGGGTTCATGTGCATGCAGCGTCCAAAAAGTCCCCGTCGCTTGCCCACAGTTCTGTCAGATCGTTGAACAAGAACACCTAATGGGCTTCTCCGAGTCATAATATAATATTATTGTCGCAATTCAATTGCACCTCGTGCCATGTCCCGACTTCGAAACCACCTTACTGGGTTTGCAAGCCCCGAGATCGAGAGTGTCGGCTTCAAATCGTGAATTCAAATCCATAGCAGTAGGACATAAAGATGAGATATCTAGACGCAAAGACAGCTATAAGCAGATGCCAAGTGCACAGCATGGGGTTTGGGAAAATAGAACCGTCATACTTTCTTACCGCTTTGACGACAAGCCTCGAATGGTGGTGACAAGGTCAAAGGAAAGGAAGAATGAACGTGTGACTATGGACGGGAACTCCATCTGCAAGTGGTAAGGTAAGTAACTAAGTAAGTAAGTACCCGCATACACGTTTGGAGCTATCGGCCGGCTTCGCATGCCCGAAGAGCTCCAGGCCCCAAGTATGTCCCAATATGTCCCAATATGTCCCATTCCTTTAGAGTGTGCACCCCCAGACTACACTTAGTCTAAGAATCCAGGTTGTGCGCTCAATGTCCTTTCGGTCGGAGAATAAGGTTGCGAGGGCCCCTGGCGGTTTGCCGGGCCAAATATTACTTCGCATGCATTTGATTTCGCACTTGGTCCGGCTCCGTATCGCTGGCACCTCTTCCAATTATCGGACGAATCGAAAGCGATGTTGTGCTCGCGAGGGGTAGCAAGTGCAGGTAGGCTAAGAGTCTCGACTCCAGACCGGCCAGGGGAGATAAGATATGCTCTGTACGATCCGACATGAAAAGTAGTGTAAAGAATGCTTCGTTTGCCGTATACGTACTTAAGTACTTACATATACGTGGAAAGGCCGAGTTCGTCGAATCCGACGTGAGGACACAGACTAACTCAACCTGATTGAATTTTAATTGTCCGTGTGATTCGAGAGGGCGAGAGAGAGAGAGAGAGAGAGAGCTAGACCGATCCACACGGGCTAGCTAGCTAGCTAGATAAGCATCTGTCGCAGAGGAATTCATCTCACTCAGCATTCCCTTACGAGACAAAAATAGGGCGCTCTCCGAAGCCTCGAGGATTCTAGCCTTTTTTTCTTTTAAGGTTCAGGTTGTCTAAGACCCTGACAGCAGCTGCCCGCTTGCTCGCTCGGAAATATTTTTCTTGAACTTAATTCTCACAATTTATTTATCAGTTCAACATCGGCCGTCACCTACGATTGTATTCATTATTGTTACTCGGGGAATCATTACCAATTCTCTTGATAACACTCTATCGAATTCCTCGCCTCGTATTCATTTCATCCTGACGCAACAACCGATAACACTATGGTTGGACGATTGGCTGGAAAGAATTGCATTGTGACTGGTGCCGCTGGGTAGGAGAAATTCCCCTTGTTACTGTAGGATATTCGATCTTGCTGACCATTCGAGCAGCGGCATCGGCCTGGAGACATGCATCTTGTTTGTCAAAGAGAGCGCAAACGTCGTCCTTGCCGACATTGACGCCAAAGCACTCGAGAAAGCCCTCCAGATCGTTAACCATTTTAAATCCGACACGCAAGTCAAAACGGTCGTCTGCGATGTCTCAAATGAAGAATCGGTTCAAAATCTCGTAGCTGCCGCAGACGAGTGGGGTGGTGTCGATGTCATGTTCAACAACGCTGGTATCATGCACGGCCAAGATGCTGATGCCGTTGAAACCCCGGAAAAGATCTGGGATCTGACCCAAAATATCAACGTCAAAGGCGTCTGGTTTGGCTCAAAGCATGCTGTTTTGAGCTTCAGGAAACACAACAAGAAGGCCACCAGCGTTATCAATACGGCCAGCTTCGTCGCGCTGATGGGAGCCGCAACACCGCAGCTAGCTTACACTGCTAGCAAGGGCGCCGTCCTTGCCATGACCCGAGAGTTGGCTATGATTCATGCTAGGGAGGGATTCAGATTCAATTCGCTTTGCCCAGGGCCACTCAATACTCCACTTTTACAGGAATGGTTGGGAGATGATAAAGAAAAACGGTTCCGTCGCGAGGTTCACTTCCCGAGCGGAAGGTTCGGAGAGGCTATCGAGCAGGCTCACGCCGTCGTCTTTTTGGCAAGCGATGAGAGCTCCTTTGTCAATGGCACCGACTTCCTGGTTGATGGAGGATTGTCAAAGGTACCTCGTCTTAGAGTGAAGATTATCTTTAGGGCTGTATGCTAACTTTGAGTGATTTCCCCTTAGGCTTATGTCACTGCCCTCGGTTCCCCAGCTCCAGCTCCTCAAAACAATGCCTTTGGAAGCGAATGGTGAGTCTAACCGTCATGGTCACTTCTGTTATTCCGGTCAAACTTACTCTTCCTTTTAGGCCCCACAAGGATAAATGATTGCCATAAATGCAAAAACACCTATTTCTAAAACCCGTTTGAGCCTCGCTTGTCTCAAAAGAAGCTCTCTGTGCTTGCTGACTGACTAGAAAATGCTTTGAATTCATAAAGTTGGCGTTTGTGTTTATCCTTGGGGTGCTCCAATGTTCTATTAGCCCATATGTGTTTGGATCATATGTCTGGAGCATGTTAAGTTTGATCGAGATCGATTTTAACGTTCAATACGCCAACCCTGGCCCGCCTCAAACCGTTATCATTATCATTGCTACACTATTATTCTAAATGCATGGAATTCCGCTTCTACTGCTAAAACAATTATACATCTCCAAATAGCTCGTGTGCCTGCTTATTGTACGTCAACGTAGACATCCTTCAACATGTACTCTCCCTTTTGATTTTCCGTATTCTTTTCAGGGTCGACAGCAGTCTCCAACGAACTCCCATCGAATTCTCGTTTCCGCAGCTCCGCATCGCAAATATAAGGGCAAGTTTTCTTGGCCCCGAACATATCGTCGCCCTTACAGCTGGTGCCATAGATCTCCAATGCGACAACACTTATTGTCATTCCTGTCGTGATTGATATTAGATGTAGCGAGTTCAGACGATCCCGAGCGGCGGGAAGGCACAACCAAACGATACAAACTGCAGCTCTATACGCTAGTCTGTGCTTTTTAGAGATCTTCTGAGTGTGGACATCTTTATGGAGATGAGACACCGATATCAACGCCATGCTAAGTAGTGCAGCCGCTATGTAATTCGATAACACTCTGTAAGCTAATCGTGCCACCAAACATGCATGAAAATTGAAAAAATAGAGTGAATTCTTACCGAGACCACCACAATAAAACCATCTCAGAGCGTCTTCTACGACTTCAGAACTCCTTTCTTCATACGTGACGTATAGGTCATCTACATTTGTATCCTGACAGTCGTGGGCGAGTACGAGTTTCGATAATCCGGCGCCGGCGATGGTAAACCCTAGAACGAATAGCAGATGGGCGTTGACCCACAAAAAAGAGGACCAAACTTTACGTCGTATAGCATGAAGTTCGTGCCCAGATCCGTCAATGTCAAAATAAATGGTATTGAAGCAGTACGCTTGAATTAGCCCAAGGATAGCCTTGCCAAGGAAAGCATTTATTCCAAACTCCGCGGTATTTTGATAGAGCAATGCTACGACGGAATAGCCGAAGACTAGGGAGACAAAGGCTCCCATCCGCTCTGTTTTGTGTTCAATGTTCAATGCTATAAATCAGAGTCAGTATAATATCAAACATAGTGTGCAAATACTGGTCATTTAGGGGATACTAGGTCGGAATTTTTGATTTGGACACTAACCGGGATAAAATTCGAAAAGTTTACTAATTCGTTCACTCCATTTCCTAGGGATCAGAGGGAGACCTCGCATAGATATCACAAGAGCAGATGGTAACGCAAGATCTGATAATTTGTATGTTAGCTAAGGCACAATAATATGTTGAGTTTTATGTATGATATATTTGGGAGAGGAAATTACCCAGGAATATTGCCACCCAAATCAAAGCCAGGCGATTAGGTTCTTCGACGTAGATGCTGCCAATCCAGATTGCAGAGGGTATCACAATCGCAACGGTATTTCCATACAATGTTGCTTTTACCATAGGCACCAATAGCGCATTCCATATCCTAATCAAATCAATGTGGTATCAGGTTAGTTGGTTATCTACTCGTAATATGTGACCGTCTTAAAGTCTAGACTTACAATACAGCTGCGGTAAACAAGCGAGCTGTCAAATAGAAAGCAATCATCTGAGTATATGTTATTGTCTCCGAGAGGAAGATATTTGTGGTATAGCCGAATAAGCAGGCTAATATGAAAAGAATGATCCCGCGTTGGACAACATCGTCTGGTTTTTTAGATATCGTGGTATATTAATAATAAAGGCATTCGGATTTCATAATTCCAACTTGAGACGAAAGCCCACCAGATTCGAACCAACTGACCATCAGCCCGACATCGTTCCATAATTTGTATGATGGTATCATCGATATCTAGGATTGCAACGAGTGAGTTTTGTAGACCGTGGTTTCGATTTTGAGGAGGTTCAACTTTAACTTACACAAAAGCGGAGGAAGGCTTTGGCGGACGGCTCTTCTGAAGATCGGTCGCCAATAACGGCGAGGATGCCAACGTAAAGTAAATCTATCTCGTTTGAAATTTCAGGTCATGCTCATTTCGAAGCCAACTTTGCTTTGTGAAACAGCTGGAAAGTGAACTTTTGTGCAAGTGCATACCGACGAACAGCTCAAAGCTCGCCACTTCCTCGTTCTCGCTTGCTCTCCATAGCAAACCTTTGTGGAAATATTGACGGATAACAGGTCGTCTGTTTGAGGAAAAGGTTAGATAGAAAGTTGGCACACAGTTCTCATGTTATTTATTGGTCAAGAACTCAGGTCCGTCAATGCTAACTCACTTCCAAATTCGTAAGGTCGTAGATGTTTCCTTCTCGTGCTTCTTTTGACTGGGGAGGTGGGTTCTAAGATTGGCGGAGTAACCAAATTTGCCAAAATTTGCTTCAAGATGCACGTCGTTTTCGGTCAGGGCGTGAAGATCGTGTGATATCTCGTCCATTTGGGCCTAAGATGGAGAGTGTAAATAAGTGGGATTTCATTCATGGTGTATTGATATTACGACTAACCTGAAGCCGCTCGATTTCCTCGAAGATATCGGGATGGCGTTTGCGCAAATCATCCCTCAGGGTTTCATGATATTTTTTAGAATCATTGAGAGCAGAAACCTAGCAAATTGAAATTGAGAAGTCGATTAGTTAGTGCGTAGGTACTCTTTATACATGTTATATTATACATAAATATATATATAGCTATATATAGTTATCAAGTTAAATCGTAACAAAAAGAATGCACTGTGATTTTCAATTCAAGTATTTATGCACTGAGGGTCGCGAAACAAACATACATGGTCTGTTGACCCATGAACAGTAAAGTTGAACTCGTCGCCGGTATGTGTTCGCTGCAGCCGAAAGAGATGGTCCTCGTCTTTCGCGACATGAACTTGACGCCCGTCAGGAAGTGTGATGGCTCTGGGTGGGTTCATCCTTTCTCGGATAAAAGTCGCCGGCTCCGACACAACGGCTAGTGCTGGCGTTCCGCAGATAAGTACTTAAGTATCTAGTACTCGGTACGCCTGCAGCTGCGTCGATGCCACCTGAGTTAGGTGAACAGCTTTACAGGGGGTCGTCGCGTCGGGGGGGTTAAATAATTATAATAATGACTCGAATTGCAATTGAAAGTCCTTTATAGCTAGAATCACTGTTATTATATCAAAGCTTCAAGAAGACGCTGGAAATGGACCGAAGAGAAAAGAAAAACACGCGCGCCCCTCCTTATCCGCCTGGCTGACGATACAGGAAAAGTCCAGACGAAAAGGGACTAAATTACGGCGGGTTCACTAATCACTAATATCAACGTTATAACAAACATTCTAAATCAACGCGCCAGGACCCAAACTTCCAAGTTAAACTGTTACTCTCGCCAAGCGCATGTATAATATGTTATTCAGAGCCCGGGCCAAGCATGAAATCCACTGTGCTCCAGTGGATTAGTGCATCGAATTGAGGCGGCTGGGAGAGGCTCATCGATGATCATCTGACTTCTTAAGTAATCACCAGGAACCGTCGTCACAAATTCCTTGCTGTGTGACAGTTTGTCGGGGCCAAATGTGTTGTTGTTGTTGCTGTTATTGTGTTGCGAAGCTGTTTGTCCCAACCCACACACATCGATGCATCAGCTCTTGCGCGCGCTCAATGATGTCATTTTGAGGGAAGAAGAGCAGAGCGCGTGAGATGACCGGGCCTTCCCGAAGTTCAACAGGCCAGGACTGTTGACAGCGTTTGAAAATTTGACGTAATTGATTCTCGTTTTCTACGCCAACATGATGTATTTATTCGTCTTTTCTGTATCGTCGGAGAGTTCTTA
The DNA here is from genome assembly GCA_012184315.1 of Arthrobotrys entomopaga. NCBI lineage: Eukaryota > Fungi > Ascomycota > Orbiliomycetes > Orbiliales > Orbiliaceae > Arthrobotrys > Arthrobotrys entomopaga. The sequence goes on from LDDX01000204.1 coordinate 220,329, forward strand.
TTGGTTTGCGCTGCTTCCGTCACAAACTGACGTGCGATATATAAGCAGGTTCCTTGACCTCTCTCTGATACAAAAAGCCCTTCATCAACTTTGAACTCCATTCGATTTTTCATCTGCCGGTTATCCTCATATTCTTCAGTAAGAAAACAGTACTCCCAAGAATCTCTTCAAAAAATAAAAAACCAAAACAGAGATAAAATAATACCCTCAAGTCAGTAGACATGGGTGCCGTGGTTAGCTGCGTAAGTAACGCGATCTCGCTCGACATACAGTGCACTGAATCCGCTGACAAGACATCCTTTAGATTGCCGATGCGCTCCGCGCAATCGGTCGTGCCATAATGACCGTTATCTCCGCTATTGGCCGTGCAATCACAGCTGTCGTTAATGGTAAGGGCTTCTACTCTCATAATCTCATCTTCTTTAAACTAGGTGGTTGCTGACTAATCGTGATATGGTGTCACAGGTATCGTCGACTTCCTCATGATCATTATCAGCTGTCTCACTTGCAACCGAGTTGGAAGACGCCGTCGCGGTATGACAACGTCAACAGTCTAGTCACCGCCCGTGGGAGCCTTCCTCGTCCAGCATAAATCTTAGTTCAATGCCCACTCTTTTAAATTCTTTTTTGTGGCCTGGTTATATATCTAAAGAGGTGGAAAGCGATGATAAGAGATCGTTTGGACAGATGTGCTCTCAATGAAACGGGCGGTGACTGCAAGCGAAACGCTTTCCTTCTCACCTTCTATGTTTTTCTGTTTTTCTCTCCTTTTTTTAATATTTTTGTTACGACTTCACGACCAAGTGTTTTGTACTTTGTTTACGGGCGTCTGTGGAATCCTAGATTGGAGGAAGAATGAGAAGAAGTGTGGATATTATCACATTGACCTTTTCCCTTTTGTTTTTGTACTTGATATAACAATTCTTCGTTTCTTCAGTTTAATTTTCCTATACCCTGATAGTTGCGTTGCATTTGATTCAATGCAAGTCTTCTTTTTTTTTTTTTTGGCCTTGCCTAAGCCGAAACTATCACATTGCATTGTGCCCGTACCATCGTGAAATGAGGCTACTCAACTACACGCCAATATCTAACACTCATGCACATACTATCGGAAGGTGTCAATGGACGATGCTAGCCATTTACCCCTACGCATTATGCTCGAGAGACCCCTGTGTGGCCACCAACGCGAAATATTGAAACTTTGGGTTGCATTTCTGCAGAGGCAAACGAGACCAGTCTCACGGAGATTCCGGAATTAGCGCACGGTTAGGTGGGTTGACCAAATCCGAATTCCGGCCGATGCTGTTTAGCACTCTCCGGACTTACTACTCGTTCTTACAAATATTTTAAGAAATATGTGGAAGGGGGGTAGTATTGCATTGGGCACCCGTTAAAACAAAACTGTCACTACTGTCTGGATTACTGAACTCTCAATTTTATATATACTGGTACACTTTTTGCTCTCCCCGCTGCTGCCCGCATGTGCCTATCAAGAAATGGAAGTAACGGCTATCCCGAATATTTTACAATCAACTCAACTATTCAGGATTAATAAAATTTTAAACAAGATAATCAAAACACTTGTGCTATAATTATCAGTATGGCATTCGCTTGATTTCACTGTTGCATCCTTTCGGTTGAACCCCCTCTCACAGCCTAACTAGAAGTCGTTTTCACGGACATATTTTAAATCCAACGGAGACGCGCACAATATAAAAAGTCAGTCTGTATAATCGACGTTGAACCTTGGTATATTTGAAAGTAAATAAATATCGCCAAAAAAATACTCATCTTACTACCCATCTTTAGCAATATTCCCCCACAAAGACGATAAGGAGAAAAGGGACCAGACCATAGACACTCACAATGACATCCTACAAATGTCCGTCAATCCTAATCATCGGCCACGGAGAGCTGGGCCTGGGAATCATAGAATCCCTTCACAAACATACAGCCAAAAAACCATTAACCTCCCTTACCGTCCTCGCCAGACCGCAAACAATCTCGTCCCTCCCACAAACCGATCCGGCCAAGTACTCTCAACTCGATAAAATGAATGTCCACTGGTTACCGCTGGATATTGAATCTGCATCGCCAGAATCCCTCAAAGTAGCGTTCAAACCCTTCACTGCGGTGATATACGCCTCAGGAATGTTTACAAGGGTCGGGATTCCCTCAAAGGTTACCACGGCGGTCAGAGATGCGGGCGTAAAATACTATATCCCCTGGCAGTTCGGTATCGACTATGACATCGTCGGACCTACTGCCGCCGGCGGTCTGTTCGCCGAACAGTATCGGATCAGGAAGTTCTTGCGTGAGGAGGGCCAAGGGATGCAGTGGAACATTATCAGCAATGGACTATTTACCAGTTTTGTTTTTTACGAACCGTTTGGTATCTTCAATAAGAAAGAGAATACCGTCACCGCACTCGGTGGATGGGATAATAAGGTGACGTTAACTGCCGCTGAAGATATAGGGAAAGTCACAGCAGCGATCGTGTATGAGCGGTTGGATGGGAAAGGAAGCGACTGTATCCAATATATCGCTGGAGATACGTTGACTTATGCTCAGATCGCAGATGCTATTGAAGACAAACTTGGCAGGAGAATTGAGAGAAAGGTATTGGAAGTACGAGCTGCGAGGAGTATCTTGGAAAAGGATCCGGAGAATAATATTGCAAAGTACCAGATTGTATTCGGAGAGGGTGACGGCTGTTCCTGGGACTTCGCAAAAACGTATAACGAAGAAAAAAAGATAAAGACGATGAATTTTCGGGATTGGATGAATATCCATCAATTTTGATACATCAGTGTACTGCTGTCGAACTCGGTTTCCATATTATTTCAACCTTCAGGTATTAATTTACAGGTTGCTCGTGTAAACAAGGGAAACCCATCGGTTGTTATTAAAAACCTATTTCGCACTATCGTTAGAATTCAATATTGGATATAATGCTTCGAATATTTACTCACTATGTTCTGTGCTATCTTTACCCGTGGAGCTTGTGTTCGAGCTTCCACTTGCAATTGATGATAAAATTCCATCCAAATAGTTCGCTCCACTCCTAGAATCAGAGTAATCGAAGAATAAGCACTCATATTCTGCAGCCCATAAACGGGGCTACTCCTACCATTTTTGATGCGTCAAAACATCGCACTTCAACTCTTTCTCCTTTCTTTGTACCAAGTCCACATAGGCCAACATCCCATCCGTCTTGAATCTTCTCGAGAGTTCGCATGTAATAGTTGCTCCAGAATGCAAACCAGCAAGTGATATTAGCTGTAGTACAAATCCGCTCTTTGCTAGATCCCATATGAAACTCTTCAGGTTTTCTTGCGTGAAACCTTCACCCAGCCAGTTGAAACTCGGGCTCAAGTTGTAAACTAGCCATTTACCCTCATGTATGTCACGGATCTGCTTAGCAAAGCCTGATGCCTGTTTGACATCCGGCTTCTTGGTTTCGAGCCACAGTAAATCGGCGTAGGGAGCGAAAGCGATTGATCGTTTGACGGCTGCTGGAACGCCGGCTTTGAAATGGTAATACCCTTCTCTAGTTCTCGGGATTTCCCAGGAGTAGAAGATGTCGTGTCCGAGGATTGACTTCGTAAGTTTCCGGGCATCGTAATTGGACATGTTGGCGGTCTGTTCGACGAAATCATCGATTTCATTGTCGAGCATGCCTGATTTCTTCATTTCCTCACTGACAGCTATATGATTTCATAGTTAGAATTTCTTACTCTGAAAAAGTAAATAACAACATACCCTCTGTATAAGTCATCAGCTTGTGCTCTTGCACCCATTCTAGTTCCATTTTATTGATATCTTCGGCACTCCTTCCCTTGGCTTCCATCTCCGCCAAGATTTCAGCTAGAGGTTTAGTCTCTTTAGTCACACCGAGTATGAATTCATGATCTCGATAATCGACGGTGCTCGAGAGCAGCTTCCCGGACTCTGAATCTGTTCTCGCAATAACTAAGTTTTCTGTTCCCATCAGGTCCCATTGGAAGCGGGTGGCCAGAAGACGGTTGATGTGTTCCCCAGTCGGAACCAAGACCTTGCCAGATAAGTGACCGCACTACCACAAAATTCCATCTTAGTGTATTTCTACGAGCCTCCCATAGGTAGCGCTACGAATGATAGTAATCGTACCTTCTTACCACCATGCATCTGGTCTTCCAAATGTATCGCAGCAGCACCATTCTCAGCAAAAAGCTTAGCTAGCTTCATGACCGCACTGAGGCCACCGTGACCGGTATCCGCATCCGCCACAATAGGTCTCATGTAATCGATATACGGTGTGTTTTGTCTCTGCTCCGGAGTCATGCTTCGCCTTGCGTCCCAGTGTCTTCGATCATGTAGCTGCTGGGCTTTAAACAAACGCTGGACTTGGTTCGGGACGGTATTGTAAGGATAATCTCCGAAATCTGGGGATACCTCGTTGGTAGTCGTTAAAACGGAAGAGCAAGCCCAACCGGAGACGTACAGAATCTCTTGGTTCTCCGCCATTTGCGTCATCTGCACAGGATCAATCGCACCCACTGGATACAAAACCGCACGGATAAGTTTACGCACGAGTGATACAGTTATCAGTCTGGGCTCTTCTCTTACTTGTATGCGCTGGTAATTGCTCGTTCGCTCGTTCGCTCAGCAGGCTGAACAGCTTCTTAGCTTGGTGCGAGCTCGGATACGTTTGTGGAACTGTCCCGCGCTTGCTGACGACGTCTGCGGCTGTATATGTTCGTTTTATACCCTTGTATCTCGGCGACGCCCACCACTCTTCGACCTCTTTGACGTCGGCTTTGAAACGAGCGTCTTCTTCTGCAGGTGTGGGCGCATGATGGAAGGTAGAAACCATTCGTAGGGAGGGTAAGGTGCGAATGGCTAGTTGGTGGGGTTTACTAACTTTGAGAGGCGAGGTGACAGTGGAAATAGATCTACGGAGCATCATTATGGACGTTGGGAGATATCGATATATCATTTATGATATCACCCGCAGATAAGCAATGTACTTATTGCGATACTCTCTAGGCCAGCTAAATGTTAACCTTGTTCATTGCAATTTGTGAAGTATGGTGAGAGATTCGTACCTCAGGGCGTGGGATGATGCAAGTTACAAGATATGTTGGTAGAATCTTCGAAATTTGAAATGCATGAACATTCGAACCTTTTTATTCGACCTGGCTAGTCCTGACTGAAAAGACTTACCTAAGTGTCGAGCTAGCATCATGTTCAGACTCAAGCTGCATAATCAAACCCGGCTGAAGCGGTTCCTCGGTTCACGCGAAATTATTTGCGGGGGAAGGCCGATGGCAGCCGACCAACGCAACGAGATTCCCATCGTCCGGTGGCGACACGCTACACTTTAGCCTCATGCAAGGCTATCAAGGAACCGGAAGAGAGTAATTTGTTTTTAGAGTTAAGCTCCCGATTGGTATATTGATCACGGTGATACAAACTAAAAATAAATAATAATACATTACAGTTATTCCTTTAGCTTTTTGCTCCAAAAAAAATGCCAATACTTACGACAGGCCCCTTCCAAACATATGGTTTTGATATAAAACCGTGAGTTCGGATATCATTTGCGTGAAGCGATACGCCTAAAAAAAAAACAGAAGTCTGGTTTTCATGCGATGTTCAAAGCAAGGCTTGCACGGGAGAAAATAGCCCGTAAAACGCTCCAATGAAGCCATTGGGGGCTTTTCATCTTTCCTCGGTCAGATCACGAGCCAGTATGTACCGCCCAGCAGTAAACCAAGACAGAGTGTCGTAAGGAAGCCAGCACCAACTCTATCACCAGTTGTGGCTGGTTTGTTAGTTTTACCGGTCTGGATGGCGTTACCCGTGCCCGCATTCGGATCACCCGTGCTATTACCACAAGTGGTGGCGGTACACGGTGGGAAAGATTTGGTCGCTAGCAAGTTCTGGAATATTTCGAGAGCAGTCATTTGCTCGCCGACTCCAAAGTTTCCGTCCCATTTTGCGGCAACATCCGAAGTCCATCTCCCGCCACAGGTTTGTTTGTTCGTTCCACCGATACAGTTTGCCGCAGCGCCTGTGGCAGACTGCGTGAGATACCCCATGATTGTATTTGTCGTAAACGATGCTAATTGCATGGTAAGGCCCATCCACCGAGCTAGATATGCTTTGAAGGAACGTTGATCGACGTTGCACATCCCGTAAGGCTCGCAGGCCACTTCGTACATGATCTTTCCGTTTTGGAAATAAACCTTTTGGGCTTCGAGGATAGCTCCCAGTTCATCGGCCCAGTATCCGGTGCCGTTTGTCTGTTTGTATCCGAAATCAAGTCAGTGACCAGCGCAGATAATATAGGACCATTTTGTCGGATTCTTACCATGTTGTACATGAAGGCAGCACCTGAGAGGAAAACACCTCCGTTATATGTCCACTGAATCTTATCCATGACGGTGCAATTGCCTGCAACGTTGGCACCGTCGTAGAATTTATAGTCGTCTGAGATAAGACCGACGCCTTTGACCCATTTGTATGCCCTCTCGGCCCAATCAAAATAGGTTTGATTTCCGGTGTATCTGGCGAGACGTGCACCAAGATGGAAGAAGCAGCCGTTCGAGATAGTATTCTTGTAGTCGTAGCCGTTGTTGAAAGAAAAGATCTGCCATCTCAAACCACCGCCGCAGGTAGCAGACTCCCATCGTATTGCTTGAGAGTTGAAAACACCTTGAGCCAAGGCGAGCCATTGTGGGGAACCAGCGGGAGGGTTCGGAAAGCCACGTTCGGCAGCCATCATGGCGGCTATTCCCCAAAACGATTGATCGTCGTTACCCTATATCCCAACACCAAAAAGGATGCATTAATTAGAATTCGAACCTTATTAAAAAAAAAAAAAACTCCGACTTCAAGATCGAAAGGGGAAACTTTGGAACTGTAACATACCAGCGACTGGGTTTGATTAGGAGGCATAAAGGCATTGTCGGTTCCGACTTGGTGCAGCATTCCGTCAATAACTATCTGATTGAATTGGTCGTCGCCGGTATAGTACCAGTAGTCGATAAGGGCGCCGAACATAGCACCACATTCCCACCAGTAGTACGGCTGAGGCAGATTGCCAGCGATCTGGCCGGGTTCGTTACCATGATAGTAATTGACCAATCCTTCGGCAGCTATTTTTGCTGCAGCTTTGATCGAATCTACACGAAACCGAACGATTTATCAGTAATAATCCTATTGACGGGGGTTATTGCGACTGAAGATAGAAATCGGAGGTATATTCAGTACCATCGTCAGCGACATCTAGGTCTATTGCCAGAGATAATTTGATAACGGTGGATAGGACTAGAGATAAGGTTGCCCAGGCTGTGCCCTTTTCGAGCGCGAAGAATCTCATGGTGGCAGTTTTGGCGGCACCCTCTCGGAATAGCGTTTAACCTCGAACCTTTCCGGCCCAGTTAACGACAGTGGTTTTTTTTTTTTTTTTTTTTTTTTCCCCTCTTCTCGGGATGAGACGGCGATATATGCAGAGTCCGTTTAACACCTTGATAAACCTCCAAAAAGAGGTCCATTCGTCAGCCTTCTGTTTTATTTATTTCATTTCATTTTATTTTTTCGCATTTTTCGAAGGGACCGGTAGAGTAGGGAAGGCGCGGTTAGAAGGACTAAAGTACCGAGAAGGGATCTTTGTTGTTCTGGGAGCTACTGCGCAACCCCTGGCGCCATTCACAGAGAGAAACTTACATATATCAAAGAATCGATTGTTAATTTAAAAACGAGAGGGTATCGAGGAAGGAGCGAGTGGCTGAGAGGGCACGTCAAACTAGAGAAAGATGGATCGGGATAGTTTTGGAATCCCGTTGTCTTAACGAAAGTTGGTAGTAGAGGCGTTGGAAGCGAAGGTGAAAGCGGGAAATTGATCGCTTTTGGAGCAAGGCTTTCCCTGAAGGTGCGCTGGTATTTTGAGTCGGTAGGTGATGATTGATGGTGATGATGGTTGTGGTGACGGCGGCGGCGGTGGTGGTGTTGACGCGGGAGGAATAGAGGAGCAGCGAGGAGGAGGAGGAGGAGTGTGTAATCACCAGGGCACGGTTTACAAGCAACATACGGAGTAATTACATCGGAGAGAGATTCTGCTTGGCTATTGTGGTAGCCAGCGGTGACTGTGACCTGCCCAATGAACGGATGGCGGAGAGGGAAAGGACCCCTTTCGTGAGACAGGGGTCTCGGGGCACGTAGGCACACCACCACCACCATTGACTGTCTAGCTGCATAGCTGCATTGCCGCTCTGTGCGCAAAGAAGCAGCGGCGCCAAATGACATGACACGGACCTACTAGGTTACGTTACGAAAGAGAGAGAGGATGCGCGTCATATAACATGGTAAATAAATAATAGTAATATAAAGGGACGTTTTCTGGTGAATCTACATATATTTTACCAGTCGCCATGGCTCTGACCGAACTGCAGTCGAGTTGAAGGCAGACACAGACACCAGCTCGATACATGCATACTACTTAAGTCAGTACTTAACTTACATACTACTTAAGTACATAAGTAAGTACTTAATTACTATGTAGGCTCGGTCTCAATATAGATCTTGCTACCCGAGTTCCAGAGCACGTACTCGAAATTCATGGGTGTACTCGAGCATGCACTTACATGCCCGGATGCTACTCGAGAAGGAACAAGGCAGTGTGCAGTTTAATGCGAAGCCCGCTACTCTTACGGTGGGTGCTACGGTATATATATATATATATATATATACGGAGTAAGTACTTAAGTACTTACTTGATTACATGGAGAAGAAACGGATCGATCAGAAGAGCGTAATAATAACCAGCCCGTGCCGAAACGATCCGAGTGTTAAGGGAAGAAAGCAGTAATATACGGTAGTAATACAAATAATCTATCTGCGGCCGCAGCCGTTGCGCGGAAGGAACAGGAGTAAAAATAGACCGGGCAACCGAACAGAGTAGCTGGAGGGCTCTCGAGCGATAGCCGATAACGACCACTTCTTCTTCTTTCTTCAGGTGTATGCTTACTCCGTTCAGCTCAGGTTCTGGTAGTTAACGCCTGGTGCGAAGTCCCGCTTCGACCGACCGTTCCATCTGATCAGAATACTCGGTAGATGCTTGATTTAAGTAGAGAGTGCGTGGTCCAAGTGAAAACGGACCTTCTTCGAGGAGGACGAGGAGGACGAGGAGGGGTTACGTGCTGACGTTGGTTAGACACCCGTCCCCGTCGTCATCCCATTGTATCCTCCCTCGCCCTGGTCTATATTCTATTTCTATTTCTATTTCTATTTCTATTTCTATTCCTATTCCATCCCTGCCTCTCTGTCTCTCTGTCTTCTCTCCGTGCGGCCCTGGTCTCGTTCTCTGAACTGTTGTTGTGCCTGTTGCTGCCGCTGCTGCTGCTGCGGGCTGTGTTCGTTCGTTCGTTCGTTCTGTCCGGCCGGGGCGGTGGGTTTGCTCGCCTGTTTGCCCAGCTCTGCCTGCCCTTTCCCTTCCCTTTCCCTTCCCCATTCCCTGCCCTTTTCCCTGCCCGCTCTCTCCTTCCTCGTTCTTTGTTGCTTTCCTGTTCTTACATACTTCCTTCTCCTGCTCCTCCTCCTCCTCCTCCTCTCCCCTTCTTCCTTTCCATCTCATCTCACTCTCCTCCATCGCCGACACTAAACACTAAACCCACTCCCGTCCACAAAAACTAAACCAAACCGCCTCCCCATTCCCGCAAACCCGGCCTTTCTCACCTTCGCTGCGACTCCCTTCAACTGCAATTTTTTGATTTTTCTCCTATCCGACATTCCGAGCGCTAGAGCTGTCGCTCGCCTCTTCTCTCTCCGACCGACCGACCGACCTTCATAGCCTATTTTCCTCAGTTCGCCTGAACACAAGAAAATTCTCATCCTTTCCTTCGCATATATCATCTAATATCTCCCAAAATGTCCGACCAGCCGTACGATCCATACATCCCAAGCAACAATGCTCAACCTCAAGGCAACGGGCAGAGCAGAACAGCTCAAATCCAAGCTGTAGGTCATATTTTCGCCATCTGTCCACCCTTCCTTCCCAGCCCCGGAACATCTCAGCCTCAGAAATAAATCCTCAGCTACAAGCATCTCACAACACGAGCTACCATGGTCTATGAAGGGGCAGTGTGCACCGCCTGACCGGGTCGTTTCTATGTATACTGTGAAACAATGCGCCATATCGGGTCGCTCGGAAGTTTTGATTCTCAGTTTGCCAAAGCTTCACCTCTCAGCTGTCTAGCTTCATCTTGAAACGCTTGTCTAACATTCCTTGCTTTTTGTGAAATATTTTCTCCCTCCCTCTTTTTCTCCCTCTTCTCCCATCATTTCCCTCATTTTTCACCACTCGTACAAGCAGAGTTGCTGTGGTGTGGAAAACCGCCTATTTTTTATTTTATTTTATTTTATTTTGGTGCTTTCTGTATGCTGACATCACCATGATTCTCGCCTCCCACAGCAAATTGACGATACCATTGGTATTATGAGAGATAACCTCACCAAGACAACAGAAAGAGGACAGAACCTAAACCAACTACAAAACAAAACAAGTGCGTTTTACTCTTGTCCTTCCTTTCTTTATATTATTTTTGGAAACTAACAGGGCGACAACTCAGATGACTTGTCCAACACCGCAAATGGCTTCAGACGTGGAGCCAACAGAGTGCGAAAGCAAATGTGGTGGAAGGACATGAAGATGAGACTGTGCCTCATTTTTGGCATCATCATCCTCATCGCCATTATCGTAGTCCCCATCGGTACGACTATGTCATCCCTTCCAAAATAAAAGCCGTATGGCAAATTCTAACATGTTCGTCCCTCTCAGTTGTCACTAAGAAATAAAGTGGAATGACCACTCGAAAAAGCCTCGGAGGTTTTCACTCGCAACGACAAAAGAGAAAGAAGAAAACAACTTGATGATGTCCAGGCTCCTTACGACTTGAGAGAGTTCAAATGATCGGAACGACAAACTTTTTTTTTTTGCGACGCCTCGAAGGATTATGTCGATCATCATCCCATAAGCATCACGAATTTTAATGGGACTTAATGGAAGCTCCTTCGATGAATGCCTGCTATAGCTTGCTCTTTTTCCTATTTTATTTTTATTTTTGTCATTGTGGAGTGCTGGCTTTTGGGAATATCTCCCCATGCTTTTCCTTGTTCATTTCTTTTCCTTTCCCTTTGTTCAAAAGGTGTTCTCTCCGTTGTAGCCCTCCACTCGATTTCTTGTTTTTCGGTTTGACACTGTACTCTACAAATGTTGAAAATATCATCGTCTTTATTGTTTTTTGTTGCTTGCGAGGGAGATGTTTACGACTGCTCTCTATGTTCGATCTCCCCCATCACGGACAGCCGTACGGGTCTGTACGTGATAAGATAGCTGGACAACGTACCAGCTCTAATACCAAACCTTTTTTTTTTTTTTTTTTTTCTCCCTCCGAACCATTAATTAGCTGCAAAATCTTTCGAGGGCAGTAAGCGTTTGAAAATAATCATGGTGCCCCGATCCAGGGAAGTTTCGAGGGTATGACTCGGCAAAGGAGGACTTTTTCGTCGCCGAATATCGCGAGAGAGAGAGAGAGAAAGAAGGGTGGTGGCGATGGGTCACACTGGGCCATGCATGGGGAATGTGATGGATGGCAGGCAAACAGGGTTGAGAAATATTTATAATTTACAATTTACCCAGCGCAGGTCTCGAGAGTATGTATGTACAATCAAGCAGTATACATTTTAAGTACTACGTACGTACTCGAGACCTGCTGGGACATGCGCCCGGGGTGTGTTTTGGGCAGCTCGCACCTTTGTAGCGTCGTGCATCGGGTTCCTACGCACGTACTTAGGTATGGACATGTACACATACAGGAGTAGCTACCCGCTGAGACGGTCCCCTCGTCGCTCATGTGTGCTCTGCAGTACCTGGTGCAGCTTTTTTGCGGCGCCTGGTAGCCAATAGTCTATTAGAACCTTTTTATTTTTTATTTTTCTTTTATCTTTTATTTTTTTATTTCCCCCCCGGCCTCCAACTCTCTACTATGTACGATGAGCGATATAAGTTCATCCGGTGTAAACTGCCTGTCCGCCATAATGCTCTCTCTGCAAAGAAAGAAAAAAAAAAAAAAATTTTCGACGAGTTCCGTCAACATCGTCGCACACACCCTCATGCTCATATTGACCGCCGTAGCAGATATTATTATTATTGTGTGAAGCAAAGGGCAATCGTGTATTCCCCCGCCTGGCCACCACCGGCCGACCTGACTGGTTTTTCTAATGGAAGCCGGGCTTCGGAGGGGCCAGCGCCAGCTCTGCAGCTATGGGATTCATATCGATCGATTGATGAGAAGCAAGGGTCCGGCGAGTCGGCGGGCTAGTCTCAAAGCTCTGAGCAATTCCTGCATTTCTTTTCCTCCAAACATCCTCACCTCCAAAAAAAAAAAAAAAAAAAAAAAAAAAACCAACGTCCAGCTCGCGTGCTCGTCTCCCTCCCTCCCACTCGTATCCTTTGATATCTTATGTCTTCGGTTTCAATCCCATCGCGCCCACCCTACGCTTGTATCGAAAAGGAGGCGTTCAAGCGGTACTGTCAAATCTGATTTGATTTGACCGTCTTCACACTGTTCGGCGTGAGCGTTTCATCCGATATCGCTTCTCACCGGCTCTCGATTTTCACTCCAGCGTTCTCCACAAAAGTTATCCAACCCCGCGCCTGCTGGGCAAAAAAGTAGTCCGGAAGGTCCTGTTGAATCAAGAAACTTCAAAGAAACAATTAGAAATCTTCTTCCGGCTTTCTCATCACAGGTTCTCTCTTTCTGACCGCCTCAATGGCTCTATCCATCCGCGCCGCGAAGGCTGCTACAGCACGATTGGCAAAACGACACCTACTTCTCACCCGTGCCACTTTTATCAACGCTACGCGCCCCGCCATCATTTCTACTAAAGTCGCCCTCCAACGACGCAGCTACACCTCCCCGGCGGCCCTGAAAAATAACACCTCAGAAACTCGAAATACTGTCGTCCAACTCTTGTCCAACATCGGCTCCAAACGAGAAGTTGAGCAGTATCTTTCTCATTTCACCTCGGTGCAATCTCAACAATTCGCTGTCATCAAGGTCGGAGGGGCAATCATCACCGAGAAACTCCCAGCTCTGGCATCGGCCTTAGCATTTCTCAACCATGTTGGCCTTTATCCCGTCGTCGTCCACGGAGCTGGCCCGCAGCTAAACAAGATGCTAGAAGCAGCGGGCGTCGAACCAGAATACGAAGGAGGCATCCGAATCACTGATGCTAAGACTCTTGCCGTTGCAAGACAGTGTTTCCTAGACGAGAATCTGAAGCTGGTCGAAGCTCTGGAAGCTCTTGGCGTTCGCGCTCGCCCTATTCACTCTGGTGTCTTCACGGCCGAGTATCTCGATAAAGAAAAGTACAAATTTGTAGGCAAGATTTCTAGCGTAGATAAAAGACCAATCGAGGCGGCCATCGCGGCTGGGTGCCTTCCCATCCTGACTAGTCTGGCGGAAACCTCGTCCGGTCAAACCCTAAATGTTAATGCGGACATAGCAGCTGGAGAGCTAGCTCGGTCACTCCAGCCTCTCAAGATTGTCTTCTTGAGTGAGAAGGGCGGCCTTTTTAATGGCGAAACGAACGAAAAAATATCGAGCATTAATCTGGACGAGGAATACGAGGAACTCTCAAAGCAATGGTGGTTCAGATACGGCACCCGTCTAAAGGTCAACGAGATCAAGGATCTTTTGGAAGATCTACCCAGGACTTCTTCCGTCGCCATCATCGCCACTGAAGATCTGCAGCGTGAACTGTTCACGGATACCGGTGCCGGCACGTTGATCAGACGAGGGAATAAACTCACGGCGAAATCTAGCATTTCGGAATTTGAAGATATTGCAAAATTGACGGTGACTCTCCAGAAAGATAGGAGCTTTGCCTCCGCTGAGTCGCCAAAGGCCGCCGTTGAACAATTCTTACAAAAGTTGGAGGGTACCCCATTCAAAGCTTATGCGGACGAACCTATGGATGCTTTGGCTATCGTGCATCCTCCTAATCGTGATGGGGAACCCGCATTCCTTTCCAAATTCGTGGTTACAAAACATGGCTGGCTCTCTAATGTTGCTGACAACGTGTTCAGTAATATCAGGAGAGAGTTCCCCAAACTCGCATGGATTGCCAATACCTCGGATGAATACCTGAGCTGGTTCTTCGACAAGGCTGATGGAAGCGTTATGCAAGGTCAAAATGTTATCTTCTGGTACGGCTTTGATGGTGGTTTGGAAGAGGCTGCAGCCTGGTTAAAGGGCCAAGGCCTCAATGCTGCACGAGAATCCGCGATTCCTCCTCCTGTTACCGGTATTAAGCAGCAAGTGAGGGCGTTTTCGTCCCTCGCACGGCCTCGCGCATTCAACCGCGGTTCTGCTCTGCCAAATCAATCGAGAGGGTATGCTACTGATACGGAGTCGCATCTTCCAGGCGATACCAACCCGAATCCTCCACTCAGACGAGATAGAAACACTACTTTCAAAGATAAAAAGGTTGCCTTGGTTGGGGCTCGTGGATATACAGGGCAAGCTCTGATTTCCTTGATCAACAACCACCCGTATTTGTCACTGAGCCATGTCTCCTCACGAGAGCTTGCAGGGCAGCGTCTACAAGGTTACGATAAAGCCGATATCCATTATTGTAACTTGAATGTTGAGGAGATTAAAAAGATGCAGGAAGATAACGAGGTTGATGCTTGGATCATGGCACTTCCGAACGGAGTCTGCAGACCGTTCGTTGACGCGATCGTTGCAGGAGGCGGGGCCAAGGAACCCGGCTCCAGCATTATAGTAGACCTCTCCGCTGACTATCGATTCGATGATTCTTGGACATACGGTCTTCCCGAGCTCATCAAGAGACAAAAAATTGCAGAGTCCACTAGAATATCCAATCCTGGCTGCTACGCGACGGCTGCCCAACTTGCGATCGCACCGATGATTGACAACATTGACGGCTCACCAACCGTCTTTGGAGTATCTGGGTATTCCGGAGCCGGCACCAAGCCGAGCCCGAAGAACGATGTGGAAAATCTGAGAGACAATTTGGTAGCCTACAGTCTGACCGATCATATCCACGAACGGGAAATAAGCCGACAGCTTGGAGTCGAGGTTGGATTCATGCCTCACGTTGCCGTCTGGTTCCAGGGCATTCACCATACCGTTAACATTCCGTTGAAGAAACAGATGACTTCTCGCGAGATCCGCAACCTTTTCCAGGACCGATATGCAGGCGAAAAGCTCGTGAAAGTTGTCGGAGAGGCACCCAGCGTGAAAAAAATATCCGGAAAGCATGGGGTTGAAATCGGTGCTTTTGCTGTTCACAGTTCCGGCAAGAGAGTTGTGGTTTGTGCGACGATTGATAATCTTCTCAAGGGAGCCGCTACACAATGCTTGCGTGAGTAGTATAACCTACGTCGAATATATATATTAATATAAAACACTGAAGGCTAACGATTTACGAACAGAAAATATGAACTTAGCGCTCGGATATAATGAGTTTGAAGGTATTCCACTCGATTAAGTCAAAGAGTAACACTGCAGACACTTTTCGATTATTTGCTATACATATACCAAAAGTTTGCTTTTACACTTTTTTTTTTTTTTTTTTTGGTTTACATATTTTCATTTCTATTATTTCCCCGGGTTTTTTCCATGAGAAGAAAAGTTGCATTTACATATTTAGATGTACTCTGCCTTGGTCAAAGCAATTTGAGGACAGACTAATTTTCGGCCTTCTGCGACAAATATGTACTATTATACGATCATATTTTCTTTGTAGAAATGTCTTTCCTGAGAAGGAAAATAATAAAAAGTCGTTCTTTCTTCCTCTGCAAATGAATTCGATAACTTAAGGGCAAAGTTCTAGATTCTGGGGATACAGTCTCTTTGCAAAGTGATCAAAATTGAGATAATGATATCATATACATGTATGGATTGTGCAGCCGAGGCCTAGATTAATCTCGACGGATGGAGCTAAGCTTTCTGCGCTGTCCGGTTCTAGACTTCGGTGGCCAAGTCGGGATTAATTCCGAATCTCCTCCGCCCACCTTCTGCAGGAAGCTGCATTTCATGCATCACCTCCGACAAGGAACCCCCATGAGAGGAATTCGCGATCTGATTTCTTAAATTGGCGGGAGCTCATCAAGCACCGTCAAGCTCGGCTCCAATGCGCGGTGCTGCGGCAGAACCAAATCTTGCCCAGAATGCAGTCATCGAACCACCACCTTGATCCGGACCCTAGGGCCCCAGCCAATGGCAAGGCCCCGAATCGTCAGCATAACCATCCTCCTCACGGCCAGAGAACGAGAAGTCGCAGCCGTCATAATTACAATCACACAAACCCTCGCCTCAATCGTCAACTGAGCCACCCTGCGGTTGCACTCGACGCTTTTAGACGCCATTCTCTCCACTGCTATCAGAGTTTTCCCTCCCATCTCCGTCCGCCGGCCACTTCAGGAAGACCATTGAGTCCGAACTGGGAACCTCACGTAAACTCTTCTCGGCCACGCATCAACCAGAGCGATTCTAATAACTCTAGTACCTCAAATGCTGCGTCTACATCGAAAAATAGCAATCGCGTAGCTAGGAAGCTTTCAAGTCCCGGTCAGCAAAAAATGGCTGCTCCAACCCCCATACCCACTAGGAAGCTGCTAGTGCTCGCCTTCATCGCGCTTGCAGAGCAAACCGCATTTAACAGCATAAGTCCTTATCTTCCTGAAATGGTGGGTCGGTTTCCCGGGGTGGAACCTGGAGATGTCGGTGTCAGCGTGGGGATGATTGCGAGTTCTTTTGCTCTGGCACAATTTGTGAGTGAGTACTTAACAACCTTTCTTGGGCTACGTTTTCCAAACCACTAAAGAGATATCAACCAAGCGATAACATCTGCTGAAATTTTGATTGTGTAGCAAATTTCTTTTGGGGTCACCTCAGTGATCGGATAGGTAGAAAGCCGGTCATTCTATGTGGAACGATTCTCACGGCCGGGGCGTTTGTTCTCTGGGGCTTCACCTCGTCATTACGGGATGCTATTCTTGTGCAGGCGCTCATGGGCACAGTGAACGGCAACCAAGGGGTTGTTTCTACGGTACTCGGAGAAATTACGGACCGATCGAATCAATCCACTGTTTTCGCATACCTGCCAGTTGTTTATGGCATTGGCGCTATTCTAGGGCCAATACTAGGTGGACTATTATCATCTTCGAATAATTCCAGGTTTCAGCTCGTCCAGAGATACCCATATTGTCTTCCAAACCTCGCCTCGGCCGTTCTCCTAGTCTTAGATTTCGCTCTCTGCGTTTTCTTTTTTGACGAAAGTCTTGCTGAAGCCAGAGAACTTCCGCCGCTAGCAGAGAGGATACGCAACCTCTTCTCGTGGCTATGGCAATTTACCAGTGCGGTCAGACCGACGTATTTGAAGGGTAAAAAACAACATAATAGACACGGCGACGCCCAAAGATCTTCAAATTCGCCGACCCAGCCGCTGCTAGGTGCAGATCAAGGGGATAGCTACGGTTCAGATGGAGGACAGTCCGATGAAAGCGATTATCCCGGTTTGTTTACTTCTTCCAAACCAGTACCTTGGAATGATATACTCACCCCCTCAACTATCATTTTGCTTGCCACATATTTTACCTTCAATCTTGCCATGGTAGGATACAATTCCTTGTATCCGATTTTTGTATCATCCCCGCCACCAATTGGACGGGCGATACCGGTCAGTGAGATTGGATTTTCACTGGGATTCGCTGGTGTCATTACCATATTCTTCCAAGTCCTCTTTTTCGCGAGATTGCAGTACAAGGCGGGTAACGAGCTTAGTTTCAAGGCGGCTTTAGGGTTATTCGCATTAACTTTCTTTGCTATGCCTCTTATTGGCTATGAGAAGAAAGTTGGGAAAGTGGTGCTGTGGGCTGAATTGGCGGGTGTTCTGACATTAAAGGTCGTTTCCTCTATCACGGCTTTGACCTGTGCAATGATTCTAGTATGTCCTGATAGCCACCCTCCTTCTTAAACAAGACTTTTTTTTTTTGAAGCTGATAGATAAAACTAGATTACAAATTGTGCACCAAATCATTCGAGTCTAGGGTCTATCAACGGGTTAGCGCAAACTTTGTCTGCGGCGGGAAGAGCGTTCGGGCCCTTCGCATCGGGAGGGTTGTTCACTTTGGGGACCAAGCACTCTAACGGAGAATGGATTCCTTGGGGTGTGTTTGGTGGGATTGCGATAGTTGGTTTTTTTGTGAGTTTTGGGATTAAATCGCCACATGAGAAGTTGGAGGAACTTGAGGCAGATGATGATGACGGGTCGCCTAATCTGCGGAATCATGATATCGAAAATGGAAACCGTTGATGGGGGTTAATGACAATACGATCGCTATTCGAGTAATCTTAACCCTCAATTATTTACCTAAGTAGTTATGTTGGGCTCAATATATATATATATATATATATATATATTTTCTTATAGCAAGTGGCATGCGCCAGCAGCAGCCTGCTCCCAAGCTTGAGGTTGTCTCTCGCTTCAAGAACCAGTTGTCTCGTACGAAGCAGTCTCGGCATGTATCTGTTTTGGAAACAACCACAAAAACAACACATTTATCACACCAGAGCGGATCGACGGATTATTTCAATCCGAAGATAAGTGAAATAAATAAATACAATACTCAATTACGCATCGCCCACATACCAACGGCTGATAAACGATATATACTTACTTAAGTATCGATAAATGACAATAAAGCGACATAAATAATGAGGGTAACGAGGACGGCACGGTAAGCTATAAGTACTGAAAGGAGCGAAGGAGGAAGACCGACCCGAAGGAGGAATGGCTTTCTAAAAACTTCTTGCACCCCAAACTTTCATCTATCCACATCAACATATCCTGCTTGCTGTCTCAAAGAGCTAATACCGTTACGATTAAGCAACGTCAAAGAAGCCAGTCGGCCTGCCCGTCTCCGCCATGTCCAATCTCGAGCCTGCGAATCGCCCAGGACGGGGTGCCAGGAGTAGGTCCTCGTCGGACGTATCTAATGGGCTATACGTTGAAGGGAGAGCGTTATCGGCTCTTCCCTCGAACAGGGTCCTGTCTCTTAATTCAGCACGCCAAAACAATTCCCGCTTTCTGCAAGCTGAATTTGCGTCCCTGGAGGCCAGTACGATGCTGAGTACCTACACGCTTGGGCCCGTATCACAAACCAATTTAATGTCTCTGCCAATAACCAATCAAATACTAGATGCCATGCAAGATGATTTTCAGTTTGGAAGTATCCCGGCTCGTTCTCAGACCTGGGGTCTTCATTCACAGTCCTCTGAGAAGCTTGACCTTGGAAAAACTAAAGAGAATGTAGCCCCGGTCACGCAAGGCGTACCACCTTCCTTCAATTCGTTAAGGGCTCTCCCAGAAGCGACGAAAAATGATCCTCGCGATCCCGTTGGCAACATCCCCGTAATCTCAAAAACATCCCAGGAGAATTGGAACCCTAGAAATGCTGCCTCTTCTCTTACCGTCAGTCCACAGGTCTCCAACCAGTCCCTCGTGCTTGCACCGCCAGATCCAAATGCTCGGGAGAGTTCACTCAAACATTTACGATCGGTCTGTGACCGCCATTCTCAACAACTCCTGAACCTCGAGCTTAGAAACACCCTCGAGGATCCATTCGAAGCCAGATATACGGCTACTTTTGATGTCTTTTATAACACCCGTCGTTTTTTCGAGGGTTCGTCCAAAACAATCCTCGATTCTACGCTGAGGGTTCAATTAACCAGTCCTGAATCTGTGAATGGCAAGTCCATATACGGGATCTACCTTCAAGATGTCCTCCCTTCAACAACGGACTTTGGTGAAAGTCGCCAAGTATACGATCCACCGAGTACAACCGGCGCAAAAATTCTGGTCAATGAGCTTGTCAAACAGCTTACCTCTGATAGAAGTTGTTCATCTCGAGAGGCGGAAGTTTCAACTTCAGCTCAGTGTTTGGAAAAGTTCAATAATACAAGCGACGAGATTCTGTACAATGAAAACTATGCGTTCGCACCTGATCCGCACCATTTGCATCAAGATCGCAACCTCGGCTCGAGCGTTCATGACTCTGCTCGGTCTAAGAAGTCTTTGCGGATTCAACCGCGATCCAAACGGCTGGCATTTCGTGCTGGGCGACCACGAAGTCCTTTCTCTAGTGTTCGAAAGAGAAGTCCTCCACTAAAGCCGCGAGCTGTCATGGCATGGTGGAAAGAGCGCGAACGAGATACTACATCGGTAGGTCCGACTACCTTGAGCTTCATAGATGCCACTAATAATCCTCTCATGCAGAATGAGCGGGAAGAAAAGGAAAAATTTAGAAGACTTCACCCGCTTAGGCGTATATCCTCACTTTTTGGATTATCTCGACGCAGTAGCAAAGATAGTTTCAAACTCGTAGGAAAATTCAAAAAATCTTGCCAAAGTCTGCATTCCCTTCCTTCTCAATTTTCTCTCCCAGAATGCAGGGAGGGAACACCATCATTTATAACGACGAGTATTGGCAAAAACTGTAAGTTACCTTGAAACCTTTGCAATACCTATATCCATCCTAACGACGTATTTCAAGATCATACGCCTACAGAAAGCTCTAGACCTGTCTCTCAAGAGATCATCAAGGTTCGCCAAACTTCTACATCTTCCTCAGTAGTGCAGCAGAGAATATCCTCTTTTGAAACACCTCGCGAGCAGGTATTCGAAAAGAAATGCCAAACCTCACCCTCTTACCAGCTCCTCAGTACTATAAAACCGGTTCGAGGACGCTCCTTGAAAGATCGCTTCGAAGCTCCTCTTCGCAGCGGTAGTTTCCAATCCAAGAATGATGTACCTAGCCCTTTTGCCAATTCTAGTCCAAGTCCCACCGTGATACAGATTCAGGATCAAGCTTGGGAGAAAAATAGCAAAGATAAAAGGATGCTGGAAATAGAACATGATCCGGCTTCTGCTAGCAGACACTCGCCTCTATCAACTGACCTTTTGGAAAATTTTGAAAATTTTGATGAACCATATACTCCCGTGGGGAGTTGTCCTGGGCTCTGGTCCCCTCATTCTGATCGTACCGGAGTTGCAGCCACTGGTTCCAACTCGACACAAGAGAGTCTCTGTGATGCTGAGGTATTACACTTGTTGGTATCCTCAATAAACAATTTATGCTAATATTATTGCGATTTCCAGATAGTATTGAGCTCTCCCGATTTTTCTGTAAGTTCAAATATTCGAAAAAATTGGAAATATCAGTACCTATTTAATTATTACTCACTTGAATTTCATTTTCTTCGTATAGGACCCTCAAATTGTTACAAGCACACCTCCCTGTTACAGTCGACCGAACACACCAATTATCCTATCCCATGGGACCTCAATTCACGATGAAGAGGACGAATTTAGTCATCTTAAAATATTTTCTAATGACAATTTCTCTGCAGTATGATTCACCGCATCATTGTAAATTGGTCTCTGAAACCGAACGTTAACTTCCTAATATCTACTTGTAGGCAAGTAATCCTGTCGTTTTATTCAGTGACTTCCAAAATCAAGGTAGTAGCGACAAAATTGTACAAAATATCGTCCAAGAATACGAGCCATCACTTTCGAAACAGAAACCAGGCCCTTGTACGGCAATACTATCCGCATTGGATCCGGACGATAATAAGGAAAATATACCTCCGGAGACATCCGATCCAGAGATTGCTCTTGGTGAGGATTGGCAAAACCACTTAGATATCTCAACTCCAGATTTTCCACCACGTACGACTTCAAGAACCTCGGAAGCCAACCAGTTAGAAGGTAGCCTAGAATCTTCAGCGAATAGGAGAAACACCGAAGAATTTATCTCATCCAAGGGAAGAAATTGGCGTAGGCAATCAATACGCATGGTGAAGTCGGCACTAGGCTCATTCAGAGCCAGAGTGAGTGGAAGCATAGACAGCAAGATTAACTCAGGTCTAGTCAAAAAGCGTGCCTCAGTATTGGATTTCTTCAAAATACCACGCAATGACACCGTCAACAGCACGGTTGCACCAGTTAGCAATACGTCCTTTCGTATCCTTCCAACTGTCAGCGGGCATTCAGCTGATCACGAACCCGAACTGCAGCCAAACAAGAACAAATCAATTTTAAGTACAAGACTTGGGCGTAAAAAGAAGCCGATATTGACGGTTCCCAAATACTCCAAGAAAACTCAACGGCGTGGAAATATCTTTGGTCTCTTTGATTTTGCCAGAGCTCCGCCAAGCTCCTCGTTCGTAGTCTATTCTAGCCCGGAGAGCAAAACGACAGCAACGAAATCGAACCCTGGTTTCAAGAGAGCTACGTCAAGAATTTCGAGACGGCTTAGCCTTAATGTCTTACCTTTTATCAAAAGGAGAGGAGTCTCAGCTCCAACTGCACGCCCACCTTTATCTGGACCACAATATTCGTTAGAAGAAGTCCAAAATGAAGCAGTTTCTAATCCATCTCCTCTACCCCAGCTTGAGCTTCGGCTATCCCACTCTGAGCTTTGAAAGGCAGCGCATACTTGCTTGGTATTGTGAGAAAGAATTGGTATAAATGTATTGACTTTTGAGCTGAATCAGGCTGACTTGGAGGATAGCGGGTTTTTCTACTCCTAGGCTCCGGTCCTCCGGCCTTGGCCTTGTGCTATCCTGCTCTCTTATTCTTACTTTTCGGAGGGTTTTTGGAATAATGTTTCAACGCTTACCTCCCGATTTATGTAACTTATGCTTGGGTTTGCGAATGGCTAGTATCGGCTCTACTCAATTGGACTCAATAATAACGGGATAATTATAACTTGGACCGATTTTATACGGGTCAAATACACCACGTAATTTAGTGCTATTTGTAGGCTTAAAATATCTTTATAGATAGAATTGAGGTGAACCGTGATATGAGCAGACCAAATTTATATATATATATATATATACTTAAGTATATATAAATCTAGCTCAAAGCACCAAGCTAGGCACCGAAATAAAGGCCCTTGTCCGCTAAGATTCGGCTTGTTACTTCTTCTGTACGATATTCTGTACTATCGAAGTTTCGTATCCTCTAGTCTAGTAGCCATTTGTCATGAAGGACTTGTCAATTCTCCTCCAATAGGAAGGGGAGGAAGGTTATATATAAACACGAAGCGGAGGAAAACCGAGATGATAAAAAAGGTACCTATAAAACAGGATTTAGGGTGGAAAATAGAAACAACACCATGGCCGACATTAATATAAAAGCGAGACGATGAAAAACATCACGGAGTGAAAAAGGTATTGAGGTAGAGCTATAGAGATATATTGAGGGTGGAGGGTGGCGCAGTAAGAGAAAACAATTCATAAAACATGCAACATTTATGAAGAGGCCTTTGCAACAGCTTTCCTAACTTCGAATCGTCTCTATTTATATCAGAAAAAGCATTTGTTAGCAACTGAATACCATGCCATATTATCTGCAATGTGTCGAGCGTCGAATGCTAAGGGATCTAGCGGTGGCCTAGCTATTCCAACTTATGGTTTAGGAAGTGAACAAGGGAAATGGGTGATTTCATACCTGTTTCTTCAGAACCATGACCTTGAATCGTTCAAAGTCTGTCAACTGTCTCTTCTTTTCCCTACTTGCTCTCTTCTTAGCCCATGTCGAGGCGGCCGCCTTTTCGTCAACGCTAGCCTCGTTCCAGTACTTCTTGACAATGCCGCTTCGTGCTGCTCGTGGGAGTTTGGTGATGACTTGTGGGGTGAGAGAAACGTGAGAGAGAGAGACCTCCTGTCGTTCAATGTGGGGGGAATCGAGGAGTGCCTGTTAATCCAACCGAGGTATCAGTCAGCCAAAGCTATCCTTCCTTCCCTTTGTATTTGTTCCTTCCCAGTACACGATTTCCACAATCATCTTTTGACTCTGTTCAAAATAAGGCAAAGAGTGTCGGAAGATGGTGCGTCGCGTAGTCGGTGGGGCTCCAGGATATCTGAGGGTCACTACTAACTCGTTTGTGATCGATGATTTGGACGACGGCGGCAAGCTTGCCCTCGTCCTTGCCGTTATTTATTAAAACTACTCGGCCGGTTTCAACCTGACTGCGAACCAGAAAAAAGCCAATCAGCAACTGTAATCCTTGAATTTTGAAAAGAATGTGGATGCTGTCGAGGAAACGGTGTCGGATGGATGAGAACGTACGGCCATTGCGAGGAGACGACTTTGGATTCCGACATTATGAAGATGACAAGAGGATGTTGGACTGCGCGACTTGAGGGCGAGTGAGGAGGAGGATGCCAGTAAGGGCGATGGTGATGATGTTGATTGTGATAATTTGATGATGGATTGGGAAATATGCAAAAAGAGATGTCGACAGCCAACACAATTTTCGTTTGCTGGTGGTGCGGCTTGCGCTGGGTGTTTTGGTTCGAATTGCCTGGATATGTGTTCGACCACGTGATCAGATGGGGAACTGGAGATAAGATAAGGGCCTGTTAGGGCTCGCCTTTTAAAGATCCTCGGATCAGCAAACAACAAACGACGAACAGCAACAACACCTCGGTCTTTCTTCCTCGTTCATCACCATCGATCGCTTCATCGGAGCCCTCCTCGACGAGGTGTCGACGACTACAACTGCTTGATGATATTTTACGGTATGTACGTTCCATCCCGCACGCCATCAATACGTTTCCCCAGTCGCAGCCCCCCAGAACCTTCTCTCTCTCTCTCTCTCTCTCTCTCTCTCTCTCTCTCTCTCTCTCTCTCTCTCTCTCTTCGCAACACGCTGCGGGATGATATAATTTGCGATTGAGGTTGTGCCGATCGTGGACAACGCCTAGTCCATCTATAAACGACGGCCATCGCTCTGATATTTCATTCTTACATATACTGACAGCCAATTCCCCCCTTCTTTGTTTTTTTCCTTCGAGCCATCGGGTTTGTTCTCGATGTTTACCCATATACTTATTCTGTTTGGTACACTAACATGACATAATTATTGAGGAAAAAGGAAGTGATATATCAGAATCGCGCACTGTTCGCTTTGTTGCGAGACAGAATTTTTTTTTTTAAACTTTCTTTCTTTCTTTCTTTCTTTCTTTCTTTCTTTATTCATTCTTTTCTAGTAAGTGGATACATCTATGCGAAAATAATATTACCCTTGTCCCGGAAGAGGAGAAAAAGCCCAAGGATTAAAACACTATGCCTAAGATAGTATGTGATTGTTCTTTGAAACAACATGAGCTATACTTTATACACCAAGATCGCTGAGGGCCATCTTCTCCGATTACCCGTCACCCTTTCACTCATCCTCACCAAAGATGATCGACCGCAGTATTTATTTAAAGGCTAATGGTTATATATTCTCCACCTTAAAAGATGATATAGACGAAGAGTATTATCATAATAATTAATGAGATGGAGGCTATTAATTTGGTAGTTGCTGGAAAATCGGAGCGCACCTTGGAGATGTACAATTAAATACATTAGGTCCTCAACAAGTAGATATAAATTTAATGGATACTTTGAGGACTTTATGGCGTCTTGAACGTAACCTAACAAATAAATAACATGCTAAACAAATCCCCGTCACATATAATATCCTTAAATACTTACTTACTGGTAAGTCCTTGAGTAAGAAGTAAGTTTAAGTAAGTATATATGGTATGCCCATGTCTGCATGCCGTGTGGCCTCGAGCGTGCCTACGTGTTACGCCTAGCAAAAAATGCAACAAAAGACAACAAACAACACGACGACAACGACAACGACAACAACGACGACAACGACGACAACGACGACAGCTCGCCCACGAGGCAGGCCGGGCCGCCCCGATCGACTGCAAGCCAATCCACCTCATCCGATCCTCATGTTGATACCAACATCGTCCATCGCCGACAGTCGATGACGCTCGACGGACATGAAACCATTCTTATCCACCATCTCATCGTATCGCACGGAATGCAATGCCGCCAACTTTCCAAACCAATCAACCAGGAATATCAAAGATGGAACGAATGCGAATGAGCTTCCCGTCGTCTCCTTCTATCAACTTTCAATCGATCTCAAATAACCTCGACAGTCTTGAAGAGCCCCCCACGGTACCCCTAGTTGGGCTTCCGCCCAAACCTCCCCCCCGGCTCCATTCTCCGTTACCCCCATCATCCATTGACACTTCTCGCAACACCCCTCGCTGCCACTCCAGCTCAAGTTCTAACATCCCACAGTTATCATCTCGCCTTAAAGCTTCTCCTAGCATTACCCGCACTCAATCTTTCAGCCTAAAACAAGAGTCTGTCCAACAGCTTCCCGATAGCGAATCATACAAATACCCAGTACTTCACTCCTCTGCCCATCAAACCCGATTTATCAACTGTCCTCCTTCTTCATCCCTTTGGAATATAAGTTGCACACCGACAACAGAAAATCTTGCCAGGAGAATGTTTCGCTCGGAGGCTACTAGGCACGCATCTACTCCATCAGTATCATCTAATGATTCCGAATCTAGTTTCCATCAATCGAAAGGCCCTCATCTCCAATCCCTTGCTAGAGATGGGCCCGCCGAACAAGCCAACACCCACCATCGGCATAGCGAAATGCAGGAGCGAGTAGACCGGGACAAGAAGGATCAACACCTGATACCTTCAACAGCTAGAGATAGTAGCATCCATTCTTCGAGCGCATTCGCCGAAGATGGAACCTCCCGCAAGATAGGTCTCATATCTTACTTGCCCAAGATTCCAGCTACACCGACAACAGCATCAGAGGAAGAGCGACTAGCCAAATGGGGTCCCAATATCGGTCCACCGCGAGGAGGTAGTACACTTAAGAACCCCTACAATTATGACGTTCTAGAAGCATACTTCGAAGAAGCAGACCATCCGATGTTCAATGTGGCTGAAACAACACGCCGCGCTGGTAAGCACCACGTATATAAACTCATAGTAACAAAGGACGGGAGCTCACATCGAAGATAGGAAATGCTGCTATCCAGACAATGTTTGACCCTATTTACGCCATTCCAGGCTTGGATGGGCGCATTCCGCGGGGGTTCCCACTCTACGGATTCTCTATGAGAGAGATTCCAAGTATGTACACACACACACACACAGAGAGAGAGAGTAGCGGGAATGATGTTAGCTTGGATGGAACGTTGGCTGCAGGCTTGTGTGCTAACGGCACATTCAATGTATACTTAGCTACGAATCTGCACGAAATCTTACGCTCCTATGGTATAGAGCCGATCGAGGGGCTTGGGTATGATGTCGACAGAAAAAATATGGCGATCCTCTGTAGTGAGTTGTGCAAACTGTGCCCAAGAGAGCAACTAGATGATATTAGGCCGTTCGAGACTAACTTTCTTTCTCTGTAGCTCACGTCGGGGCCACCTGGCTAGCTGGGGTGATATAGATATTGAGAAAGTTGGGTTCCATTTCGGCTCGCGATGCTGCTCCGCGCTTGGGCGGCCCAATTCCATCCGAACAAGCACCGCGCCCAGCCAGGAAATCCCTCTCCTGCGTTGCCCATGCCGCAAAGCGGAAGTTCTTTCCATAGGATCTCGCATCACCATATAAAAGCGACTGTAGCCACTCTCTTTCTTCTTCTTCTTTTTTTAAAATTTTTTTTTTTTTTTAAAAAAAATACTTTGGAGCAAAATATAATGATTCAAACATGCGACACACAAATTTTGTCTTTGTTTCTTCTCAATAACAATAGGGTCTACCAAACCTCCTCAGTTGACATCGCGAATTCTAAAATACAAACCCTCAAGCCATGGATCATGATCATACCCAAAGCTCCATGTCAAATGGGTCTAACACCCCACTAGTACTGTCGTCAGCCTCTACCTCTCAAAACTCTCATGCCACCATGGCAATGGTCTTCCAATGGGTCTTAGAGACTCCAATATATTCGTATTCCTTCACACCGAAGACAGCCGCACAATATTTTGGAGCCCTACTATTCCTCGTCCTCTTAAGCATAATATATCGAGCACTTGTTGCCTTCAAGTCACACAAGGAAGCAAACTGGGCGCATCAAGAAAGAATTCGAAAAGGTATCCTAGAGGGACAATTTCATGACGACAAGGCAGGCTCGGATGGGAGCACGCGGGAAGTAAAAGGACCGGCTCCATGGAGCTGGCGAGTTGATCCTGCCAGAGCGTCTCTCTCGGTTTTAAACGTCGCATTACATTATTTACTGTGAGTAAAGCTTCATTTAACTAAAATTCACGTATTCATTCGCATAGTTTAGACACTAAAATCGAGTCATATAGCATGTTTGCGGTAATGTCGTTAAACGTGGGATACTTTTTTGCGGTCCTTATTGGTGTATTCTTGGGAGACCTCCTGTTCGCGAGGTACGGGCATTAATCACTTTTTCAAAAAAAAAAAAAAAATAATAAAAAAATAAAACCCTTGAGGACTCTACTTGGTTTCTATTTCATATGCATAGCGAATCTTATTATCAAGAGTAAGCTGGGATTGTAATGTCATTGAGTTTCATCTGTATACACATTTGTAACCCATTGTATCCATAGTAATTCCCGCCGTAAGCCTATTTACTATCGCCTGATCAGTGGTTCCCTAGCGTTAGAATTCTCTTGCGGAATTATAATATTAATTAATATTAAATTCAAAGGTAAACTTACCCATCCAGAATGCGCAATATTATACATTCATTCTTTTGCGTGTGTTCTAAAAGAAGCTTGGTTCAGACAAGGGGTTAGTCTCGAAGCTGGGAGTACGGAAGCGAATGCAACGATAGTGGAGAATTGAGAGTTTAGTGACGTAAAAACAGAAAAAATCAAAAATAATTTCAGAAAACATTAACAAGAGGCGTAATAATAATAGGACCGCGGAAAGAATGTTGCTCGACTTGAATAGAGCCACGGCTAGCGAGGGAGAGAATGTGATGAAATGCTTGTGCTGCGATAGATGGTGAATTATTTGCAGGTAAAATCAATTCTTCAAAAGCTATATGTGGGATTTCATTATGCGATTCTCCATCTTGGTATTTTCGACCAATCTGAGACCCGAGGTACCTAAACCCCTCCAAAAACGATATTAGCAGAACAAAAAACTTGAATTTCATAGCTGTAGTATCCGCTCAGCTGATCAGTGCACCCACTCAAAAAAGCTTAGGCAGTCTCGTTCCAATGCTTCTAGAACCCACTGCGAATTTTGTAATTCTGGTGTATCGTTCAAAACCTCTGGAATAGAGGACTTTTGTTAGTGCCGAGCGGATATTATGGTGGTGGATAGAGTGATGTAACTTGCCGTGAGGCGCAATTTCTGGTTGGTCCTCCATTACAAAATCTTTTCCTTGGTCTTCATAAACGAAAGGCGCTTCAAAAAAGGTCATATTTTTTGGACTTTGTGTCTTGGGCGATTTGGAGCGATGTTGAAGCAAATTGATACTACGAGCTAGTGGACTCAAAGGGATATTTGATCCACGCTTTCCAAAACCTCGAGAGGTCACGATAGCAGGACTAATTAAGGGACGACGAGTCGATGAAAAGTTCTTGTTAATGCTACTGGGAATTCCGCCTATAGAGCTAGTTGCAAAGCCCACAAAGCTAATGACTGAGTTCGCCCTAGAAACTCGCTGGGAAATATTCCAAGGCATTGCATTGGTGTCGGATTGGTGCGAATCGCGTCTGCCAACCTCGGGGTCCTAGATAGAACTTTCAGCATGTGTGAAGGGATTATAAGGATGAATATTGCGTCACCTGATCATCACCATAGGCTGAATTTTGTAGGTTAACATCTTCAATAAATTCAGGCGGCTCAGGATCCATCCGGAGCTCGCCACGAACTCTTCTACCGTGCTGGGAGCCATCAGTGTCTGTATCTTCTCCAATCTCATCTCGTCCTCTCTTTAGGTTTTTCGCAGATCCGTTTCCCTGTAAATCACTATCCAGGATTCCTAGATTGAGTGTTTGCAGGATCTGGTTGCCATTGAGTGAAGATTGTAAAACCTCAGTTCTCAACATCCCATTCCAGCAGAAGATATACTCGATGGCCGCTTTCTTGGCAATCCGATAATTTTGCATATTTGACTTTTTGAGTCTCGCCTGTTCCATGTTCTCTATGTAATTTGCACATAGTGCTGCGAATTCTGATGTCTGAAGTTCTATTTTCTCATCAAAATGTGCCAATCGTGCTATTTTCCTATGTCTGAGGGGGGCCACCGATATGATTTCAGCTTCGCGATAGCTTTGACGAGGGAAAGGCACAGCCTGCTCCTGATCAGCCACGTTATAAAGGTCTCCATATTCATCCTGGAAATCCTCAAGATTGACCAAATTGCCGTCTGCCTATATAACGAATTCATTAGCCCAGTACTTTTTCCATCCTTCTAGAGGCACCGACATACATTCAAATTTTGAGCACCCTCTTCATGCTCGCGTCGAACTTGATCCGATGCAACGGACAGAGAATCCCATCGATTACGTTTAGGCGGATTAGTGTTGGTACCCTCTAGGAGTTGTTCTAGTGGGCCCTCCCCTGTATTATGATCTTGCCCCTTCTGATGTCGAATTGGGAGATCTTGAATTTCACCATTCTCATCAAATACAAAATCGATTGCTTCCTCAAATTGTTCTTGGTCGCCGAGAGTTGCCTCAACACTGTCGTGAAATGGTGACTGGAAAATCATTCTACCGCCGTCCAACGAGGGAGAGTCTGGAACAATGAGTCCGCCAAAGGGTGAAATACTCCCACTGGGTATCTGGGATCTCAGCCCATTGCGGTCCACTGGAAGCAAGGTCTTATCTTCAAACGAGAGTTGCGTTGTATGATGAAGTCGTTCTTCCGGTAGTATATTGAGTTCTGGAAGGATAAATGCCAACTCTGGAATAAAAGTAGGGTCATCTTGTAGCAACAGGGCGTCAGGTCTGAGATTATTTTATCAAATATTAGCCAGGAACAAAGATACTATAAAAAAGTTAAAAGTCATAGAAGTCTCCCTATACCTGACTCTACTGCTGGCAAGGTCTATTTTCCTGGTATCTAGTTGCATCAAGAAATCTTTGCTAATTTTCTGATGTGCATTGGTAACGTCCGTGAAGAGATAACTATACTGCTCAAAGAAAACCCTTGAGACACCGAAGAGGAGATTCGATTGGAGGCGAAGGGCGAGTGGGCTTTCTGATTGAATAATTGTGCGGCAGGCTTTTCTCAGATCCACGTCGAGAATCTCTTTCTTGAGGACCTTCTTGGAGATGTTACTCTTCGATCCAATTGTCGCAACCAACCTATTTTAATAAAGCCATGCTACAATTAGTATCATATGTAGTCTTGTGGTCTCGATATACCATTGATATACCATTAATACGAAGGGAACCAATCTACTAACCAAACGGTGGCAACCCCATATTTTTTCTGAGTCAAGATTCGATGATCATAAAACATCTTGGACTCAAAAGGAGCTGTTACCCGCAAAGAGCAATGCTCTCGGATATAAGGAATCTCTGGTTTCGATGCAATTATATATAATATCTAGAGGTGACTTTCGACCAAACGGTAGACATACTAGTTAAGAGCTCGGGTAGATATAGGTTCTGATGGGTTATATGTACTGTCGAAGTGTCTAGGAGGTAATAATGAAGTAAAGAGGTATAACCGCGATGGATAGACTATAGACTTGTTGACGAAGGAAGCAGCTGATGGGCTGATGAGAGAGTAGGCATCAGTCTCGTAACCAGACTTGGGCATATCTGGTTGAGAGCAGCGACACTATGTGTTGTCTCTGTTGCATCTATAAAGTGTTGTGTTGACATTTGTATCACATGACTGAAATATTGTTTGTCAAGTTATGGCTGTGTTGTTGCTGAGCAACGGCTGGAAACAGGCACGTAGCACGTTAAGAACGACGACGACATCAACACAGCGCAGCTCCAAAGCAACTGCTAAACCGAACTATTTGCAATTCACCAATAATCTCGATCATATCACCATTTTGATAATCCCTTCCAAAATACCGCCCCTTTAATAACCCTCCTTCTTGGTCAGAAACCAGACACTACATTTTATTGCTCCGGATTAACAACCCTTCCATTCCCTTATTCGTCATTCTTGCGCCTGGCCCCACAACTAGACTTATAAATTCTATCATAGTTCTCTAGTTTTCGGCGAACCAAATCTACAGTCCTAGCACGCGTGCAATCGAATCTTTTATACTATCTATTCTCCGACGCTCCTAACATGGATGTTCAAGGGACTCCGTCTTCGTCCCCAGTGAAGTCGGCCCGACTGGGAGCGATCATTGAGGCGGAAAATAGAATGGCGAAGGTGTCTCTGGGACCTGATTCTTCTGTCGTACACTATGCCGACACCCCTCAAAAAAGGAACGAAAAAGAGAATAGACCGCCGTCTCCGCCATCAGCGGAAACACCTCAGAGAAGGAAGACCCCTAGAACCCCGAGGCCTCCAAAGACTCCGGGAAAAACAAGAAGCTATGATCCAGAACGCCCATTGACAGCTGAGGAGCAAATGAAACTGAGCGATCCGAAGGTTAAACGCATGCAAAATGTTGCCCAACTATGTCAGTATCCACAAATAAACATCAAAGAAGGCTACCTGGATACTTATGCGATGCTATGTATTGTATCTGGACTTTTGCTAATCAATTCATCTATGGACAGACTTTCTTGACTATTATTTTGGCCTTCTCAAATATGTCCACGATAGGCGGGGCCGGTTATCGAAATTCAAACAAGAGAACAACCCCGACACGGACGACCCAGAGGACTACCAGACGAAGTGGAAACAATATTGTGGCAGGGAGCGTGTTCATCTGAGAAAACATAGAACTCGTCTTCGAGAAACCGATTTCCAGCGACTGACTCAAGTTGGTCAAGGTGGCTATGGCCAAGTTTTCCTTGCCAAAAAGAAAGAGACAGGCGAAGTTTGTGCTCTTAAGATCATGAACAAGAAACTACTTTTTAAAATGGATGAAATTCGTCATGTTCTGACGGAAAGAGATATATTGACGGCGGCCAACAGTCCATGGTTGGTAAAATTACTCTACGCGTTCCAAGACGAAACAAACATTTATTTAGCAATGGTAAGGCACCTAGATCTGTGCACCAGATTTTTATTCATTCGCCCGTAATATATACTGAACACATTATAGGAATATGTTGCAGGGGGTGATTTTCGTACCCTACTGAACAATACTGGGGTTTTGCATAACAAGCACGCCAGGTTTTACATAGCTGAAATGTTTGCATGTGTCGACGCACTTCACCAACTAGGCTATATTCATCGAGATCTAAAACCAGAAAACTTTCTAATTGATGCTAGCGGGCATGTTAAACTGACAGATTTTGGACTAAGTGCTGGTATTCTGAGTCCCTCCAAGCTAGAGAGCATGAGGCTCAAACTCGACAAAGTTAAAGAAATGAATATGGATCTTGTCAGGAGATCTACCATTGAAAGACGGGCTGCGTATAAAAGTTGGAGAGAGAACGACGTTAACTATGTAAGAATTTCTTTATTAATGGATTGCATGCTTTAGCTTAAAATATTCACTCTAACCCCTTTCTATATAACAGGCGAAGTCGATCGTGGGTTCACCAGATTATATGGCCCCCGAAGTTTTGCGAGGAGAAGAATACGACTACACTGTGGACTACTGGTCGCTGGGATGTATGCTTTTTGAAGCATTGGCTGGTTATCCGCCTTTCGCTGGGGCCTCTGTTGAGGAGACTTGGCACAATTTAAAGCACTGGAAGAGAGTTCTTCAAAAACCTGAATACGAAGATCCTACCTATTTCTTGTCTACCAGGACTTGGGATATAATCACGAGGTAAGAATGCTTTATTTTGCTTGCTTACGTTTCGGGCTATTTAACGATATCTAATAATATCCTAGGTGTATAACAACAAGAGATAAACGGTTATCCACCATATCGGATGTCTTCAAGCACAACTACTTTTCAGATGTTGACTTTGCTCGCCTTCGTACCTCTCGAGCACCTTTCGTTCCTGAGCTCGACTCGGAAACTGATGCAGGATATTTCGATGACTTTAGCAATGAAGCAGACATGGCGAAATATAAGGAAGTTCATGATAAGCAAGCTGCCTTGGAAAAGATGGAGGAAAGAGAGGGAGTTTTGGAGAGAGGTGCCTTTGTTGGTTTTACGTTCAGACATCGGAAAGAGAACGTTATGGATGGAATCGGACCTGGTGGTGCTAGAGCGGCACACGGCCGAGAATCTCCTGAAAAGGATAGAAGAGGCGACGATGTTGGCGACTATGACACAATCTTTAGTTAACATGTCAGCCGGTCAAGTTTTCTTCGGAATTTTCTTCATCCAATCTGTTTCTCGGGGCTTCATTTTTAGATACAATGTTCCAACCTTCCTGCTTCTAACCTACACCGGCCTTTCATGTTAGTAATTTAGGCGTTTATGGTTCAGGAATCGATTCATAAAAGGGAAGAGACCGTAAGGCGCTCACTTTCCAGGTTTTCGACGACTTGTATACATGCGACTTTTCTGGATTACGGATTGTTGTGAATTGTGGGCAGCATGGATTTTCTAGGCTCAGTAAAAAAGAGCCTTTCGGGGTTTCTTACTCTTGCGCGGCAATGGAGGCCAAGGCTTAGCACGTAATTACAAATACGAAAAAAAACCTATTAATCAATATAAATGATCTAGTGTCCTTTATACAAACAAACCGATACATCGATTTTCATGATTTCGATAGACTTGCTATGCATCCGGAAGCCGAGTATCGCAAGAGATTCTGACCTTCGGTTTTCGAGTTTCCCAAGGAGGGGGGGAAGTTGGCTTAAGCAGAGATAGAGATTTCCATAATTAGGTTGACAGTGCCATTATACTGTTAACTATGTCATGGTCATTGTCTCGGAGTGCTTTAACCGCCTTTTTTCTCGAGACGCCTGCTTGAGCCATGACCAGCTCGATATCCTTTTGCTCGAGGCCGTCTTCATTGACCTCCTCTTCCTCATCATCCTCATCCTCATCCTTCTTCTCAGCGTCTTTACCCTTTTCGGCGGAGGCTGCAAGGTCGGCTTCAAGATTAGTTCCAGTAGCTTCGCCGGATGATGCTGCGGCATTGGCGAGCTGTTGTGCAGCGGAAGCTTGGGCTTGAGAGTTGAGGTCCTCAATCTTGGCCTCGCCGAAGATGATCCAGGTGTTGGAGGATGGCGACTTGTAGACATCTGGGTTATTGATGACAAAGAGAATCTGCACAAAGCCGGTCGCCAGAAAAAAGTTAGAGAGGTTCAAGAGGATTCAAGAGCGCCAATTCCGAAAACATAGGGTGGTGAATGAAAAGACGTACGTTCTTTGGTCGTCGCAAGGTGACCCTAGTGATCCCGGGAACATGCTTCAATCCAAGCTTGGAAATAGCCTTGCGGGCCTTCTTTTCGTTTCGGGAGTGAACAGCAACAGAGGAGCCAGCTGGAATGTCGCCATCGTGATCGTGGTCGTGGTCGTGGTCGTGGTCGTGATCGTGGTCATGATCATGGTCGTGCTCGTCGTCCGAAGAGTCCTCCTCCTCGACAGCAGCCTTTCGGGTCTCTGGAGTTTCGTCTTCAATTTCTTCAATACGTGGGTTGGACATTTTGAACGCTTTGCCGGGTATGTGCTGTTTGAATTATTGTAGATGAATATGCGGGGCGGTTTTGAAAGCAATCGAAATACTAAGTTGGAGATATCTAACGGAGGGTTTTTGTGGATTTCTCTCTTTGTTGGTGGGGGCGGGTCTGCGTTGCATGTTATGCTGGTGACTGCTTTAATCAACACAACGCAACAATGCAGCCCAACGCAACGTCATTGATTGATTCGCCATCGACCGGCTTCAACAACCACGTTTCCATCAACATCGATTCTCCCGTTCCACCATCTCAAAACAGTCACCCTTTCCTTTCTCTCGCCCATCATGTTGGACCTCTTCGAAGTCATAACTACTTCTGGCGTTGTTATCTGGTCAAAATCATACGCTCCCGTCAAAACCTCCGTCATCAACAGTCTTATCTCTGATGTCTTTATCGAAGAACGATCCCAGCCTGGAAGCGATGGCAAATGGTTCAAGAAGGACTCCTATACCCTGAAATGGACTCTTGCGGCTGATTTTGGCTTGGTATTCGTGGTATGTACTTCTTAGCTTCTCCCATCTTTTCATCAACCAAATGGCTCCTGACCAGCAGAACTAACTCTGCAAAGGCTGTCTACCAAAGTCTCCTGCAGCTCACCTGGATCGATGAACTCCTCGATCAAGTAAAGAAGTTATTTGTAGCCCTATACGGTGATAAGATCAAGAATAGCAAGGGCGCAAAGATACAATGTCATTTCGATCAATATTTCGACTCGAGTGTTCGATCTTTAGAACGTAGAGCCGGTGGCACCGGTGTCACTCCATCCGCCGCTAATGCAGTTACCACCAGCCAAGTGTCTGCCGATAGCTCTCATAACGCACGCAGCGGAGACGGCAGAAACGATAATTATGAATGGCTTGAACCCCCTCCTATGCCAGGAGTCAATCAATCAGGTAATTTGCTGTACCAGTCAGTTCCATAGTAGCCTCAGCTAACTGGCTAGCGGATAAAATGCCCACTCGTTCTCGAAACCACGCCCTCGATCCTTCATACGCTAAACAATCTGCTATTGAAGTCCAGTCTTCGTCAACACCCACAACTGGTCCACCTGGGATGGTAGCCCAGGCGCTACTTCAAGTTTCTGGACGACGTGGTCGTCCCCGTCGATCGAAAAAATCAGCTGGTCATAGTGGTGCTTCATCAGCTCATGCCTCCTCGGGTGAAGAACGTTCCCCAGGTCGGCTCAACGGAAAGCCGAAACGCGGAAAGGAGATGAGAGTGTGGGGCGATGATGGTATAGCAGCGGATGCTAGCGATGAGCAAAAGTTAGATTACTCTGGGACAGGTGGAATCAGCACGGATGAGGAATACGATGA
Source organism: Arthrobotrys entomopaga (assembly GCA_012184315.1). Lineage (NCBI taxonomy): Eukaryota > Fungi > Ascomycota > Orbiliomycetes > Orbiliales > Orbiliaceae > Arthrobotrys > Arthrobotrys entomopaga. The sequence goes on from LDDX01000204.1 coordinate 257,282, forward strand.
ATCGATGCGACCGAAGCCCGAAGCAGTCAACCAAAACACATGGGGAACGAAGACTAGTCAAGGCGACTTTGTTCTCAAGGATTTGGATTATGAAATCGACGGTATCCTGAAACAAGCAAAAGAGAAAGAGACTGGAGGAGAAGCGAAGGGAGCAAGTGGCCTTGCTAGTGGGTTAGCAGCCGGGGCTATCGGGTATTTTAAGAACTTTGTCGGAGGTAAAACGCTCACGAGAGAGGATACGGAGAAAGCAATCGCTGGTATCATGAATCATTTGTTGGAGAAGAACGTCGCAAAAGAGGCAGCGGAGCAAATATGCGAGAGCGTACAAAAGAGTTTGATTGGTCAAAAAACTGGTAGCTTCCAAAGTATTTCCAACCCCCTAATTTACACTTGGATACGCATTTTGAAAGCGAGTGTACTGACTTTATCTTGTCTGTGCGAGGATCAGGCATTGAAAGCCTTGTTAAAATAGCGATGGAGGATGCATTGAGGAAAATTCTAACGCCGACGACATCGCTGGATCTGCTCCGAGAGATTGGTCAGATTCGAGAGGGCGAAAAACGTCCTTATGTGATCTCCATCGTTGGCGTCAACGGAGTCGGGAAGTCGACAAATTTATCGAAGATTTGCTTCTTCCTGCTGCAAAACAAGCTGAAAGTGTTAATAGCTGCGTGTGACACATTCCGATCAGGAGCTGTTGAGCAACTCCGTGTGCATGCCCATAATTTAAAGGAGCTATCTGAAAGAGAAGGCGGGGTCGTCGAACTTTACGAAAAAGGGTATGGTAAAGATGCCGCAAATATCGCCAAGGATGCAGTTGCGTATGCGAATGGCCAAAATTTCGACGTCGTCCTGATCGATACAGCCGGACGTCGGCACAACGACCAAAGACTAATGTCTTCGCTCGAGAAGTTTGCCAAGTTTGCAAATCCAGACAAAATCTTGATGGTTGGGGAGGCACTCGTAGGTTCAGACAGTGTTCAACAGGCCCGAAATTTCAATGCAGCATTTGGGAAAGATCGAAAGTTGGACGGGTTTATTATCAGCAAATGTGACACTGTTGGAGATATGGTCGGGACATTGATTAGCATGGTATTCGCGACAGGTATTCCTGTAGTGTTTCTCGGAGTTGGGCAGAATTATACAGACCTGAGGACGTTGAACGTCAAATGGGCTGTTGGGTTGCTGATGAGCTAATTACTTAAGTGCTTAAGAAGCAATTAGTTCGGTTTGGTTCATATGTTTGTACAAGCTCACAGGGTACTTTACTTGGTTAGCGTCCCGAAGCCTAATTACTTACTTAGTGTTTGTAACCGAAATAAATTTATTTCGGTAAATTATAATTATTAAATCCGGAAATGGAAATATTGCCTGATGCGGCAATAATAATAATCATGATATTGTTTGTAATAATCAACGATTGGAGGTGTTGCTGCATGGCAACGTCGCATGTAAACACGTCAACCCTGCCCTCCAATTAATTAACCACTCGCAGTGTTGCATATGTTGGCGCACCGGAGCTGCAGTAGTCACCGTGTATCAATTACAATACTCCGTCCCGCAGGCTTTCGTCCGACTGATTACCTGCATACCTCCTGCCCTATAAAATACTTCTATCAATCGATCGCATCACAAACTCAATGCTCTGTCCTGCATTTGAGATCATTTGAGCCTGACACCAATTCCATGCACGCACGCAGAGAGCACAACACCCAGCCTTGGTTAAATTCTTAGAGCTTCCACATCTGCATTCTTCTTCTTCACTCTCGCCCATCCTCGCCCATCACCAGTATCGCCACCTCCATCATCTTCCACACGGTTCTATTCATCCTCTAGCCATTTTATGTTCCCGTCACAATGGGTGAAGAGTACGAGGTGCTCGAGCTTATAGGTTAGCAGACCCTACCCCTTTCTCTTAGCATTTGAAAGGATGAGAAGAAACTAACACGATCTTAACCCATAGGCCGCGGCTCCTTTGGCCAAATCCACAAAGTTCGCCGCCTCCGTGATGGCCTGGTAAGATTATATCCCCTAGTTTCCATCCTCCAACCCTCGAATCCACTAAAAATTTTGCTTTCAGATTTTGGCGCGGAAGGAAATCTCCTATAACCGCATGTCGCAGAAAGAGAAGGAGCAACTCACCGCTGAATTCTCCATTCTGTCGAAACTACAGCATCCAAATATCGTTCGCTACTACAACCGGGAACATAACAAAACCGACCAATCTCTTTACATTTATATGGAGTTTTGCGGCGGCGGCGATCTCTCAGCTCACATCAAGAGATGTAAATCTAACGGCACGTTGGTCCCTGAACACGTTGTTTGGAGCATATTCACACAGCTTGTCTTGGCACTCTATAAGTGTCACAATGGCTCGGATCCCCCAGGTCTTGAAGATATGCATGAAGGTTGGGATAAAAAGAAGAAGACCACATTGACCAGTGGTACTGTTATCAACGGCGCAGGAGCTGGTGTTACAAAAGTTAATGGCAGAGAAGTCATCGTGCACAGAGACTTAAAACCAGAAAACGGTACAGCCCAGTTTTTGCTGCATATCAACTTCGCAGAGTATCATGTGCTAATCAGCCCTATCTTTTAGTCTTCTTGGATCACGATACTTGCGTCAAACTAGGAGACTTCGGGCTCTCGAGGATACTGGCCTCCGATCAACATATGGCCACGACTTACGTGGGAACACCTTACTACATGTCCCCCGAAATTGTCTGCGATTTGCCATACACATCGAGAAGCGACATCTGGTCGCTCGGATGCGTTATATATGAGCTCTGCGCTTTGTCTCCACCATTTGATGCGAAGTCCCTTCCAGCCCTCTGTCAGAAAATACAAGCGGGGAGATTCAACCCTATTCCTAGCTCGTATAGTCCCGAGCTTCGTCGCGTGGTGGATATGTGTTTACGTACCAACCCTTCAGACAGGCCCGATACAACGAAACTGCTTGATTTACAAATCATACGAACTATGAGACGAGAACTCGATGCACTAGAGATCAGCAGGTCACTCAAAACCCGAGAAGAAGGCCTACGAAGACGAGAGAAGGAACTAGAATCCGCTGAACAAAATATGAAGAAAATTCTCGAAGATGCCGCGGGCCGAATGAGGGTCGAGATTGATGCTGAGTTGCGCCAGGTCTGGGACGAGAAAGCAGAAGATGAAATTCGTCGCAGAGTTGACCTAGAAGTCAAACGCCGATGTGGGGACCACGAGACCGAAATGAAGCGACAGTACCATGAGGCATTGGACGCAATGAGAAACGAATTCCAAGCCATTTTAGATAAACAAGTCGCCGAAGAAGTCCAAAAGAAGCTCGCAGAAGAACTGCTTAGCCATAAAGTTAGCATTCTGGAAGTGGCGGAAAGAGAAGAGGCTGAAAATGTCGAGAATGTTATCTTGGAACAAAATCCAGCATCAACGACCTCTAGTCAGATTCCATCGCTTGTTCGTTCTAATTCTCTAGGCGACCTACAAACATACAATAATAAGTTGGATGAGGTGTGCCCGGCGTCGCCTATGGATATCTCAATGGCTTCACCCCTTCCATCTCTCAATAATATTTTGAATCGGCGGGGTTTTGGGCAGCAAGCCTCCCCCCTCCACGGGCGAAAGGCATCGAAATTGAACAATATGGCCAGGTGTCAAAGCATGGGATTCCTTGGGGTCGATGATAGTGATGACGACGATGGCGATGGCGAAGAACAGGACGAGCCTAGTGCCTTGACCGCGCGAGCAACTCGCCCAAATTTCGGTACCATGAAAACTGCCCCTGCAGGTGGCTTTGCTACCGGCCGTCAAGGTCTCTCGAGAGTTTCCTCAGCTCCGATCAATCCTAACCCGCAAATGGCGAACCTTACAAACCCTTCGACGCCACCTCGTGGCCGACGAGTTAGCTCGCATGGCGGCATGTTAAAATTGAACCCGGGAGCTGGAAATAGACAGCTATCGCCTAATAGGCGCCTCGTTTTCAACGGCAGCAACGATGGAATGATGGAGACCAGAAAAGCTGGAGTCGGCGTAAAACAAGCGGTGTTGAACCATCGGGCCAAGACTTTGTTAGAATGCAATAAAGAGAAGAAAGAAAAGGATAAAGTTAACACCCTCAAAGACGTGGCAGTTTGGGATATCGAGACGACAGACCCAAACGATATGCCGAGTCCATTTCTGAGAAAATCCCGGAGCGTATTCTAGGCCTACTTGGTAATTCCGGTGTCCGTGAACGAATTTACGCATTTCCTTCCATTTTTCTTTCTTTTATTAGGGAAATTTAAAATATCAACGGATACCCTCAATTTCTACCCGGCGTTTAAGATAACCAATGTTTATTAGAGTCTGTTTCTGGCGTTGATACGTTTTGAGTATGCTGTTCACATTTACGCAAGGAGTTAGCGGTGAAGCGATTTGGAGCCTGTCCTCGATGTTGTATTGTCTCTCAGCTGTTCCTCGCTGCTTATAAGAACAATTTTTTTGCACAACCATAGACAAAATACTAGAGCTATGTATATTGCATATATGCTTGGTGCTCTAACATAGAATTTAGGCTGACACTCGACGAGAGCCCGGGAAGTTTTAATTCTTCGGCAATGATTCAACGAGTTGCTTGAGGGCAGATGGCTTGTCTCCAAGGACTTTTTGTCCCACAATATGTCAGATTGCGGAAGTTTATCTATTAGAAAGGAGTTTTGTGCAAAACCCAAGTACTCACCTACACGACCATTATTCCAATCCACAACCTTGGTCACGCGTTCATGATTAGAAATCTCCAGTTCATGATCTAGACTGTTAAAAATTATAGAATCAAACTCACAATAGGCCGTTTCAGTGCCTCAGCACCCTTCGCTCCTTCTAATATCTTCATGGCATCCGTCACCCCCTTCGCTCCTTCGACGATATCGCTTACCTTTCCGTCACCAACATAGTCCAATATGCTCCTCAGCTGGGAGGTAGTCATGGGGCCCTCTACGACATCTAGCTCAAAGATCTGTTTCTTGTTGTTGTCCTTGCTGGCGGTACCCTGGGTGGTGATAGTAGAGCTCGGAACCTCGGCAGCGGACTCTTCAGCGGCAGTATTGGCGGACTTTAGAGCTGATAAGACCCGGTTCGAGGCCTCTGAGCGGGGCGAATGGAAAAGTGTAAGTATATCGAGAGTTTTGTGCTACATACCAAAAAAGAGAGTAAGATGTCAGTCCAGTCTGGGCGACTTGTGCCGTTCGCATTCGGCTGGTCTGCCGTGCCGTCATTTTCTATCAAATCGATAGGAATGCCAGAGTGAACGTCTCCTGTAACGCGCTGAGGGATTACGTACGAATCTGAACATCTTTCGTTCCTTGCGATGAGCTCTTGAGAGTGCCGTGTATATCAGAGCGCGAGCGGTTATTGAGAATTTTATTCAAAAAATATACCTCGACGTCATCAGAAAGTTGTTGCACTTCCGAAAAAAATATAAAAAACTTGCAACGCGATTTCATCCACATAGCTAAGGTCAACCCGGTGCCGCTGAATCTATCCGACATGTCGACATATTTTCCTGGTAATTTCACTCGTACCACCGGCTTGGAGCAGTTTCGAGACTTCGAGAGGATTTGGGTAACAAATAGAATATTTATTTTAGAAGAATTTTAATATACACACAACCCGACGCCCTACTCGCCTGGGCTATTCGGCGAAGGCAAAAAATGGATTAAAAACGCCCTCTGGAAGAAATTGTAAGATCCACAAGTATATGATGGGTATAGTATCGACAAAGATAACGAAAAAAAAGGATCCTAAGGAACTAAACAGTAGAATGAAATACAAAAGGGAGCGAGCAAGAGAGGTCTGTAGACTCGAATAAAGCTACTCGTGTTTCACTTCCAACATTGTTGAGAAACATGTTATTTGGGAAAGAGCACGAGCACGTCAGTCGAGTGGTTGAATCGAAGCTAATAGGAAGGGAAATAGAAAAACGGTTTGAACGAGAAACAGACAAACAAGGAAATGTTGTTGAACAGAGAGAGAGTTCGAGAGTTCGAGAGTTCAAAGTGAAAATTCGACAGATTAAATGCGACATGTAAATAAAAAATGAAAATCAGAAAGAGCCGACCATCAAAAGCATATTTAGGGTGAGACATTGGAAAGGCACTTGACGATTTCGGACAAACTAGGTCCATCGTTTCCAATACCTGCGCCACCGCTATCTATACTTATCGCGCTTCGGAGAACAGCCAAAAGAGCCTGCTCGAGCAAGTGATTCTTGCGTTCCATATTTTCAACACGGGCCTCTAGAGTCGCCGTGTGGTTCGCATCAATGACAGTTGCTAGCATCGCTGCCTCGCTAACCTCAGTGGTCGAGGAAAGTTGCCGAGTTTCATCCATTGATGGGCGATCCGTTAGAGGGAGTGCTTCCGATGACGCCGCAGATGATGTCGATGTTCTTGCCGGGTGTCGGGATATAGACGAAGGTGTTTCATCTACATTAAAGTTTCCGGTTATTGTTTCATCATCGTCAGGTGCGACTTCGTACACAACAGTGATTGCTGAGAAACCCAAAGGTTCAACTTTAGGTTGGTTTTTCTTGGAACGGCCTTGGGATTTTTTAGGCTTGACCGAAATTGAATCAGTCTCAGCATGATTAGAACTCCGGCGATTTCTGACCTCTTCCAAGTCTTTGAGTTTCCGCGCTTTGACCGACATTTCGCGCTCGCTGCGAGTACGGCTCGAGCTCCCAGCTCGCCGACATTTTAGAGAGCCAATATCACTCATCAATGACATTTGAGAACCGATCGATGATCTAGTGGCTGCTGCCGCCCGGATCTTCGAAGCTAGGTTGATAGCATCACCATGGCCTTCTGGAAGAGAAGGCAAGTCGCGGCTTGGTGGGGGGCCAGGTTGGGCTGGAGTATGCGGTGCATTCGTGTCTTGGTCTTTGGGTTTTGAAGCTGCGGAGGCCGAACACTCACCTCCAATGTGGGACGATCTGGAAGATGGGATAGGCCCGTATAAGTCACTCTCATGAACTCGTGAACAGAAGCGAGCTCCCCGAGAAGGGTAGGGTGTTGCACGCGGTGTGGAGTCAGATGAGTACCGCCTCTGGATGATTGATAAATTCGGGCTATGGTTTCTAAGCACCGAGATGGCATTTGCTGAATTTTCGAGGGGCGAATATTTGTTTCGAACATTCGAAAAGCCTTGATCCGATTTTTTGGCAGAAGAGGTGGACGAAGGTGAAGGAAGAAGGGCAGCCCTCGGGGAGGAAAGCTCACTGCCGGAGGAGTTCCGCATCCATCTTGAAACTGCCCGGGTACTGCCGGCGGAGAAGTTTTCGAAGTCCTGGTGGAAATTTGAATCTTGTTCCTTCCAAGTTTGGCTGAAGATACTGCTCCTGTAATTACTTCTCGCTGAGGAGAATTCGGCGGTAGTGTTGGTGATGCTATTTCGATTACCATCGTCGCTTGAGCTTGGTGTCCAATCCGATGGAATGAAGGTTTCTGTTCTCGCTGGAGTATAATCCACTTGGATTGCAAGATAAGAATTACCCTTTGAAGTTTTTTCAGATCGCACTTTCTCTGGCAAGGCGACGGTGGAAGGAACGGGGATGGAAACCTTGCGAGGCGAGAGGAAATCTTTGGATGCACTTTTAAGAAACTTGAAAGACAGTTTCCTCTGGCTAGCCTCTAACGCAAGATCGTCGGAGGGTTTGGCAGGGCGAGAGTAGTCTTCTGGTCGAGAAGACCTCAAGAATTCAGCAAGATCATGTGTAGAGGATATTCTCATATCCCTTCTGTTGACCAGTTCTTGAAGATCCTTGTCAGAGCTAAAGACACTTGACGGAATGATGGGGCCTTGGTGATGAGGATAGGCGGGTTGAGAAGTTGGAGAAGGTAATGCCATCTTGAAGATTAGGACTGGTTTCCTTGCTGATCAGCTGATGTCGTAGGGTGTCTTGGTTGTAACTATTACGATTATCAAAGACCAACGAACAAACTTAAGGTTGGTATCCTTCAATCTATGACTGAGAAAGAGGTAGAATTCAAAAGACGCCTGTCGGAGATCAAGTGTGTGGTGTGGGAAAGAACAGAGCAACTGTTTATATAACCCGACGTTGGAGGGCTGCCGTTTTAGCCCTTATGGTAGTACGGCAACCGTTTATATTGCTTTAATGAGTGCTACCACACCTTTCAAAGAGCGGGAAGAGCAAAAAAATTAGACAACAGAGAAATAGTTCTGATGGTGACGAATAGAAGGGAGATAGCTAGGGAGGATGGTAGGAGGCGGAGCTTGTCGCAACAGAACTTGGCGTCGTTACCGTTTGTGGGTTTGACTTATAAAGGGAGCGAGTCAGCTTTTTTGGATCGTATCAAATGATATCAAAATACACTATTCAACGTTAACGTTGACAAACCGCTCGAAGGACTATGCGTTATTGTAAATACTCCTGGAGGGCAAGCCAGGAGTACACGAACCAAGAAGCTAGTCCAATCCACCAATGTAGTTCGTGCGGAGCTGAGAGTGATTATCTTGTCTGATGCTATAGAGCTAGCTATGTGTGGAAATGTACATGTCCACGCATGTACGCTTGCAGACTTACGGTGGTATGTTTACATGCCCCACAGGCCCAGACTGACACGGAGTGCGAACTTGAAATCTATCAAAATAAAATAACACCACTAGAAACAACCTCTTTTTTCTTCTTGGTGGCTGGGCCGGCTTGTAAATCTTTTCAGGTGGTGCCAGTTGGTCGTAATGCAAGGGGTTCGCAAATTCTGGTGGAATACTTTGGTTTGTGAGATCCTGGCAGCGGGGTTGAAAACTGCTGCAAAGATGTTTCCTGCGAGTCTAAAATCCTCAAGAATAAATTTGGGTGTATGCGTAGCACCAAGTTGGCTTTGGTCCGACGTATCGATCCCGTCGCAGACTGAATATAAAATTCGATTCGATCTTGACAGAAGACGGCGTGTGTTGCTAAGTGTTGGAATTCTCTCCAGGACCTTCCACGCGCTAACTTGCAGATTGGGTTCACTTGGAAAAGGTGCCTGGCCAGGACGGATGGATATGTCGATTCGAATCGGTCAATTGAAGAAAATGACAAGTCTTTTTCCTTGCTTCTATGTAGACTGATGGTTAGTGATTCACCCCTCTCCTCCTATTCCTTCCTCAAATCTATTCTCCTCTGTATCCCTTTGCTTTCCTTTCCTTTCGTTTGCTTTGCTGTGCTGTCCAAAGCCCCTCGCCTGAATCTTTTCTAGTTCGAATGATGAAGTTTTTAGAGCTGAGACCGGGATTAAATGCAATCGGTCTTGTGGAGGAGCACATGCATCTGCATCTGCATCGTGCGCATGCGCATCTCGCACCGACCCACGATCGCGTTGAGTCGAGATGGACTGCGGCTCAGGCTCCGGTCGATTTTGATTGGATCTCTTGCGAAGAGAGGCACTAATTAGAAAAGGAAGAAGGGGAGTGAAAGTCACAACCACCGAGCTTAGCAGGTATCACCACCTTCTCACAGGAGAGAAGGAGTGAGGGGATGGAGAGAAAGAGAGGGGATATATTATCAGAGAAGGGAAGGAAAAGAAAGGACGTCCATATCAAAGAAAGAGGGAGAAGGAAACAAAGGATCGAGAATCTCTTTTACCCCCTCGTCTTCTTTTGCCCTGCTTCGTCTTGTTCGTTTTCATATGTTCTCGTTCTGATTTTTCCTCTCTCTCTCTCTCTCTCTCTCTCTCTCTCTCCTTCTCTCTCGCTTCGATTCTCATCTTCATGGCATGGATGCGCCCTCAATACAAAATCCTCCAATCCAAGGCAATCCACGTCCTGAGACTAGGCTCATTTTATTTTAGCCATGTGCGCAACAAGGAAAGGCGGCGGGCGATTGTCATGAAAACGGTTCGTGATTGGAACAAGGACCGCGGCACGGTGTATGAGATGGTGGGGTCCTCGCCGCGCTCAGACCATCGGAAGCATCAGGCTCGAATTACCAATATATATACTTACTTATATACAATAATAATAATATGTATTATTCCAGCCATGGCCACCATCCAGATTGTGTGATTGTCTAAGTGGTATTAATACATGGACAAGCCGGTTCAAGCCCAACCTCTCTCCCCTGTTTTGTGGTCTAGATGTGTATGTGCATGCACTGCAATGTAGTACACACATGTGTCTGACTTGATCAAGTAATAAATTGTGGTTATTAATATTGAAGCTAGGACCGGGCCCCTGTCCCGATGTCCCGTTTTTATCGCCTCGACTATTTATTAGTTGTGAGCGAGAGTGTGTCAGGAACAAGCCACAGACAGGCATCGATTGCCCTGCAAAGCATCGAAGCCCTTCAAATCCAAATTCAAAATAAATAAATAAATAAATAAATAAATAAATAAATTAAGAATGTACGAGACCAAGAATGTAATAAAATAGAAAAACCAGAGAATGTGTTGCCAGTGTTATTTGCCAACACAAAATGTCACCCACCTGATTGCCCGTTTGCCTTGTTTGCCCGCTCCCCCTGTTTGTCAAATGCCAAGTCTGGTCATCACGACTCGAGAGAGCCGCACATCTTCAACGCCGGCTATAACAAACAACACCGACAACTGCAACGGCTTCACGCGGCAGCATCATCATCATCATCATCATCATCATCATCATCATCATCGCCGCCAATTGTTGAAGAAGTAGATAAGAACTTTGTTCTGTTCCAACAGCTCGTCTGACTCCGAGACTGCATCCTGCTAGCGAACCAGCGCTATCTCTTTTCATAAATTAGTTCGATCAGAATATAAAAACGATACTTAAGTACTTACTTACCAGGTACTTACGTAGCTTACTTGCACTCAATTGATTCGTTATCACGATTTTGTCACAACACCAACAATGCAAATTAGAATTCTGGGACGTGTCGTCGTCACTCTTCCTCGTCTCCATTCCTTCGCCCAGCAATGCTAAAACGGCAGGTACGCAAGCCATCGAACACGCTCAGGTCTCATCTGCACCCTACTGCGATTCACTCACACACCACCGCTGACCCTTCAACCGACCCGGTCAACCGCCATCATCACTATCATCACTATCATCATTATCGTCGTCGTCGTCGTTATCGTCACTATCATCTCTCGTCACCGAGGTCAGTCAAGTCGTAGGGAGCGTTTTGACTGCTCCCAAGTATTCACCATGGAGTCATCTAACTCCCCTGTTATCACCGCTGTGAGGTAGAAACGCGTATCTGAGTCCATCACCCCTCTGAGCTTCCTTCCCGCTCACCTGCATTTCTACCTAGGTTCCTTACCGCCCTCCCACCCGGCCTGCATTGGCTTTGCAATCGCTCTAAAACCACGAAAATTATCCCCACCGACATCTCATCCACCTCTCCCTCCACCCTAGATCAGCGGGTCGATGCAGTTGTAACATGCATGGAACTCTTTGTTGAACCTTATAACAACCCTACTCTCGAACTATTCCAGGATCGAATATCTCAGTTTCTCGACTGCCAGTTTTGTGTCAAAGCTTGGCATAATGCAAAGAAAACCGTCCGCAAAAACTATGAAGGGTTAGTGGTCAAATTTCCTGAACCGTCTTCTCTTCGCCTTTCCCGCTGACCTGGAAATCACAGAGATTACGCTCCTGACGTTCTTGACCATTTCATTGAGGATATTGATGCCTGGGACTACAAACGTATTCTCAAAATCCTGTCTGACACGGAAACTGCTCTTCGGAACAGACAATCCAATGAACCAGCTCTTAAATTCATAGACAATCGTATATATGTTGCCATCTACGATTGCATGTTTGTCCCTCAGCTCCTCGAAAAACACAGCGACCTCACTCGAGCCTTCACAACCACGTTCAGTGCTATCCAAGAGAATGGCCGTCATATGGGAATGGCCGAAGCTATCCCCGCCCTCTGCGCCTTTCTTTTTATACAAAACCCAGTGCTCCATGACTGGGCCGTAAAATGCTTGCAGCGCATGAACAAATCGATTGGTCAATCTGATTATGAAACCTGGTTCCAACCTTCCTTCAAGGCGGCTCTTGTCACCGCCTCCTCCGCCGTGGCGGTTTCCGACTTTGATTTTATGACGAACTTCTGGCAAGGCACAACAGTCCTCATAGAAGCCTTGGACAAATCAGTTTTGGTTGGTCGCATAGCGGGGAGCGATTGTGATATCTTTAGGACTGTGGTTTCTCACCTGCAAAGCAACAGCTGTCATATTCTTCTTCTCTTACGTCAACTTAAGATCTTACTTGTCAAAACAGAAGCCGAGTTTTGGGAAGCCGTCAGCTCCATGCCGCCCACTGTAAGTTCTTCATCTCAGCCCAAGTTATTTATACCTTTCTTGTCACTTCCACTAGTTATTTACCAAATGATCGCGTCTATCTGTAGGCTTTGCTCGAGTTAATTTTCAACAATCCAAAATTTGATGAGGAGCTCTTGGGAATCTCAATATCCGACACTACACTCGACTCCGCGTTATCGGACCTCACCAATTGGGTTGATCCGTTTGTGAGGTCTCTCAATCTATCCACTAGACCTCAAGCATGCGCTTCTTTGCTTTTTCAATTCTTTCAGCGAATCCAGAACAATAGATTTCCAATAGAAGCTAGACAGGTCTGCGTCACAATCGGTCTTAATGCATTGGACAAGACCTTAGAACTCTTCATAGGGCGAGATTTCGGAATGGATGAAGCCCGTCACCAAGGAAATCGGATCATCGTCAGAGAGACTATCGCTGTGGCTAGCTCTCACCTGCAAGTCCTTTCAAAATCTCTATCACGTTCTGGGTCAAGTGACCGGACTATCACACTTCGGATCTTCCAAGCGATACTCCAAACCGAATGCCGGATGTACAAAACAGATTTTAAAACACTTCTCCAGGACAGTGCTTTGACTCCTTCATCAATTACCTATTCATCCGATATCTGGGAGAGTCTATATGACAATTTTCCCGGTGATGATTTTGAGTATGCTCGCATGATATTGTGTGGGGTCTCGGATTTGGCGATGCTAGAGAAATCAATCTCAAAGAGTGACCCAATGAACGAGCCCGCAAGACTAGAATTCAACAAGAGTCTTGGGCATATCAAAGCTTCGATCACTAATTTCTATAACCGTATATCTGAGTATGATGCGCTTGTGATAAAGCGATTATTTTCGGATCGAGATGCATCTGTAGCGCTTGTATTCTCGTTGTTTGATCCCTATCAGGAAAATTACCTTGCGTCTACAGATATCCTGAAACAAGCATTCGGTACGCTCGAAAAGCTCAAGGCATTAATGGGCCTGTTGAATGAGTATTTTCTTCAAAGTCTCATGGCCTTCGACCAAGCTCTTATTCAGCTAAGAGACTTACGAAACTTCGGACCCATGCCTCGTTTCCTTAAAACTTGCGAGAACATTCGAGAGATATTTTGCTGTCCGCGATCCGGGCTACTGACCCTGAAAAGGGTGCAACTGAACCAAACAAACAAGTTGCTTCTCCGCCAATACTGGAATAACCAGTGGTCGACTCTAGGCGTCATTTTTGATAATGCCATCAAATGGTCACAAGTCTACGAGAAGGAAACAATGATAGAATTCACACGGGACGTAATGGACTACGCTGGAAAACTGTTTTCTGACCTGAATGTTTTCGAAAAATCGCTCTTGGACTCTGGAGAGTCGATAACTATCGACCTTGAGACTTCTACGGAGGATCACGTCTCCGAGGATGGTTGCCAGCTCCTCGCTAGGGTTAGCATGATTTTGGGACGAATTGCATCATGGCTGCGGCTCAGGGATGAAGCGCTACTCAGTATGTGTCAGTCTCTGTTGTGTCGGATGCTCAAGAAACTGCACCAAGCTGGTGTGGCACCGGAAACAGATGCCCTGGATATCTGTCAGAATATGGCAATTGGAACGAGGAAAAAGTATATCACGAACATGACAGGCCAGCAAAAATTAGAACTGCGACTAGCTGTTGCACTCCATCGACCAAGCGAAATAGTGGAAGAAACCGAGACCCAGGCTCTCGAAGAACCACAAGTTGAACCTGCCATTGAACCACTTCCGAAGCGTCTCAAGATGGCCCCAATTAATCTCGAAGCATGGGTTGGCAAATCAAAAGAGATCAAAGATCCTGAGGATACTGGGTTAGAATGGAAAACTCTACCAAAGGTCCCATCTGCACATCCCTCCATTAAAAAGGAAGAACACGCTCCAATCAAACGATCCCAGAAGTCCTCAACTATTGGCAGTTCTTCTCTTATGAAAAGTTTAAAGGCAGATGTCAGAAATGATATCAAAGCAAGAAACACGGCTCAATCCTCTACGGCATCCAAGACTATAACCTCAACGGAAGGGGTGAAGCTTAAAGGCCTTAATGCTCTCATAATACCCCAAGCAGAAAAGACCTCCAAGGTTGTTGTAGAAAATTATGATTCGTCCTCTTCAGATGACCAGGAAGATATTGGAAATGACGTGTTTTCCATTCCAAAATCTGTTAAACCGGTTGATAAACCAAAAGGTCCTCGGAGAACCGAATTTATCGGAGGCTCGACAATTTTCACTCGTGGGGTCCCGCTGGGTGCTCCTGGGCCCCGACAAGCGCAAAGCGCGGCCGATATCAGGGCAAGACTCACACCAGACTTAACTCCCTTATTTCGTAGCATCCTTTCTTGGAATTTCTCCCATAACGGTGACTTACCCCCTAATTCAGTAAAAACAGACTATACCATGGTCACCCAGTCATTTCGCACTGCTAAAGAATACGCCGAAACTTTTGAGCCGCTCCTTTTGCTTGAGTGTTGGCAACAGATCGTTACAGCTCGAGAAGAAGTACAGAATGCTTCTTCTTTTGAGGTGAAGGTCGTAAACCGTTGCTCAGCTGATGGCTTTATTGAAATTCAGGCGAACGTTGTGACGAATATTCTAGCCCCATCTGATGTCGTACTGATTACTCAATCCCATAGTCTCATACCGAGTGATCCCAAAACATCCTGCCTCGCTATGGTTCAAACCGCCAATAATCGAAAGGGCACCCATGCAGAAGTTTCTCTACGATGTTTGCCTAATCCTAATCTAATCACGGCTATCAGACCCCAAGGAACGCTAAGGGGTATGAAAATTATATCGCTGACACCCATAGAGAGAGAATATGCTGCCCTCAGAGCATTGCCGTATTATAATTTGTGTGACCAGATCATCAGAGGTCGACCACACGTCTATATAGAACCAGAGGACCGACAGGTGAATAGGACGATGAAGGTGTACCAGGTGAATCAACCTCAGGCAAAAGCTATTATAGGAGCCGTCCGAAATGATGGGTTTTCTTTAATACAAGGGTAGGTAATTCCTTAAATTTGCGTTTATATATCACGAGCTAAAGACTACTCATTTGTACTAGACCGCCAGGAACAGGTACCTCAAACCTAAAATTTTCTCGATGAGGGACCTCACTACTAACTTTTTAATAAACAGGCAAAACCAAAACAGTCATTGCAGTTATCGGAGCATTGTTATCGGAAGATAAGGGTGTGAATATCACAGTTCCAGGAGGGAAACCAGCAGCGTCAAAAATATCAAAAAAGCTACTTGTATGCGCCCCAAGCAACGCTGCTGTGGATGAACTAGTAATTCGGCTTAAAGAGGGCATCGTGAAACAATCTGGTGAGAAGTTCGTCCCTGCTGTCGTTCGTCTTGGTAGACTGGATGTTATCAACCAAGCAGTTCAAGATGTGGCCCTTGAAACACTGGTTGAGAAGAAAATAAACATCCAAAAGGAGAAAGAAAACGAATCAAACGGGAAGACAAAAGCGAAACCGAGAACAGTGGAGGAGCTGCGTCCGCAAATGGATACCCTGTTAGCAGAAAGGAAAGAAAAATGGGCAGAAATCGACCAGGCTCGTTCTGACCAGCGAGAACCCCCAGTGGCGTTGCAAAGAGAGGTAGAGACCCTGACTAGAAAAATAAAGGATCTCGGCCGGGAGTTAGATGAAGTGCGTGACCAGACCACCATGGTTAATCGCAATAACGACATTCGACGCAGGGAATTCATGCAGCAAGTTCTTGATGAAGCAAATATTCTTTGCGCCACATTGAGTGGTGCTGGTCACGACACTTTGAGGAATCTCAACGTTGAATTTGAGACTGTGGTGATCGACGAAGCTGCTCAATCAATTGAGCTTAGCGCTTTGATACCTCTCAAATTTGGATGTAGGAAATGCATCATGGTGGGAGATCCAAAACAACTGGTAAGAACCATATTCATAGACCCATTCTCTCACCAACACTAATCACTGTTATTCTCTTCTGTAGCCTCCAACTGTTCTGTCCCGTGAAGCATCTAAATTCGCTTACGAGCAAAGTTTATTCGTTCGTATGCAGAAGAACCACCCAGAGGCAGTCCATTTACTTAGCATTCAATACCGCATGCACCCCTCCATCAGCTATTTCCCTAGTCAAACTTTCTACAATTCGCAGTTACAGGACGGCCCGGATATGGACACACTGCGTTCACAATTGTGGCATCAAAGTCTCTTCTTTGGGCCGTACCGGTTTTTCAATGTGTTAGGTCAAGAAGCACAATCCGGCCATTCAATGAAAAATATGCACGAGGTCAATGTTGCACTTTTAATATACAAGAGACTCGTGGCTGATTTCCCAGAGGTCGACTTCAATGGAAAAATCGGTATCATCACCCCATATAAAACACAGCTGCAGGCCTTACGACAGAAGTTTGTGGATAATTTTAGCGGTTCGATTCTCAAAGCGGTGGAATTCAACACAACGGATGCTTTTCAGGGTCGGGAGCGTGAGATTATCATTTTTTCATGTGTCCGAGCGTCACAGAGATCCACTGTGGGCTTTCTCAGTGATATCAGGCGAATGAACGTCGGTTTAACAAGGGCGCGCTCTTCACTTTTTGTGCTTGGAAATGCGGAAACATTAGGGAAGAATGAGTTTTGGGGTAGATTGGTGGAGGATGCACGAAGTCGTGACTTTTATACAGAAGGGAACTTCGAGCAACTGTTGAAACGACCCTCTCGAACAACCATCAAGCAAATCGAGAAGAGGCTTAGTGGTGTTTCGATCTCACAATCAAAACCTGCTATTGTTAAGAAGCCTATTAAAAAAGAGACAAAAACGGAGGCAGAACAAAAACAAAGTTTCAGCCCAATCTCTCCGCGTATCACGAACGATGAATACAGGAGCACACGAGAAACGATGCAAGTTTCTGCAAATTTTGTGAAATCCGAAAATGCTAGAGTAGAAGGGGCCTACGCCGGTGGTGTATCGAATAGCTATTCATCGGGGAGCCCCAAAAAGAGGCATATCGATGATGAAAGACCACGATTCCCTTCTGTGGAACCCAAAATTGAAGTTCCAAAGGTAAGTTTATATTCAGTCGAAACTAAAAAGAACTGTAGACTAACTTGCGATGTTTCATTGGTCAGGCACCCGAACAAACCCTGTCGACGGACAGGGAGGTCGACCCACCAATACAAATACGTCGACCAGTGCCGGGGTCGAAAGGCCCGCTTCCACCAAAGAAAAAGAAGAAGAATGTTGAGGATGCGATGTTTATCAAGCGAAAACCGTCTCGGCCTTAATATAGGTTCATAGGGTAACAAAAGTCGAGTGCTAACGAATAACAATACACATGAACATAAGGTGTAGCTTGCATCTATACCGTATACCCTGTTAAATTGGGTGGGGCATAGATATCACATGTTTTGATAGGTCGAGAACGGACCCAGCCAGTTCACGTAGATTTCCATGAGGTGAACCCATGAAATGCATTTAAATGCCTTTATCGTATCCGTGCATTAATGTTTGATTCCTGTTTCACTCTTTGCTTCAGCTTGCCTACGACTCCCAGACTAGCCTACGACGAAGCATCATCCAAATGGTGGCTTTAGCATTCAAGGAGCTAAGGTGGGGTCGGACATTTGCCGGCTTGGTCATCGACAGCTTCGAATTGGGCAGTTGCGGACTTGAGTTCCACCCAAGAATGATAGTAGTCTCGGGAATGAATGATAGCGGTTAGCCTCGAAACCTTTTCCGATCTAGCTTTCCCTCTCTTTTTTTTTCCTGATTTGAGCCCTGCCGGACATTTTCCTAAGAGTGTGGTGCCCTCAACATTGACCCCCGAAGGTGACAGGGGGCGCTGCGGCCGATAATTGGTTTGCCCAAAATTCTTTTCCGTTGAAAGTTCCCGCGGCTATCAGCCCGCTACTCGCGTAAAACGCCAATGAGCATTTGCATCGGTCTTGCCTTTCACATGCTTTCTCGAGCTGAGGAACCAATTCGATCGAATGCATGACGTGAATGAGGTTCCCATCTCCACACCACCGGCTAGGCGAGTCGAGGCGACGTGCATCTGTCTCGCAACTGGTCTTGCGACCGACTTCCTCCTGCCCGGACCGAACGTCGCTGTGTGCTCGGAACGTGCTCGTGTGCGTGTATAAATATAATACGCCTTTATCGACCCTCGCCATCATTTGCGGGATCGATAATCTTTCTCTCCCATACCGTTAATTTTCGCGAATTGTGCTGTAAAAAGACTATTCCGAGATCATTCATTATCGCTCAATCCTTAGAACAATCGATCGATCGTCTCAATCCCAATACATTTTGATTCACACAAAATGCCAGCTCTCGACAGCTTGCTTGAAGGTGTCCAAGTATTCGGACGCATCGAAGAGGCGCATAAAGCCATCCTAACAAAGGATGCCATCGCTTTTATTGCTACTCTGCACCGCGCATTCAATTCCAGACGGAAGGAGCTTCTTCAAAGACGCATCCTGAGACAAGCTGAAATCGACCGTGGAGTGCTTCCCGATTTTTTGCCCGAAACAAAACATATCCGCGAAGACCCAACATGGCAGGGTGCACCTCCAGCACCCGGTCTCGAGGACCGACGTGTCGAGATTACAGGGCCGACTGACCGGAAGATGGTTGTGAACGCCTTGAATTCTAACGTTTGGACTTATATGGCCGATTTTGAAGGTATTCACAATCAAATAACGATATAATTCTCTGGACATATCTTTGGCTCTAATCCGCTTGGCATTTACCATATAGATTCGAGTGCACCTTCGTGGGACAATATGATCAACGGCCAAGTCAACCTCTACGATGCTATCAGGAGACAGGTTGATTTCAAACTAAAAGACAAGGAATATAAGCTCCGAACAGATCGCAAACTTCCGACTCTCATCGTCCGGTATGGTTTAATATCCTGAGTTTCAACTATTCACAGTAAAATACTCACTGCTACCATTAGACCCAGAGGATGGCATCTCGAAGAAAAACATTTTCTCGTAGATGGCGAGCCTGTCTCGGGAGGCCTCTTCGATTTTGGACTTTATTTCTACCACAATGCCCATGAGCTCGTGAAGCGGGGTGCGGGTCCTTATTTTTACCTTCCCAAGATGGAATCCCACCTTGAAGCGCGACTATGGAACGACGTCTTCAACCTCTCGCAGGATACCATTGGTATGAAGAGAGGTACCATTCGTGCTACTGTACTCATCGAGACAATTCTCGCTGTTTTGGAGATGGACGAAATCATTTACGAACTTCGAAACCACTCTTCTGGACTGAATTGCGGTCGATGGGACTATATTTTCTCCACGATCAAGAAATTCAGACAGAACCCCAATTTCGTTTTACCAGATCGGTCTTCTGTAACAATGACGGTTCCCTTTATGGACTCATATGTCAAACTTCTCATCAAGACATGCCACAGGCGAGGAGTTCATGCCATGGGCGGTATGGCTGCCCAGATCCCGATCAAGGATGACCCTAAGGCAAATGATGTTGCTATGGATAACGTTAGGGCGGACAAGTTGAGAGAAGTCAGAGCAGGACATGAGTATGTGATTTCTTGTTTTAATGCGGATTTGTCATGGCATTGGACAGCCTATATGCAACAATACTGACTTTTTTGTTTTCAAATAGCGGTACATGGGTTGCACATCCAGCCCTAGCGGGAATAGCAACCGAAGTCTTCAACAAGTACATGCCTACACCAAACCAAATGTTCATCCGTCGTGAGGATGTTGATATCACCCGAAATGATTTACTAAACATGAACGTTCCCGGACAAATCACGGAAGAAGGTATCAAAAAGAATATTGCGATCGGCCTAGGGTACATGGAGGGATGGCTCAGAAACATCGGATGCGTACCAATCAATTATCTCATGGAAGATGCAGCGACGGCAGAGGTTTCTAGGAGTCAGTTATGGCAATGGGCTCGACACGGAGTCACAACTGCCGAAGGGAAAAAGGTGACCAAGGAGTATAACTTGAGACTTATGAAGGAAGTGCTTCAAAATCTACAATCACAAGCACCCAAAGGCAATAAATTTGAGGTTGCTGCTCGATATTTCGGGACTCAAATAACAGGGGAGGATTATGCGGACTTTCTTACTTCGTAAGTTCTTCTACTTGAATTCCGAAAGGCTAAATATAAACATATACTTGAGAGATACTAACGAGTTCGTAAGGTTGCTTTACAACGAAATCGTTTCTGTTGGTGGTGTTGCGTCCAAGTTGTAAAATATTCAGCCTATGAAAGCCATCTCTTAGTATATTGAATTTTTTGAGCGCGCAAGGAAGTTCATGACATTGTCGATGTTTACTACTTATCATCTATAGTTCCCTATGCTGCTCGCTCAATGATTCCTGCGTTCAGATTGTACGATAGTCCCCATATATCAAATATATGACCCATAAGCCACTTGCTAGAAGTTTTAGCTTTTCTTACCAACTTTTATAAATTTTATGTTAATTAGACGGTATGTCGAACGAATAAGGAGTAGTATATTTACAAATTATTATATTAGAGTAGAAATAGCATACGTATGTTGACAACAAGCTTGTGTGTGAAATGCTCCAGGGCCGCCATAAGACTGAGTCGGCCACCAGCTTATACACCAGAGATAGAATGATGGTTATAGAATAGGCTGACGGGTTTGGCCTTGAAGTTGCTCAGCAAGCATAGACGCTCTTCTGTCGGCTTCTTCTTTTTTCTTCTGTCTGTCTAGCCTGATGGCATCCTTTCGCTTTCTTTTGGCCTCCTCTTCCATCAAGACCCAGATGGGCTTATCACTTTTGGAGTATTCTTTTAGTTGGTCAAGGAACTCCTGATATTCTTTCATCCGGCGAGGTCGTTCGGCTATTGCCTTTCTCTGCAGCTCAGGGCTGTATCTCTATAAACGGGGGTGTGTCAGTTCGTGGAAGGGGTATCGATTTCGGGAATCAATTGGCAACTTACGCTAAAAATCTCTTCCTCAGTAGGCGAGACATACATCACAAGCGCTGGTCCACCAATTACAAGAACTGCCGACCTGGATAACAAGAGCATTAGCGAACTGGCTGTTATTGAAAATGAGAGGTAAAAACGAACGCTACGGCCATCTTGGCGTACATCCAGGCCTTTGGCGACACCATGGTGGGGACAGATGTTTCGAGAGCTGAGCCTGCGAGGCTTCTGGGAGATTCGAATCGAAATGAATCGAATCAAAAGCGAGGTGTGGTAACAAACGTTGGTCGGTGCCAGTTGGTTGGATAATGGTATACTTCTGATGATGTCGAGCAGGTCCAGGCTGACTTTGTGGTGTTTCGAATTTGGCTTGGCCAGCCGCCTCCCGCCGAATCAATCGATGCCTTCGCCTTTCTCAGTGCAGCGTTGCCCTCAACCTCACTTGGCTTCTTCATCTTCTTCATCTCACCCTCCGACCTCCTTCTCGGCCTCATCCTTGTTTTCCGCTCTGCTTCGACGATATCGTCCTTCACCGCGTGTGCAGGCACATGCGAAATGAACTCCTACTCTGCCGGTCCTCCATACTCAGCTCCACAGCCTCCCCGCGCCGGCTACGAGAACTCGTCCAATAGAAATTACCAACAAGAGGGTTACCCTCCATATAATGATTCCTATCACGGCGGCGGCGGCGATATTAATAGCATAGACTCCGGCGTTGGGAACTTTTCTATCCAATCCTCAGGTACAGAGCGCTATCTTGCCAACCTCATCTTCCTCAATACTAATTCTTAGGGTCCTCGTTCAGCGCCGCAAAGGAACCAAAACCGCAATGCTTATCCCCCATCCGGCGCTCCAGGCCATTACCCAGACTCAAATTTTCGACACGAAGCTTCGCAGCAGCAAAACCCGCCCATGAGAAATTATGGCGATCCCCAAAGAAGACCTCCACCTGGCCCTGACGGCTGGCAAGGTCGCCCAAGTCCCGCGCCTTCTAACTATCCGCGACGGCCACCACCGCCTCCAGGAGCCATGCGACCAGGTAATCAGAATAGGCCACCTCTCGGCCGTGGCCAACACCCACCACCTCCACCACATGGGAATATGCAATTCCATCGACCACGCCCACCCCAAGGGCCTGGCGGTTACAATGGGCAGGCGCAATATTGGCAGGACCAACACAACGACCAGCACCGCAACAGCCCACAAGGTTATGGCCGAGGAGCAAATCCTCCCAATCTAGGGAGGAGCCAGACCATGCCCGTTCATTCGCAACAGGACGGCCCGGAATTCTTGGAGGACCCAGGCGGGCAATCGTTCCATGGCGGTCAACGAAGCCAACTCCCTTACAATGACCAGGATTATCCACGATATGATCCTTACAATAAGAGCGGTGAACAAAATGATCCTCGAAGTAGGAACTTTGATCCAGGAAGAGGCAGCGTTGGAGACGTTCTCGACTTGTACACATATGACGATTCCTATGGTGTCCAATCATACCATGATAATCGTTCAAACCCTCTCAGAGGTGATCTTTACTACGATGGCAATAGTACGCACCCTGAAAGCTTTGACCAACAACAAAACTTCGATCACCATCAGCAATACCAAAGCGCTCCTATGCCCCAAGCGCATAGATCGAAATCGCAACCCAATCTGAGAGGGGATGGGTATCCATCTGGTGCACATCATGAGCCCATGCCTCCAATGCCTCCTCTGCAACCCTCAGGAACATGGAATGGTAGGATGAATGGCTCTCCTGATGTACCGCGCCAAGCGCCTCCAAATTTCAGATCTGCCAACGCGAGTCAACCTTCTTTGAACTCTGAGGGTCCTCAGATGAATCAGACACTATCGACGGCCCGCCCACCACCGCAAAGAACATATCCGAACCAAATAAATACAGATTTCAATAAACCCTCCTATCAATCACAACAACATAGTTACACTCCATCCTCTGCCGTAATAGCTTCAGATGATCCTGATGCACTGCCCGAACATCCCGCGCCCGTTCGTCCAGGGCTAGCTAGTGATAATGCGTCTATCCGATCGGGATTGAGTCACCATACACCTACCGTTGCTTCAAATCCATTAGTAATGCAAGGCAAAATGAGTCCTCACGATCACGGCCCTGTAACATTTGACATGCTCAACCTGATGAGAAATGAAATCGCTGGCAAGCCGGCGAATCAACCTGCTAACCCAAGCTTGCAACTAAGATTTGCCAAGAGACTTGTCGAAGCTTCCTTTGTTTTAGTAAAAGATACAGATTCAAAAGCTGCCCGAAGAAGCCGTGAGAATTTTACTCTCGAAGCTCATAAAATCGTAAAGAAGATTTCATCTGGTGTACGTCTCACAAACATCCGTAAACAATGTTAATCTGCCAATAATGCTAATTCGACCTCAAATTTTGCATACAGACCCACCCATATCCCGAAGCCATGTTCTACCTAGCAAATTGTTACGGTGACGGCACACTCGGGCTGGAAGTAGACCACGATAGAGCATTTTCTTTGTACCAATCTGCTGCTAAGCTTAATCACCCACCTTCAGCCTATCGAACCGCAGGTAAGAAATCCGACTGAGGGAAAACAATAGATTGGGGGGATAATAAAAATAAAAATAAAAATAAAAATACCAGGGGACCCTAGTTTAAATATTTTGAAGCAGGCTCTGACTTGTGGCTTTACATTACATAGTATGCTGCGAAATCGGCGCTGGAACAAAAAAGGAGCCGCAGAAGGCATTCCAGTGGTATCGGAAAGCTGCAACACTTGGAGATACCGCGGCTATGTATAAAGTCGGCATGATTCAGCATAAGGGTCTTCTTGGACAACCACGCAACGATCGAGAAGCTATAGTTTGGCTCAAGCGGGCTGCGGAACAGGCGGATGAAGAGAACCCACATGCATTACATCAACTTGGTCTCCTTTATGAATCAGCTGATGGGAATGGAAGCATTGTACGAGATGTAGCATATGCAAAAGAGCTTTTTTCAAAGGCCGCAGAGCTCGGTTACCCACCCTCACAGTACCGGTTGGGAACTGCTTACGCTTACGGCTTGATTGGTTGCCCTGTTGATGCCAAACTATCAATTACCTGGTACAGTCGTGCAGCAGCTAGTGGGGATGCTGAATCCGAACTTGCGCTTGCTGGTTGGTATCTTACAGGGGCGGAAGGTGTTCTCGAACAAAACGACACGGAGGCCTATCTATGGTCACGCAAGGCTGCGGAACAAGGATTGGCAAAAGCAGAATTTGCCGTCGGACACCTCACAGAGCTGGGCATCGGTTTGGATGGTAAGGGGAGCGACGAGGATGCAAGAAACTGGTATTTCAGAGCCGCCGGTAAGTTATATACAAAACACCCACACGCTGCTCCAGATCTAATTTTTCCCTTCGTTTATCGGAGCGTGACTAAACAAGCGGTTTAGGCCAAGGGCACCCCAAAGCAAAAGAACGGCTTGAAGAAATGCGACGAGGCGCGCCCAAAAAGCAAGCCCGTGACAGACTCTCAAGAAACAATAAGGCAAAGGATGATGCGGACTGTACAATTATGTGATGGTATTTTTTTTCTTTTCCTCCATTTATCAAAGTTTCGAAAGGTGTGGCATTGTCTTTAATCCATATCTCCTCGGCTAGTTCTCTTTACACTGCCTTGGTAGGTATATTCACGTTCTCATGGTTGAGTCTTTCGCCGCGGTGGGATAGAGGGTGTGTTTTCTTTCCGCTGCATGGTCTTTGGGGATCATCATTGAACAGAATAGACTGATGTTTGGATGTGGACGTTTGGTTACATTGGAGTATTTGGCGACTTAATCTAAAAGGTATCTAAAGGCAAAATA
The DNA here is from genome assembly GCA_012184315.1 of Arthrobotrys entomopaga. NCBI lineage: Eukaryota > Fungi > Ascomycota > Orbiliomycetes > Orbiliales > Orbiliaceae > Arthrobotrys > Arthrobotrys entomopaga. Next base: position 282,355 of record LDDX01000204.1, read on the forward strand.
TTCTTCGATTATCTACCATATTTTAGGAAATATAATTATTCCTGGGACCTATACACTGTGTTTGTTTACTTGAAGAATCCCATCAGTGTGACAGGCCCCGACAGGCGACCAACCTCTGCTTCCTTCAAGGTTTGGAGTCTTAACTTGGTTGGTCACATGCTTTCGTTTAAATGGCTTTCTGTCGTCCGAGAAAGGTTAAGCAAGCAATGACAAATGATTTGAAATAGTATGCCAACTCGAAATAAAGGCGCGTATAATCGAGTAACTGGGGTTGGTATTTGGGAGGAACATGGAAACTAGGAAGTCACTATATACTTAACTACTTAAGCAAGTACTCAAGTACTCAAATACTTAAATACTCGAGCACACAATCCCAACACAAGAGCAGAGAGTACAGAAAGAGTATCCTTAACACTAGTTCGCTATTTGAATATCCTAAAATTCAGTTTCGTTTCCCTCCTTCCTGCCGTGTGAGGGTGTTTCCGACAAATACGAGTAGAGACTGAGATTCAAAACTCGCCCTCGATGACATCAGTTTATTTTATCAGCCATGGAGGTATGTGTCTCGGGTCTTGCTCTAATATGATATGCCCCTGGCTATATATAAAAACGTGCATGCTCAAACAAAATATCAGGCCCGCCGATTTTGGAATGGACTCACCATCCTGCTCACGAATCATTCTGCAGTTTGGGTAGAGAAATTCTTGCTTTGAAACCAAAAGGGATTGTGGCAATTTCAGCGCACTTTATAGGCGGTAGCGATGAAATATTTATCAACAATGCCGAATCCACCAATCTAATATATGACTTTTACGGTGAGCACTCCCTGACCAGCTACGTGTTATCAGAAGAGGCGTTCGGTAGATGATAACATCCCTCCAGGGTTCCCCAAACATTACTATCAGAGGAAATTCGATCATCGAGGTAATGAATTATTGGCAGGCGAAATTTCCAATCTCCTATCTGCTGCAAGCATAAAGTCTCGATTTGTCAAGAGGGGTTTAGACCATGGAATTTGGATACCCTTTAGCATTGCCTTTGACCCTGAGTATGGGAGAGGGCTGGATGTCCCCATCGTGGAATTATCTTTGTACGCAAGCGAAGATCCCCTCCGACATATTTCCTTAGGCAAGGCTCTGGCTCCTCTCAGAGATGCCGGCTATGTAATCGTTGCTTCCGGGCAGACGGTCCATAATCTTCGGGACTTAGATTTCGCGGATGGCAAGCCGTTGGGATATGTGAAAAGCTTTGATAAGGCTCTAGAAATTGCGCTCACCACAAACACTGGAGATTCAAGAGAGGCAAGAATGCAGGAATTGCTTGAAAGTCCAGACGCTCGAGGCGCTCATCCAACCTTTGATCACATTTTGCCCGTTTATGTTGCTATCGGAGCTGCAAGCGAGGCCCGAGGGAAACAGATTTTCAACCATTATGAAAGGAGTCTGGGATGGGCGCATTACCGTTTGGCTGAAAATTAGCCCCTTCATGTCGCGAAGATAAGCACCTTGACCAATGCAATCTATATTTCCTATTGGATATATGATCTCCGTTTGATATCTTGGTTTGAATGCCACTCGAAATAAGTAATATATACAGCAACTCTGAAGTCTATATTGGTTGGTCGTTATAAAGTAATAAGTCTGTAGGGTCTTTCCCGTGAACTGCCACCGTGTACCGACACACTATGGCAACGATTGCTGGACCAATGCCGAGATTTTGCTCTCGATTTCAGCTTCCGAAAGTTCTAAAGACCTGTGAGCCCAAACCGTACGGTTACTAAATATAGGAGATCGCATACCGGATAACTGGATTTGCGCTTCTTTCCCAAGTTCTAAAAGGTGTATGAATGTTTAGTTGAGGACTCCACCGGACGAATTCCGAGAATGACCACTGACCATATCGAGCGAACACGCGGGGCGGCATTCCCTGTGCCTCTCGGATCAGAATCGGAATGTTTGGGTTGGTTTTTTTCATGGATGGGTACGATTTCGTTATGAAAGACCTGATATTTGGTTTACAAGTACTTAGTTAATTGATCCTGAGTAGGTGTCGAGGTGTAGATGTCTACTAGAGACTTACCGGAGCGAGCTGCTGGCAGCGCTTGTTTGGCATAAATGGAACCGTAATTCTTTGAGTTGCTTCGAGAATGCAAATCTTGCCGCCATTGTGTCTAGAGGGAAGGAAGTTCTTGGATTCGCCGCAAGCCGTGGGATGTCGAGGTGGGTTGGAATGCCGAAGTGAGAGTCTCGTACTTAAGTAGCTGTGGTGCTGGTAATTTCGTCGGGTTGTCACGGGGAATGTTGCACTGGGGAGGTTGTAGTTACCGGCGTCCGGGGAGAATCTCTGGGGGCAGAACTCTTGCGATGATCGGACCTCGCACACATCACAATCAATCACAACCTCCGAACCGACTCATATACTCATCACCAATCACCCCTTTCGACAGACACGCCATACAGACCGACTGGATATATAGTCCCATAGTTCTAGCAGCAACCAAAAACCACTCTTTCATTCCCGCTCTACGAAACTGGCAATTATGGCGGCTGCGACGTTCTCACGACTCTGGAACAGCGAGGTCGGGTTGAAGACGGTCCATTTCTGGGTAAAACGCTCAACAGCAATCGCAATTTAATAGTCCGGATAATTGACTAATACCTCATTCGTAGGCGCCTGTCATGAAATGGGGTCTCGTCATCGCCGGAATTTCCGATTTCTACCGCCCCCCTGAGAAGCTATCTCTCACGCAGAATATTGCTTTGACGGCGACAGGAAGCATTTGGACCCGTTGGTGCTTGATCATCAAACCCAAAAATTACTTGTAAAATGTCCCTATTCTCAATTATCAAATTGGGTAAATCCCTTTCTCAAGCAGTATCCAGAGCTAACATAAGATACGTTATTTCCGGCCGTTTAGACTCGCAGCTGTCAATTTCTTCCTCGCTGGTGTCGGTACCGTTCAAGTTAGCAGAATTCTGATGTATGAGCACAAAACTCACCTTTAGTCGGCCCAATCATGACGCTGAAATTTATCTTGATTATCAGGTATGAGAGAGAACAAAAGAGACTGAAACAAGAGCATCCAGTCCTAGCCGAGCTCCAGTCAAAGGCTGCGTGATACACCTTGATTCTCGCATCTCGAGGCGAAGCCAGGAAACGGAAGTTTATAGCCGGATATCGAATTTTTTGCCAGAAGCACATCCGACTGCGAAGGATAACGGGGATGGTGGTTCACACCTATGCCCAGGGTATCCACCTGGTCTGGTGCAGACTCTGTGCTTGTAATTTTTTGTTGATGATCTAACACTGCATTCTTATTGGCGTGCTATAATGTCAAGTTATTTTTAAGGGGTTACATTCTGAGCTGCACGAGTTCTTTGAACCTTATAGCTATTTATAATACTTCATCGTAAATAATACATTTTTAGGGATATTCTACAGGATTAGAACGCGCCCCAAAGCGAACTTGTAGCCAGTCGCCTTTTTTTGAAGCAGGAAGTACGGGTGTAGATTATTTAGCTTGTGCAGAGAGAGAACAATTCGGATTTTTGTCAGGCTCGAGGTGGCTGTTGCTGCCTTGGGGGATGGAAGAGACGAGAATCTTTCTTTTATCTCTCAGCCCAACCTTGTTCCCATTTCCCTCTTTTCCAAAACCGCTACCGAAAATAGTTCAATCATTGACCAACCGAGACGAAAACTAGCCCGTGAAAAACATAAAACGCATGATGATGATTGTTGGATACGAATGTGCAGATATTATTATGTTACTGAAAACGCCGCCTGTTACTCAACTTTGCTTTCAAAATCTTCTCCAGCAACTAGTTCAGGAATGTCATCGTCGTCGTCGTCATCCTTCTTGTCATCGCCTCCTTCTTTCTTTTGTAAAGACTGGTAGCTTTCAGCTAACTTTCGTAGGGAAGCTAGCGAATCCGGACCAAGCTGGTTCAAGATTCCCGGGACGAGTTCCGTAAGCTCTTTGTCCTCGCCGTTGCCATAGATAGCGAATGTATTCGCGGGAACAGATGCGTGGACTATAAGAACAGATATTAATATATATATCTAAATATATATAACAATTATATATATCGAGGTACAAAATATGGCGAAAGGATGCAGGGGTGATGATGTATGGGCACCCACCTTTAGGAGCTGAGAAGTGGATAACATTGCCATCCTCCTTGAACATGTTGACTTCTTCGATAGCTTGGATTGGTTGTACATTGAGCTTCTTTAGCGACGATTGTAGCTTCTTATCATCCGTTCCTGAACTCTTGTGAACCTTCTTGACTTTTCTTCGTGGCGTCCCTTTTCCTCTAAATTAATCATGGCACGGTTAATATTCTCTTCCGGTCTTCCATATATTGTAAATTTTTCTTCAATCCCAACATTCTTTTAAAGGAGCCACATATAGAGGGGTATGGCGAGGTCTTAGTTGCGTTTTGGGTGGATATCGAAGATAACGTACCCTAAACATATTATCAAGCAGGGTCAGTAGGTAGTTCCAGAAAGTGATGGAAGAAAACCGCGGTAGATTTTGCAGTTCGATTCCCCCTCACACAATTGTCGAGAGTTCTCGTTCGTTTTTTTCCCTCCCCCACTCTAGTTCTTTTTCTACGGCCGATATTCCTCAAGGGTAGAAAATGAAAAGGAGACAGGCAAGAGCTAACCTATTCTAACAGAGGCCTGGAGCTTTGCTAACTTTGCTGGATCCATTTCACCGTTGTTGAGGACTTGGCGGGGTCGCGAGTTGAAAAATCGAATTGAGAAGTGCAGTTGGGTTGTGATGGAGAGTAGCGGCGGCTGATGAAAGTCCAGAGAGAATGAATTCGATCTAGCTATAAAATAAAAAAAAAATTTAATGGGGGTTGCGGAGGAAGAAGAAAGGAGGATGAGGGGTGGAGGAGGGGTTGGAAAAAGATGATGAAATGATGGTTGTGATTGTGGTTGTGGTTGCCAGTTGCTTGATAGCTAAGTACTTGGTTAGTTGGATTGGGAGAGTGGTTTTTTTTTTTTTTTTTTTCTCCCCAGCGATTTCGACTACAACGGCGACTTTAGCATGTAATTAAATACCTTCAAGTATGGAGATACTACAAATACTACGACTCCAAGGTAATGCTGATTGAATACCTAGACAGATGGACAGACGGAGAGGAGGTTCCAAATTTGAGTGAACCACAACCTAACAATGAGCTTTTGATAACAATGTTTTGTGGGCAAAGAAGTCGGCTCTCCCAAGCTCCTTTTGAGTGGATCGATGTAGCAATTGCATGCTTTCCACCTGTCATATGCTCTCGGGCACACCTATGATTCTTTGCTATCATTGTAATCACCAGAGTTACATGTTGTATGTGTCATTTATCTGGGTTGATATTCTTTGAAATTTTATATCTATGTTTCTTTTGATGGCGGGGTTTGTATAAATGTGGTGGGCTGCCAGGTCTTAAGACCTACACCGCCACCAGCCACAATCCGCACCAATTCCACCAGCCACATTTACCTTCGGACAGTNTCCGCACCAATTCCCCCAGCCACATTTACCTTCGGACAGTGATCACGTGTCGAGGTCGTTGTGTTAAATACTACGTACAAATGTACAAATGATAAAATAGACTTGGGTCTCACACAATTTACTTTCAAGTATGTCAGGCGAATGTACCAATGCAATAAAATGCAATGCGATGCTTCGCCGTTGGGATCGTATTTACGCCATCGGAATTACACTAGCTATCCCATCCACCACAGCCTTCAGACGTAATATATACTTACTTAAGTATATATAGAATTCGGATAATTCAAAGCAAGCAAGGGATTAGATGGGCCAGTGGCTTCTTCAACTCAGTCCCACCCGTTGTCATCATCTTCATCATCTGGTATCAATAAATTGAACTTTTAGTATAATATACCTCCGCTAGAGAAATTCGGGCTACTAAGTAGGGCTTACCGCTGTCTCTATTCCCACTGATTTTCTTATTTCGATCCTGCAATACTCGTTTCAATGCATCCCCTAGCCCAGCATCGGCCCCACCGCCACCGCCCGATTTCTCAGACGTCGTACTGACTTGGGTTAGAGGCCGCGATCTATCGCTAACCGCGGATGTCTTTTTTAATCCACCGATTCCACCAGAATTTCGAATAGACGCCAGCAGATCCTGAGGCTGCCCTGAA